>JAQIUQ010002924.1:0-97273 GCA_030378365.1 Hybognathus amarus | reverse complement strand
AGAGGAGGAGGGAGACAGCCTTCGCTCCAATCCTTCTTGCAGGAAGGAAAGCACGACGCCTGATTGAGCATCTCCGGGGGACTTCTCGGTGAGAAGAGCAACAGTTGACGAAGAGGTTCCATTTCAACGCATAGACATGTCTCAGTGGACGACGCTCTCAGCGGTAGTGATGGTAGCCGCCACCGCAGGTGGCAGGGTACTCAAACCTGCCTCGTCCCATCCAGGAGCCACACGTGTAGCCTCCACATGTCGGGACGAGGGTGCCACAGGGTGCCCCGTCTTTGAGAGAGGAGATCCTGTCTCAGAGGGATTGGCCAAGGAGGTGCTGTCGCGAGGAGTACCAGTTCGGAGAACCAGTTCGGAGAACCAGTTCGGAGAACCAGGTCTTGGTGGGCCAATACTGGGCTACCAACAAGACTTGCTCCTCGTCCTCCTTGACCTTGCACAAAGTCCGTGCCGAGAAGGCTCACTGTGGGAAACGCATACTGCGTAGGCCCTGCGGCCAGCTGTGCGCCAGCGCATCTGTGCCGAGAGTGCCCTCGGTCAGAGAATAAAACAGGGCGCAATGGGATGAGTCGTGGGAGGCAAACAGGTCTATCTGTGGACAAGTACGTGTTGGCCCCTGAGCGTGCTGAACGGACAAGTACATGTTGGCCCCTGAGCAGTGCCCGAAAGCGGTGCAGGGCCAGGCGTACTGCCAGCAACTTGAGGCAATTGATATACATAAGGCACAGGGGTCCTGTCCAGGAACCCGCGGCTGCATGTCCATTGCACATGGCTCCCAAACCCGTGGAAGACGCATCTGTGGAGACAACAAGATGCCTGGAAACTCGCTGGAGAGGGACACCGGCCCGTGAAAAGCTGAGGTTCGTCCACGGGAAGAAGGTCTGATGGCAGGTCGGGGTCACTGGAACCCTGAGCGTACCGCAATGCCATGCCCACCTCGGGACTCGATCGCGAAGCCACAGCTGAAGCGGTCTCATATGAAGCAGTCCGAGCGGCGTCGCCGCGGCTGCGGATGCCATATGCCCCAGGAGCCTCTGAAAACGGTCTGTGTCGAGGTAAGATGGAGACATGGAAGCACGCGTCCTTCAGGTCTATTCACTGCAAACCAATCCTGAGGCCGAATGCATTCGAAAGACGCTTGGCCGTCAGCATTTTGAACGGTAGTCAGTGAAGAGTACGGTTCAAAACGCGAAGATCTAGGATTGGTCGTAACCCACCGGTCTTCTTGGGGACAATGAAGTAGGGGCTGTAGAACCCTGACCTCATCTTGGCTGGAGGGACAGTCTCGATTGCACCCTTCGCCAGCAGGGTGGCAATCTCCGTGGACTCCCCGGAAACGGGGAGGAGACCGTGCAAACTGAATCGCATAGCCAAGCCTGATCTTTCCGGGCGACCCAGCGGGATAGGCCGGGGAGCTCTAGCCAAGCTCCCAGGAACCGATCCAGTGGGATCATCCAATCCACAGGTGTCCCCCCGGAGGGGCAGCAGGGCGGAGAGATCGGCAGACGCGGGGAAGTTACGCCCCACGGGTGCACAATCGAGCTCCGCTCCCCGATAGAGGAGACCAGGGAAGGACCAGCGTTCCACAGGGGTCTGCTCTGCCGGGGGTCTGGCGTCAAGTTCTTCTTTAACAAACTCAGGGTGCTGCCCACCCGTGGGTGAGCAGCGGGGAGCGGAGAACAACAGATCCCCCCGGCCCTCCACCGGGGAAGGAGGGGGCCTGCTACCACCTCCTGTGAAAAATCTGAAGCCATCACTGAGCAGCCCGTCTCAGGAACGCCGCTTGGCCTGGTGTTTAGTGGGGCGCAGAGCCTGAGGGGGCTGTGACACCATCCTGCGGCCTCCTCCACGACGCGGCCGGGGTGAAGGCTGCTGCTGAGGCCGTGCGGGATGGAGGGGAGCCACCGGGGGCATCCTCGGCGGCGAGCAGGCTGAGGCGTCTGTGCCGACGGCTGGGTGGAGGCAGCAGCTGGCCGTCGGGGCAGGATGTGTTTAATGGCCTCAGTCTGCTTCTGGGTGGTCGAGAACTGGGCAAAGCCCTCAACCGCACCGCTGAAAAGGCCCTCCTGGGAGAGGGGCGTCGAGCAGATGGGTCCGCTCGGCGTCTTCTGGACCACGTTGGTGGCCATCACCTAACCCAGGGAGCGCCTGGCTCAGTCCCGCCCTCGTGCATATCTCTGAGCAGCATTGCCTGAAAAACCTGCAAGGTGCTCATCGCATGCAGTGTCAGGCCACCTGTCCCGCCGCTCTATAGGACCTCGCCACCATAGATGACGAGAACCTACAGGCCTTGGATGGGTGCTTAGGAGTACTACGAGAGGAGGCGACGACTCGGAAGGCTCCTTTGACCTCCGTGAGCGCTCGTCAGTCTCCCCGCCCTCCCCCTCGACGTGCGGCCGCCGTGGGCACACTGGGATTCCCCGGTGGAGCGCTCTGTGGCGATGCAACTGTGTCCCCAGAGCGCTCCACCAGGGGAATCCCAGTGTACCCACGGCGGCCGCACCGTCGAGGGGGAAAGGCGGGGGAGACTGACGAGCGCTCACAGGAGGTCAAAGGAGCCTTCCAAGTCTTTGTCAGCTCCCCATGCAGCTCGGGGAAGAAAGGAATTGGGGTCGGCTGTGGCCGTGAAGCGGCAGCCTTGCCCAGAAACCAATCATCCATCCGCGAGCGATCGGGACAGGGCGGAGGATTCCACTCTAGCCCGATGTTTACGGCGGCCCGAGAAAGCATGGCCGTCATCTCAGGATCAGACACGGGCAACGCTGGCACTCCCGAGGAGGCAACGCAGCTGCATCCTCACTTCCCGAGGAGTCTAGCCCACCTTGTGACACTGCGATCGACATCGCGTCCTCCTCTGGAGCACCGAATGAAACAGACGGCCCCAGCGAAGAAGCACTCGTCTGAATCACCCAGCACTCGCGGGTTGCAACACAGTGGACGGGGGTGTGGCCCGAGGAACAAGCGTCTGGGCTTTGTTCCACACCGTGACCGTCAGATCACCCTGTCCGCGAACCGAAGAGTTCCCCCTCGAAGAGGAAGCCGATTGGGTAACGGAGGTGGGGACTCTCACAGTGAGATCATTGAGTCTAGATCTCAGTGTTGCGATGGTCATGTTCCCACAAAAAGAACATGACTCATCGACAAGCGCTGCCTTTGCATGTTCAAAGCTCAGACACACAAAGCAACGCTCATGCCCATCAGAAGAGGAGAGGAAACAACCACAACCAGAAGAACACGGGCGAGGCATCTTGAAAAGACGCGCCACGTGCAGCTCTTTGAGAGAGAGGAGGAAATTCACTCTGCACCGCTGAGGCGACCAGGGAGAAACGCAAAGTCTGGCATACCACTGCACAGATCGCAATCAATGCAGAAACTCGCTGGGTACCTCCGTCACACCAACACTGGAGAGGACGCTCGTCTCGAAGAGTATAACTCAGTGGCTTGTGGAGTTAAGAGGTTCTCTTGGCTACGAAGCGAAACATACTACGGTTGCGTCCGCTTCCTCCTTTTATACACACGAGGTGGGGCGGAGATACGCTACGCAAATTCCGCAGACCCATGGCATTTTCATGCCATTGGCACGTTTTTAAATACTCTAAGAGGATTGACTTTCTATGCGAAACCTCATTCTCCGTCATTTCACACGTAACTCGGAGTGAACTGTCGAAAGGGAACTAAAAGATGTCCCCACCCCACAAGGTAAAAAATTACTGATATTACTATCCTTGTGGGGACATTTGTATTATTGGTTTAAAATGGAATGCTTGGATTAGCAGTAATAGTGACATTTCTTTGAAAAGTAAAAAAAAAAAAAAAAGATAGATAGACATAAAATGTTAAACAAAAATCAAATAAATTCAGACAAATTATATTGTTATATTGTATAAATGTATATTGAACTACAGAAAAAAATGTCCTTTGGTTAAACCATTATGAGGACATATTTGTATATTTGTTATTGGGAATGAATAATGTTTAGTTCTATTTAGTTTATTCAATAAATATGGTCATAGTTGGGTTTTTTAAGACACCAGACAGACAGAAAGACATACAAAGATAGATAGACAGAGAAAAAGCTGGACAGACACAGATAGCTAGACAAACAGGTGAGTCATGTAAAGCTGTATGTACGAATTAGCCAAGGTTATGACAAATTAAAGCAACTTGTTACTATGGATAATATGTTGAACAATAAATCTGTAGTTAACATGACAAATATTTTAGCTGAACAAGACATTTTTATTTAGTGACTATTGACTAAACATATTCAGATCGGCTCTGTTATTATCACCTACCTCCTAGTCCTATGAGAAACATGGATTTTGAGTTTCCCCCTAAGCCAGCATTCAGGGTGTAGATAATCACCTGTTCCGTTGCAGGAAGCAACTTACATCCGAGTCTACTGATGCGGTTACATGATGGCTGTCATTTAAAGGATGTCAAATTTTTCATCATAACAAGTTTCAAAGGTGTTACATGTGTAAAGGGTCTATGTGGATATTCACGTGCCATGAAAGGTACATCCAAGCTTTCATGTTTGTTATGCGTACAGGCCATAATTTGCCTTAATTGCCACTGCAATGCACTACACACTTCCTACATGAGCTGAGACTATAAACATTAGAACACTCAGAAACTAAACCACTAATGAAAGACCCTTCCTTTCTTCTCTTCTTTTTTTCCCCTCAACGTTTAATTTGGGTAATTGCTGTAGGTCCATTAAAACACAGGAGAGGTTGCTCTTCCACACTAGAGCTCAGTGGTCTTGCTCTTGCACACAGGCTCATTGTGGTCAGGACAGTTTTGATTTCAACAATGCAGACAATTATTGCTATGTTTTGGCTGTCTGTTATTTCTGCAGTACAATGCCTGGATTCCAACATTATCCACTCCTCCAGGGAAATGACAAACTCTCAAGAGGTAAGAATAGACATTCTTAAACCTTTAAAACATTTTTATGTGCCTTCATATGTTTATGTTGGAACAATATCCTACAAGTAATGAACACACAAAGCTATTAGTGTCATAAAAGAAGGTTTCTATGCCTATTGCTATTGTTTGCACTTTCAAAACTTGTAATTGCTTTTGTTCAAAATCTCATGTTTGACATGAGCTCAACAATCTCTTCCACCAGTCAATGTTGCATTTACAGAGTGACACAGTGGGAAATTCCCATAATTCTGTTAGAAGAACCTCAGGTCTCCAAGGAATCAGAGAAGCTTCACAAGAATGCACCTCTTCACAAGTAAGATATTCCTTCCAATTTGATTCAACATTATATTTTGAAGTTATGTCTGCTTGCCTCATTTGGACAGCTTAATATCATTCATTTTTTATCATTTTCATTTATCATTCAATTTGATACATCAAATTTACAATCCCAAATTTCTGTCAGCATATTCAAGTTCATTAAATGGACATTCTTTCAGAAATGAAAGCTTGATTAAAATGATTGTCTTTCACAAGGCACCTGAATGCAAAGGCTCCAAGAAAAAACAGCAAAATGCTGCCAAGACAAAGATTCAGTTGGATGGGCGAGGAAATCGAAAAAGGTAAGGAGAGAGATTTATTTATTCTTGCTTTTTTTTTTTGTAATAACTTAAAGTTATTTTTTTATTATACTTTTGGTCAGGTATTGATTATGATAAGACATTTTCCCAATTCTTGCAAGTTCCGGACATACATTTCTGTAAAAACTCTTCACAGGTGAACATTGTTGTGTCAACAACAGGATATATCTACAGTAAAGTTATATATTAAAGAACAACTGAGGTTAAAAAGACAAATTATTAAACTAATGAACACAGTTCCGAAGAGTGCATTGCTAAATTAGGACAATGCTATATGGCATGTCTCAATTTTTATATTAAGTTTGATATTTAGCCTAATAAAAAAATGTGGTAACACTTTACAATAAGGTTCTTTAGTTAACATAGCTATATTAATAAGCATGAAAAAATAATGAACTGCACATACAGCCTTTTTTATCTTTGTTTAAGTTAAAATCAACATTTACTAATACTCTATTAGAATCTTGTTAACATTAGTTAATGCACTGTGAACTAACATTAACAAACAATGAACAGCTGTATTTTTATTATGTTAACAAAAATGGGTAACACTTTATTTTACGACCCGCAAACAACTGGGTAAGTACACAGAAATTACGGTGTACGTTTCTGTAATTATAGTGTACTTCCGTGTAAGTATAAGGGAACAATATGTTAAGTTTGGGGTAATAAAGGGGTAACAAGCAGATATACAATCGGCTAATAACTTCGTAAGTACACTGAAATTACGATGTACGTTTCTGTAATTATAGTGTACTTCCGTGTAGGTATAAGGGAACAATATGATAAGTTTGGGGTAATAAGGGGGTAACAAGCAGATATACAAGCAAATTATTTAATTAGTTAAAAAATATCAGGTACCTATTATTTTAATATATTCCAGGCGAAAATCTGTTGTTTATAAAATGTATCACATAAATTTATTGGCTTTTCTTACGAGATTAATAAATTGTTACTTTGTTGTTTGAGTATACTGTAGAAAAGACAATGTTTAATTAAGATGAAAAAGCATTTTGATTTTTTTTTTACAATAAAAGTCAGAAATTAAATGGGATCCTTTTGTATATTGTATATTTTATATATATATTGTATATATACGTTGTATAGTCACTGCACTTACCCTGTAACTACGCAGAACAAGGAGGTAACAAGTACCACTTTAATTTACAGCCCGCAATGGTTACACTTACCCTGTAACTACACAGAACAAGGAGGTAACAAGTACCACTTTAATTTACAGCCCGCAATGGTTACACTTACCCTGTAACTACACAGAACAAGGAGGTAACATACGCTACTATGTAGCAATACGAAACAACATTATTTGCACTGTAATTACAGAGAACGGTACTGTTATCAAGAAAACAAAACAACAACAACAACAAGTTTTAATTACACAGTATATTTGCCCTGGCATTTAAGTGTCATTGCAATTCAATGGGATAAGGTAAGTACTAATTACCACATGGTACAGTTTAAATTAAAATCATAACAGAAAATAATTATTTTGATTTAACATTAAGTAATCTCGTAAGAAAAGCCAATAAATTTAATGTTTAATTTCAACCCACAGATGTCAAATTACCCTGTAACATTGCACGAGAACATATTTAGCCAGAAATGTAATACATTTTGTAAACAACAGATGTACAATTTTTGCCTGGAATATATTAAAAGTATAGCTACCTGTTATTTTTTAACTAATTAAATAATTTCCTTGTATATCTGCTCTTTACCCCCTGCCCCTTATTACCCCAAACTTAGCATATTGTTCCCTTACACCTACACGGAAGTACACTATAATTACAGAAACGTATACCGTAATTTCAGTGTACTTACAAAGTTATTAGCAGGTTGTATATCTGCTTGTTACCCCTTTATTACCCCAAACTTAACATATTGTTCCCTTATACTTACACGGAAGTACACTATAATTACAGAAACGTACACCGTAATTTCTGTGTACTTACCCAGTTGTTTGCGGGTCGTAAAATAAAGTGTTACCCAAAAATGTAACAAATGTATTGCTCATGGTTAGTTCAGATTGCACTATGTGGGAAGAAAGAATAGTGATCACCCAATATTGATTTTTTTTTTTTATGGCCGAGGGTATATTTTTTAATTTCTCAGAGGGCAGGGGGATGATGGCCGATATCCACGGCATGCTCATGCTGAGCGACACAACCTATATATTGTACAGGCAAATTAAAACTGAGTAACAAACAACTTTTCATGTTTAGTTGTCTCATAAGAGGCTGCAATGTCATGTCATGTTAGCAAAGTGAACTTAGCAAAGAACTGATATGTTGTGTGTGTGGGCATGAGCGCGGTGTGATGATAGCTTGGATCATATCAACAACTTAAAATACTCTCTCAGATAAAAGTAAGGCATCATTCATCATTCAATGGTAAAATGTCTATTTTTATTTGTGTATCTTCAAAATAACAGCAAATCGTACTTTCTTAAAGAAAACAAATATGCTTGCTATTTCGGTTCTCCATGAACTTCCAGAAGCACATATAAAATGAACCAAAATTCAGCAGAGTAAAATGTCTCGCACAGACATGAACATAGAAACCTTAAATTGTCTACTTTTAAGTGTCTACATTTGTCTTATTTGATGTTATATATGTCACTTTGCATTATAGTATGTCACTTTGAAATGTAAAACATTTGAAATGTAAATTTTTACATTGAGTTCCACTCCACATTTAGACACGCACTTGCAAACTTCCCTAAGCACTTCCCCTCGGGGACATCCATGTTGCCATTTTAAAGTGCGTTAGGCTACCTTCTTTACACTTCAAGAAGTGGACATGGGAAGGTTATATGGGCCGACCCTCGTCACCTGATTTTCACAAGAGGAGCGAAGTTTCTCCTATGTACACTTCAAGCAGGTCTATATCCCATAATTCAACTTGACTGTGACGTCACTGCAGATCAGGTTTAACTGAAGTGTAAGCTATGATATATTACTTATTTTGAGAATTGATTGCTTAATAGGGCATAATATATTAATTATGTTTAGATTTAATCACATAATACCATATATTCACAGTCAAAGTTTATATACTTTTGATTTTTGTTTTGTTTTTCAGTTGTCATTTTCACAGATAGCAACATAGTGTCGACCAAGATCCGGCCCACAACTGGGCCGTGTGGAATCCACGTGTAGCAGATGTAGTCTGGACCTGGGCCAACTCTGTCTGGGTTATTTAACGGCAATAGGAATTTATATATATTCTTCAACAACTTATGTGCATATAGCATGGTGCATAAAACAAATTCATAAGTAAAAGAGGGGTTTAAATAATAAACCAGCTCCATAGTGAATTCCAAGTGATCAAGGGCTTAGTGTTTCTTATGCACAAGTTTTCGCCAGTAGTGGGCATTTGAGAGTGCAACATAAGCAATGCCGCACATCCGAGTTCACGAGATGAAGGGAAGTCAGCGAGTGAAGGGCATGAAAATTTGGAGAGGAACCATGAGTTGAACGCAGGCGTTCTCAACGCTTTCAAAATAAAAGTCACATCGGCCAAGCGGCTGTTTTCAATCACAAAAAAAAAAATAAAAAAAAATGTAACTTTAGGCTATTTCACTTCCATGGTCTACAGGCTCTAAAATATAGCCTATTGTTCTTGTGGTACTATTGTTTTATTGTTCAAAGCATTGAAAAATAGAAAAGCTTAAAATCGTCTTGGACTGACTGCTATGGTTCATTTAGTTTCCTTACTGCCCCTAATTGTATATGAATTATTTTGCTTGCAGTGCCCGAGATGTCCCCGTGCGTGCGCTCGCGCGACTGTGAGGAGGGTCTGTGCTGCGCCTTGTATTTGACTGGCAGGAGGTGTCAGCGCGTGCCCGCTCTGGGCGAGGTCTGCCTGCTGCGGGACGCGCGAAATTCCGCCGGAGACTGGACCGCTGCGACTGCCAGAATAGCCTGTCCTGCCGCGCGCTACCCGACGGCCCTCGCGGACAGGGAGTGTGCCATCCCGATCAGAGGTCCTAAAGTGAATGGTTCTTCACAGACATCTATGGAACTTTGCGTGAAATATTTCTTTTCTGAACTTTTTAATATTCTACATGAGAATTTCAGCGAGATAACGTTACATAACGGACACGGGGATTTGTTCAATTATTTTTAAGTAATCATTACGGGGTCAAATTACTAAAGTCAATTATATAATTAATTTGCTTTTAAAATATGTAGAAGTAAAACAAGGACAAAAAAGGTAATAACGCAAACACACTGAAGAAAGTGAACAATGTGGCTTTGTATTTCTTTCCTGCGCCTTTAAAAAAATCGACCCTAGCCTCGAGCGCCCTCTGTCGGGTGAATAAGTTTGATGAGTCTTGTCTTCGTCCTTGGCATTTCCGAACACTCCTCCTGGAAGACTTATCAGTACTGCACCTCTCCTGTGTCTTTTGCCAAATGTACACTAAAGTGCTTCTGAAATGGCATTTAAGATGTCTTTACACACTGCTTGTTGTTCAGAGGTGGCAAAAAAGCATTTTCACAGCAATTACACGTAACACAACTACATTCTTGTAACCGGTGTTGTGCTAAGCCGGACCCAGACACCATTGCTTGCTTGAATATTGAGTCAGTATACAATACTAGAGAATACAGGGCAGCTAATTTCAGGTCATGGAGCACTTACCGAATGAGCCGATAAACTGAATTAAACATAAGAGAGACGGATTGTAGATTGTTGAATGGCCTCCATTGAGCAGGTTTATTGAAAAATGAATAAATTAACCAAATCCTACTGATTTTTTAATAAATTCCTAATGTATTTAAACATCATTCAACAATGCAGTAGTCCTTTACTATTTGAATCAGCAGATGAAGTCAAAGCATTTTGAAGGTGCTTAATAATGTAATTTTGAATCCATTTTAACTAAAAATCTGTTATGCACAAAAGCAACACAATTACAAACAATCATTTGCCTCGGCCAAGCAACTTCTGGTGATTGTTACATATTAAATGAAGTCACTTTACTCTGGCATTGGATGTTCACACAGCTAAGATTTCATGTTTGCCAGGCCAGCTGTGATCATTACTTATTAAATGTAGTGTCATTTAGCATAATGTTACTCATATCTTTTTAAGAAATAAAGGATCAAGTTACATCCAAAGTAATCATGATATAAAGATTATGTTCAAGGAATATTGCAGGATTTAACTAATAAAAACAAAGCAATTTTAAATAACCCCTTGTTCTCCAAACATCTCTTCTCTGGTGGCATGTGCACTGGTGGGAGAGGGACAATTACCTCTCCTTAAGAACTGCCATTTCAATGCTTTTACAAGGGAATGCAAAGTAACTTGAGGGAACACACCAAGTTCCTTGGTGGAATGCTTTTTGCAAGTGAACGCCGAAATATTAAATAAAACATAGCTTCAATGAATGGTTCACCCAAAAAACAAGTTAATATTCTAGCAGGTCTCTTCCATTTAGCAAACATTATTTAGTGGCCACGGCTCTTTTTTACTTGCACAGCACACCACATGATGTATTCACCCTTTTAAAGCCACACAATGGCATCATTTGAAGAACAGAGTTAAGTTTACTGGAGAGAAAGTCTGTTAACACCAGATTCAGTTAGCACTGTACTCCTAAATACATTTCACCAATTACTAGACTTATGAGCTGGATCAGAAATGTTGATAAAAAGCCAAATCAAAAATATTGCATATTAATCAGAAGCAACAATAGACTTAAGTCAAGCAAAAATGAGAAATTGAAAGAGGCAGAAGTTTAACATTGTTCCCCTTTATTTTCAGACTTTGATACAAATTAAAGGCCTACAGGACTTCATCTGCAAACAGAAACAAAACAAAGGCAACTCAGACAAAGATAGACAACTGAAGGACGTGGTGGTGTGTTCATGGTTGGGTGGATTGTAGAACTTTGCTAGTAATGTTGCGAGTTAGCGGCAGGATTTAAGAAAGGGCACTGAGGGGGGGGGGGGGGCTAGACTAGGGTTTGGGTGAATGTTAATGATAGAGGCGTTTACAGCTGGCCACAGTTAGCAATGACAATCTTGGCACTGGTCTTTCCACTGCTAGAACCAAAGGTCTCCACTTTCTTGATGACATCCATGCCCCCCACAACCTGCCCAAAGACAACATGCTTGCCGTCCAGCCTGGCGGAAGAGAACAGTGAGGGGAAAAGGTCAGGACACTCCACAGCATGGATCCAGGAGTGATTTAATGCATGGCCATTCACAATTATTTTGCTCACCATGAAGTAAGATCTGTGCAGATGAAGAACTGGGAACCGTTGGTGTTGGGGCCAGCATTCGCCATGGACAGGCAGCCAGGACCAGTGTGTTTCAGTGTAAAGTTCTCATCTTCAAACTTGTTGCCATAAATGGACTTGCCACCAGTTCCATTATGATTCGTGAAGTCACCTGCCTGTATTCAAAGGTCTCAAGATTAGAACCAGAACATCAAAAACTACCAAGATCACAGAACACTTTTGGGACTAACTTCCATACCTGGCACATAAAGTTAGGGGATGACACGATGGAAGGTGGATCCTTTGTAGCCAAAGCCAGGCTGACCTGTGCACAACTGCCTGAAGTTCTCTGCAAAATGACAGACAGGTGATGGGTACTTAAAAAAAGTTAATAAATAAAAGACAGGGGGAAAGTAATAATATATATATATATATATAAATAAATAAATACCTGCAGTTTTGGGAACGACATCAGACCTCAGCTGTAAAAAACAAACAAACAAACAAAAAATCTCAATCATCAAACAAAACGCGGAAGCTCCGGGTTCCCTCACTGTAAAGTCTATTGCTGCGTCCCAATTCGCATACTATCCGTCCTAAATAGCATTCGAAAATAGAATTAGTACGTCCCAAACCGTAGTATGTTGAAATGAGTATTTCAAAGACACCCGGATGGTCTACTATTTCCGGTCAGAATCCGAAGTGTAGATCGATGCACACTCTAACGGCTGATATTGCCCACAAACCATTGCACGTTGGACGAGGATTCGGTTAGAACTACAAACACGAGTAAAAAGTGTTAAACTACAGACACGGAGGGCAGCACGAGTCCCGCTGGTCCTGTGTAGAGAGGTTTAGATAAACAGGTTTGAGTGATTAATTATCATTATCTAACCTGACGAAAATGAATTTATTCAATGTTGTCCACATTATATTGCATATGCAGCAGCATTATGAACTTTTGTAAAGACACGTTTAGCCATTACTTTATAAATGTATCATTGTATTCAAATTGCAAACGGAAGTCTCTGCATGAAAGACCCACGACTGGTAGATGAACGTGCTCTGAAACGGTAGGAAATCAAATTAGATAGAATCGGTCTATGGATAGAATGGAGGATTTTAACTGTGACGAGATGATTGACAGGGCAATTTACGGTGACAGGATGCACGCAGCACGCGACAGAGCTGTCCGTTAAACATGACGTGATAGTATGTCCCAAAGCTTGCCTACTCTTTTTGCTGCATACTCAAAAGTATATACTTTTCTTCACAAAAAAAGTACATACTTTCAGGGCGTAGTATAAGTAGGCGAATTGGGACGCGGTCACGCGGCATATGGGATTTTTGAATGGGTATTTGCTAAATTGCCTGAAATAAGTTCTGTGGTGAACAAAGCCTCTAAATATTTTCACGTTTTGATCTATGACAAACACAAGCCGGTTATAACTGTGTTCTTTTTAAACTTTGTGTCTGCTTGCGTTTTTTAAATACTTAACACAAGCTTCAAAATGTATACATTTTAGATTAACTTGTAAAGATAAACGTGTACGTGTAATCGTAAACGTGTAAGGGTCACAACTCCTTGTTAAACACAGATCTTTTTTTTGCGATTTTCCAAAAGTCTGTGGAAAATGCATTGCTTTGCGATCGAGGGAACCCATGCGCCGCTATCTTCCTTGTTGTTCTACAAAGTGACGTCATCACGTCTCCTGCCTGCGTGACTACATCACACAGGAAGTGCATCAAACTAGAAACAAGCTAGTGTGGACCATGTTCAACTTGCGACAGCACTGCAGCGTGACAAAACCGAAACAATGCGGAAGACAAAATTATCTGGGCATTAAAGGCAGAGCAGCACACACGTTGTTTTGCTTGCATAAATTATAGTAACAGTACATATTTGAGTGCTCTTAATAAATCCTAACCACGCGTCTGTGACACTTCCAAGTTTTACTAGACTAGAACTAAAATGGCCGCTCATAAAACACTTTTACTAACGCAAGGAATGGTGTGAAAACACTGCGTACTTAATTCTCCTCATCTAAATGAACTTTAAAATGAGTTAAAATAAAAAAACACAACTGCATGAAGTAAAAAGACCGCCGGTAATTGAAATAGAGTCTAGCGACTAGTAGGCTAGGCTGCGAGGACAGTCCCATCTCCACTCCCCGGCGAACTTTCCAGAACATCTTTCCACAGAGATTGCAGGATGCGAGTTCCACATGCAGGGGATTTGCATTTTTTAAATCACTCACTAAAGCCAAAACTTTCTTGTAGCAATTGTTTGAGTTTTCCTGGGGTGTAAACGAAGTTTGGAATGAGCAAAATAAAATCGCCTTCAGGGAATCCGGGTTAAACAAAGAGCAGCGGCCCATTCATTCAGTGCAGTTTTTCCCAAAGCAAGCGCTGGAACTGCACGGTTTCTGCTCATTATGTTATACTCTTCGAATGAAAAATGACTTATTTCGTCAGTAACTTTTTCGGCAGTATTCAAGAATTTAAGCGGTAACGTTGCAAGTAGCACCAAATGGGGTTAAAGCGGCCTAGTGCGGCGCGTGCTTATTGTTGCAGCTTCACTTGCAAAGCGATATAACAAAATTAGTTTAATGCAAATAAATACCTCAAAGAGTCACTATGGAAATTAATAATTTTAAGTCCGACTGATGAAGTCCAACATTAAAACCCTTCATACTGCCAGATTCCCTACATAACCAAGTAACTTAAGCTGTACAATGCCGCAAATTTTAACGGGCTTAAAATAAGAAATAATCAGCAAGTAGATTTGGCCGAAAGTGTAACATCGTTAGGTTAATGGTTCTAGATAGGGTTGCAAAGGTAATTTCACAAACTGGTTAAGCATTACTGAATCATGAGATTTGTTTAGCAGAAATGCAAAACACTTAAACGGTACACGGATATTGAAGGTATGCAGCACAGTAGGGTTTAGGTGCGCATTTCATTCAGTTACCTAGCGCATGCGGCTATCGATGAGATCAGTTGCAGGAAAAACAAAAATGTATGGGAGTTATGTCTTGCAATAAGGCGAAGGTGAAATTATTGGGTGGAACTTTACCTCCATAACCACTCTTCCAACTGAGTTGCCGTTGGCGGTGATATCGAAGAAAACTCTAGGCCTTGCCATGGCTTTAGAATAGTTTGCGCTTAGATGATGCTGGGCTGAAGCGCGCTAACCGTGTGTCACTGGCTGCCTGGAAGGGAGGAAAGACCGCATTTAGGCCGCTAAGCTATATAATTATAGAAGAGGGACGTCACGAAGCTGCATCTGTCCAATCAGAGCGTGTCGATGCTTTGAAAGACACAAATATGAACCAATGAAATATCTTTATTGAGAATTTACAATCGACATGCGCTTTTGGGCATTTGTGCATGCGGCATGAAGGCGTGTGTATTGCTGAAATGCGACCAATTTAGGCTTGGGGGGATGATACTTTAAAATTTCAGTCCTGCAGTGTTTAGTTCCAACCCTGCTCCAAGACGCATATCTGTAGTTTTAAAAAACCTCGAATAACTTGATTAGCTGGATCAGGATCCGTTTAGTTTGGAGCCTCTATGTACGAATGGATTATATATATATATATATATATATATATATATATATAGAGAGAGAGAGAGAGAGAGAGAGAGAGAGAGAGAAATAGTACAATTTGTCGTTGATTTCATTTAATATTAATATAAAAAATAAGTCTTCTCATCTAGTAAAACCATGGATGTAGAGCAGCCTTCTTCAGGCTTTTTGAATTAATTAAACACAATATTAAGAGGCTTAATGCCCCTTGGTGTGTTCTTGTCTCCTGCTTGAGAACCACAAGATTATATCAGCATAGGTTGTCATCCCTAAAAAAAAAAAATCATACCATTGGTCATTACACACAATCTAGTTTTTCATAACTAGTATTAACGACTTCAGATATTTGAGAAGATTATGAATTTATTGAATGAAGCTAAACCATTACAAGAACAACCTGGTTCCTCAAAAAACTATAAATAAAGTCATTTGCTTTGAAAAAGCCAAAAAATATGTCATTGGTTTGTATTTAAAAGAGCAACCACAAATGTGTAATTCAGTTTTCCATTTGAAATGTTCCTGCTGCTGGGCTGGGCTGTATGGCACAAGTTATCAGATGGCTAGGATGGTTGTGAAGGGATTTTTAGCTGCACTAGGCTGCATCAATGATAAGCCAAGTGTGCCGAGCATACAATGCAATCTATAGATGATAATGGATGAGAACAGAGGCACATACTGTACATGTAATGGTTCCGCAAAGAATTTTCCACACTGTTCTGATTTTGACATCAAGCCTTTCCTCCCCTGAATACAAATTAAGTTTTACATAAATACAATCATACAACTGCAACATCCACTTTTAAAGAACCAACAGTTTTTTTTTGTCTTACCAGAAAACTGCAAAGGTAAAGATAAAGTGTCCTTTTCCCCACGTACTTTACAATCTTTACCACTAATGAAACACAGCAAATGCATGTGCCAAAATTCTCCCTTATTCTAACAAAATAATAAAAATAAAAGAAAACAAAAACAAAAAAAATGTAAAGCCTTAGTGCAGTTGCGAGTTGGGATGCAAGTAGCATACAGAAATCATGACAACCCTACATGAAAGCTTAGGAAAAAGTGAGTTTGGGGACAAAAAATGCCGATTACTATACAGGGAAGTTCTTAATAGGATTGGAAACAGTACTTTGGTTGAAAATACATTAGGTCCATTAAAATTTGTGCTATTTATTTATTTGCTCAAGCAAGAGAAATTCTATTTTCTGTGGTTTAATATTTTGGTGTTGCTGAACTGGGCAACAATGGTGACAAAGACTTAAACTGAACATGAACCGAAAAACTCAAGATACTTAACACAGGAGAACCAGCATTACGATCATTAATGGGATGATTATAATGGTTTTGGGTAGTGTATGGGGTATTTGTGAGTTTTTGTATTCTTTGTTGATTGGAGGACAGATTTAGATGTGGTCTTTGAAGGCGTCCAGGTTAAAGGCAGTGTCGAGGAAACGCTTCAGCTCCAGAAGATGGGTGTTCTTGTTGCCAGTGGCTGGGGCAGCGGCAGGCTCACGACCAGCATACCTGTGCACAGCAAGACACAGTGAGGATTTGTGAGAATATAGAGCAACTGGAGTGTCACAGCTCTATATGAGAAGACGAGAGTTTACCAGACAGGCTTGGCACGTTCAATGGTGGTGCGCATGCGAGGCTTGACGTAGTCATCAGTATCCCTGGTTCTTATGCTCCTCTTGACACCAGACCAGGTCAGCATTGGTATATTTCTCAGTCTCAGCCTTCACCAGGTCAAACGGGAAAGGAGAGAGCTGGGGAGGTGCAAAAGTGTGAATCAGTTGTACAAAATATAGGCCTTTACTGAAAGAACGCAGGCAAGCAAGCACTGTTTTTATTTTTATTTTTTCTGAAAATGATGGTACCTGCTCAATGCGAGTGATAGCCACAGAATTCTCCATGTTGCGCAATTTTCGTTCACGTGTGAGCTCGTAATAGATTTTCCCTGTACAGAAGACAAGGCGCTTCACCTCTGAGGGGTTTTGAGCTGGGAGTCCATCATCTGGGATCACACGCTGGAAATGAGTGCCTGAAGAGAAAAGCATTTTGACGTTTATTAGCATGATAACAGGAGAGGTTTATATCCATTACAGACACTCCAACAACCTTTATTGCCAATTAAATAGCCCTGTTCTTAACCCTCTTTCTCACTGTTATATCTGAGGGTGCTTTCACATCTGCAGTTCGGTTCATTTGGTCCAGACCAAGGGTGAAAAATTATATTTTGTAGCATTTTTCAGGGGGTTTTGGTTCGTTTTCACACATTGATTGCTCTGGTCCGAATCAGTTGATGAAACAAATCAAAATACAGTCACGTGACAACATCCACATTAATTGCGGGATTAACAGACCAACAGAACTCCTGGAAGTAAACAAAGAGGAGCAAAATCCAGCTGACATGCGGAGAATTCACTTACAATGCATGTTCAGAATAAGCACAAGCTTTATCCTTATGCAAATCCCCCCTCATTAACAACAAAGTTTAGATGCGATACAAATAAGAGATTCAGTGTGCAGTTCGGACAACTTCAGTGTTTATGATAATGAGTGTTTTAGTGAGAAGTGCAAAACGCAGTGAGTCAGTCATGGCTTAAAGCAGGGTTTCTCAAACTCGGTCCTGGAGGGCCGCTGTCCTGCAGAGTTTAGCTCCAACCCTGATCAAAGGGTCTTCAGGATCACTAGAAAGTCACAGGTAAGTGTTTTTGATCAGGGTTGGAGCTAAACTCTGCAGGACAGTGGCCCTCCAGGACAGAGTTTGAGAAACTCTGGCTTAAAGGGAGCAGCTATTGACTATCAAAATAAACACTTTGTTTTACTATAGCAGCTGGTTTAGTCCGAAAATGCGCAGTTCTTTGGCAGATGGGTCTGTTTAAAGTCAGATCATGTTCTCACCACAAACAAACCACTTCAGAATTAGTTTGAAGGTGTACCGATACCTCCTCGAACGCTTGTTTGGTCCCCTTTTGGTGTGCACCCGATTGCAATTTCTGTCTTCATACCTGCCCAAAAGAACCGCACCAAGAGGGATATGCGATTCAACCGAAGTAAATGAGGCAGGTGTGAAAGCACCCTGAGAGATGCTGTCTTTTCTCCATTATGGCTTGCCATATAGATCAAATACACCGTTTCTGTTTTAAATGTAGTGTGTTTGAAATAAATATATGTGTGTGTGTGATGCGATACGGGTAAACCTGTCAGATGTCATGCTGGTATGTTTTCAGTAAATTCTAAATATAGATTGAATGTCAGTTTGTCAAAATTGGGTTTTCTTTTTATTAAATTATTATTCTATAACATCTTGTTTATCATCTAAATATATATTTGGAAAGATTCACTAGTTTAGTGCAGAAAAATAGCGATTTATAACGGCCAGCTGAAAAGACTGTGTTTCTCTTTAAGAACACACACGGCGGAGCGGAGGGGCAAAAAGACAATATCTCCCGTTTAACTCTCCTTTTCTTAACACTACAAAGACAGTTCACCTATCAAACTAAATCACATAACAGACTGGACTAGAACAGTCCACTCTGTTCAGTGAACTACAATGGCTGCACGCAAGTTTTTATTTATTTATTTTTATTCAGCGTTATCGTGTGGTCTGATGCGGAGCACAGAGAGAACAACACAGTTTAAAGCTGCTCGCTTAAAAGATCTTGCTTTCCTCTCAATCGTCCAATTTTAAAACAGTATTCACAGGATGAATTTTGAGTTTGATACCTAATCTATGATACCTAATCTATTATTATTACTAAAATTTGTGATATGAAAAAAGGCAATAAATAAAGAGTGCCAGTCGTCCCGCTAACAGGACGTGACAGTTATTTAAACCGTTTTTTTCTCAAAATTCTGTTTCTGAAAATCAAAATAAAAACAGATTTGGAAAGGGCTTGAACCCAGCAAAACCTGTAATATGTAAAATTTCACAATGTGGTGGGTTTTCCCAGATCACATACACAAATATACATACACACTGAACAAAATTATAAATGCAAAAAAAATTCTCATTGTAAAAAAAATCATATTGGTTTGCCACAGGGTGGCTACAGGTAAAAACAATTTAAATTTAAGACTTTTTAATACCACTTCTAAATTAAATTTAAGACCAAACTTACGATGAAAATATAAATTAAAACTGAAAATATTCAGTAATATTTCCAAGTAAACACACTGTCTGTTTAAAAATATGGTGAAATGACAATAACCAATTGTCAATTCTGTACGTGCAGTCGCCTGTGGTGGAGTACAGTGGAGTGAAAAGAAATATAGAAGGCATTTTTATAAATGTCTTAAAAATAATAAAGAATATTAATAAAGGCTTAGATTATATTAATATTATATTAAGGATTAGATTAAGATTAAGGATTAGATTAAGAACCAGTTTATTTATAGTTTACTGATAATAGTTTCATATAATTTGTTTGTTAATTAAACAAATAATTATAAACAATTGATTTCCGTATAAAATAATACTACAAACATTAAAAATAAACAGATTAGTGCCCTGTTTTGAGGACAAGAAATGAAAACCAATGCAATATGATGAATGTCCAAAAGATGGAACTCTGTAACGGCCACCTAGTGTTCAGTAGTGTTCATGACATGTTGATATGCCTTTAAGACGACTTCTTCTATGGCGTTCGTTATTGTATGCGTGATGTTGTTATGTGAGCGTGCACGCTCAGTGAGAGTAAGAATGCTTGCGCAAAGAGGAAGATGACCGATCTATCGCGGGTTTGTTTTATTATAATGCGTTTACTTCCACTTTGATTTGTAGCATTTTACAGAGTGTTTTCTTTAACCTGTTAACATCCGCTCTTTCAACATGTATGTGAAGAGTGTGCTTAAGAAAGAAAGCAACTATAAAAGCACTCGTGGAACTACCAGTTCGCTTGCACTGTCTTTCCTATTCTTCATCAGGGCAGACCTCAAACTCTGACAGACATTCAGAGACAGGGGTTGGATAAATATGTTTTGCTTTTAAAACTGTTTTAATGTGAGTATAGGCCTACACAAATATAAGTAAACACTTTGCAGACTGAATGTTGTCCTGTATGAACAAAAGGACGGATGTTTTTCATGACTCCACTGTTTGATCGCACCCGCGTGTCTCACTCACACTCACACACACACACACACACACACACACACACACACACACACACACACACACACACACACACACACACACACACACACACACACACACACACACACACACACACACACACACACACACACACACACACACACACACACACACACACACACACACACACACACACACACACACACACACACACACACAGGTTACGTTACCTTGTAGAAAATATTCGACCTGGCTGGCAGAACGATTGCCTTTGCCTGCATCTTTGCGGTGACATGACAAACATATTTAAGACCTATCCAATTTGAATTTAAGACAATTTAATACTTTTTAAGGCCTTATTTTTAGGAAAATTGATTTAAGACTTTTCAATACTTTTTAATGACCCGCGGCCACCCTGTGAACACTAATGAAAATGTTCCTTCTCATTTGTTGTTTATCTATGCCAAAGTGGCGCAGACTCTCTAAAATTTTCCCCCTAAAAGCGGCAGTGGAAAGAACGGTTTCTGACCTGGTAGCATCTGGTCAAAGCTAGACTTGGCTTCGGGATGGCAAAGAAGAGATTTGGGGGTGAAGATAATAAGCTAAAAAAAAACAGAAAGAATATGAATAAATAATTCAGTTAAAAATTCAAATTGCACCAACCAATAATGCATTTGATGAATTTTTTTAACAAATGCTCTGAAGATAGCTGAACTCACAGGTTTCCTGAAGGGAAGAAGGATCTGCCTCCTTATCACATGGAAATAGTTGGCAGGATTTGAACAGTTTACAACAATCCAGTTGCAGTCATACAGCTGACGCACCTCAAAGTCATCAGTGATTTTCTGAAGTCGAAATAAAAGGTACATATTCACTCTGAGAATGTCTATGAGGTCTTTGTGTTTGAACGCTTAGAGACATGTTAGGTAGCCAGTCTTACAGGGTTAAAGTCAGGGTCATCATTGCACATCTGCAGGAAGCGCTCTGGACGGGCAGATGAGTGCTCTGGACCCTGTGAAGGAACAAAACTCCTTTACAGCCAGCTCACACAGGTAGAGAGAGAGTGTGAGAGAGAGAGAGAGAGAGAGAGAGAGAGAGAGAAGCATAGAGATGAGAATTGTGGGTAATGCAGCCATACCATCCCCTCCATGCCATGTGGCAGCAATAAGACGATGCCATTCTGGCGGACCCATTTAGCTTGGCCAGGGCAAATGAACTGGTCTATTATACACTGAGCTGTGTTATGGAAGTCTCCAAACTGGGCCTCCCACAGAACCAGAGCATTGGGACTGGCCATGGCAAAGCCCAACTCAAAGCCTAAGGAACGAAGAAAAGAAAGAAAACACAAGTTTCTAAGAGGTCCTCAACCTTCCATTAACTGCAGAGATAATTTACCATGCATGAAGCATCTGAATACCTAGAACTCCATACTCAGACAGAGAGCTGTTGCAGACAGTGTATGGGGCTTGGTTAGGGGATATGTGGTTCATTGGGATGCAAGTCCTCTTGTCCACATTTTGATCATGGAGAACATGATGACGGTGACTGCAAATGCAACAAACAACAGGTCAGTAACCTCTTACACTGAGCTGAAATCCAAAATAATGCTGCATTTGAACAGTGGCTAAAATAAAAAGGTCTATCAAACAGAAAAATCTGCCGTTACTACACAACTACATTTAATGATAATATTATTATGGTAATTCTAAAATTCTTGATTGATTGAGTGATTGAATACTGAATTATTGTAAAAGTTGTTGTTTACACCTGAAGGTTCCTCTCTCCACATCTTGGCCACTGAGACGCACATGGATGCCCTCCTTGAGCAGAGAGCCAAAGGCCATGTACTCTCCCAGAGCCCAGTCCACCATCCTGTTCTTGATCATTTCAGCACGGCCCTTTAGAATACGACTCAGACCTTTACACAAAGGAAAGACAAGCATGATTGCTTTGTGGAATACTTGATAATGTTAGTTTCAACATTGAATAATATATTGCGCTAACATTGATCAGTTGTAGTTTTTAAATAACATTATCAAAGATTATTACACTGACAAATCAGAATCAAGTATTCCACTGACCAGTTGTATTTTTTAACTAACGTTTTTAAAAATGATTACACTGCTCTGTTAGCTCAATATTATTAAATGTTAAAACTAACATTAACTGAGATTAATAAAACGCTTTAGAAGTATTTTATTGTTAATGTTAACTAATAAATTAACTAATGTTAATCAGTCCCTCCAGGATTTCGCGATGTCGCGATCGCAACTATTAACGCAACTTCAACAAATCCACGTGAATTCAGTGCGCCTTGCAATTTTGAAAAATCACCGCAACTTTTCTGCAACTTAGACCAATCATCGCGCCGCGGTCTCCTGCAAAGCGTCGTCATACGTCAGCAAACTCACTTGTTTTGTTCAGAAGACGCAGCAGATGTGGACTGCCAATGTCTCACATTTAGGCTACCTACAAAAATTACAGAAAAGGCCAATGTTGCCAACTTAGCGTCTTTGTCGCTATTTTTAGCGACATTGTAGACCCCTTTAGTGATATATAAAAAGTGACAAGAGACAAATCTAGCGGCTTTTTGGACAAACCTCATTAACCAAATGTTGCCAGCACAATCCTGCGTCACGCAAGGTTTGCTTTCTCCCTGCCGTCACACCGCTCTCTGCATCCCTGTTCAGTGAACGGCTGAGAGGAGCAGCACGGCAGCTGACAGACGCGAATGAGCAGTGTTGTTTCCACGGACTTATCACTTATCTGCTTCTCTTATATTATATTACCTATATTAAAATACATTATCAAACTTTTGATTTTTCCACCATTTAATTTTAGTGGCTATTCCTAAAACTGTATTTTGCACTTTATTAGTATTGGCATCTTTCAACATAAATGCTGTCAACTTTTGTTGCAGGTGCAGATCTTGTTTTAAAAAAAGAAGCTTAGTTTGCTAGGTTTTGCTGTCTTTAAATCGTTTGTTTTGCCTTTTATACGGTTACTAAAGGTTAGTTAGTGGGTTTGTTCTCATTAACGTGTTACATAGTGTGTGTGACTGTCTCTGAAGTCAATTCTGGACTACAACAGAGCAGATGCAGATGATGAACAGTGTTTTCTGTGGGACATATAAGTCCCTTTGGGGTGGACTTTGGACTTTTCTCTCTTAGTAAACCTATAACATGCACAAAAAATATAACAACACAATAAAGCAAAGGGGAAAAGCCAAAAAGCATAATATGAGCACTTTAAGTCAAAATCTATCTACCTTTGCCGTTTTAACCTATAAAAACATGCAGAAGAACATCGCAACTTTTATCGCAACTTTTTAGAGAAGCGGCCGCAACATCAGGCATTTTAGGCCACAACAATCACAAAAAAGGCCCGCGAAATCCTGGAGGGACTGGTTCATTAATAGAGCCTTAATGTAAAGTGTTACATTTTCAATCAATATCTAGGACATGTTATAGTCCAGATTAAAATGTAAAAATGTTTAATTTTGAAAATAAATGGCCTATTAAGTCTAAGTTTTTGGCAATGTGATGGACACCAATGCAAATACAAACATCTTAAATGACAGAAATAGAAAGGCTTTTTCCCAAATGACACCCTAACCATTCGCGGTCTCCCACGGGTCCGCACTTTCATGAAGTAACGCCGCTTTGACTGTCAGGAAGAAGTTTGCTGTGGAGCTCACATCAGTGCGGGCTCTGCAAAAGTGCGCATCAAAGGTGCATATCGACCACAAAAGTGCGTATGAAGTGTGCTATTTGGGCCAGGGCCAAAGTAACAGGACTCTTTTGTTTATCAGGGTACCCCCAGGATCCACCAACTTAAATTCAAGGCTTTTTAAGACCTTTTTAATACCATTTCAAATGAAATTTAATGCCAACTTCATACCCATTCCGACAGAAATATGAGGGGAAAATGTCAAATCTGTATACATTCCAAACCCTAGAAAATAATTATGTACAAGGAGGCTACTTGAATTAAATAAAACATTTTACTTAAATTATCAGTCATATTTAATACATAAACAACAACATTGTAGCGCGCACGTGTGTGTAGGCCAGTGTTAATTTTGGCAGCCATTTTTGATTTAGTCAAAGTCTTTCAACTTTTAGTCAAACTGCAGTTACTTAACTTTTGGTAGTTATTTTATATGTAGTCTTTAGACAGAAAATGTCATAATTATTCTCTCTAGGCAAATTTAATTAAGCTTATGATAAATTATTGATATTGCACTCTTTAGCAGTAGCACTTGTGCAGTTCCACATAATTATCCGTACCCCCTGTAGCCCTCTCTCTTCCACTTGGACTGCACTCACACCTTTTCCATTAAGGGGCAATATTTGCCCCCTTTAATCAAATTTTCCATTTCATTTTATTTACCTTTATAATACCTTTTAAAAAATGCTTTAAATAAAACAATGTTAATTAAATATGCAATGTTAAAAAAACATTAAAATCGCCATTAGGTGGCAGTAACTCGCTATCTTGATAAGTGATTGAGTCATTCATACATTGAATCTAACGATTCGTTCAAAGCCACATATTTCGTTATAGAGCAAGCCTGACGATGCTGTTTTAAATGTAGTACATGTACATCACTTAATGTTACCATTTATCTTTTCTTTTTTACTGTTGTATAAAATCAATGTCACATTTGAAATCGTGTGGATATTCGGGAAACATTGCATTCTTGCTTGTATGAACACTGCTGGATATCAGCCTGCATTTTGATCGCAGATTTAGACGCACAAACAGCGGCTCGTTACAGAATACAGACCGACTGAATGACACTTTAATTTAAGAAGAAAATCTTAAAGATTGCTGAACTCCAGCTTGTCTGTGTTTTCAGATAATCCGCGCTTCTTCAGCAGTGTAGAGAGAGCGCGCGCATGGTTGCCAGATACTATTGAAAAGACCGGGTAGAAAACATGCTCTTTTAACAGAAAAGCTCTTATTTGGGGTTTAAATTCTGTAATTTCTGGCCACAGCGGATTAAACTAGGCTAGGTACTATCTTGATCTGTACCTCACTTGCCTAGTAACCATAACGGGTGCGCACACGATCGCTTTTTCTGCTATGACGTGGAGCGCGAGGGGCACTCAAAGCTGCATACATTTAGAATTAGCCTACATTAGTTAATTTTGTTACGGTATGAACTTAATCCTAGGAAAGGCAAAAAATAAAATAAAAAATAAGTCCTTTGTAACGAAATCCAAGACTTTGTATACTAAATTCAAGGCTTTTAAGGCCTTAATTTGAGACGATCAAATTCAAGACTTTTTCAAGGCTTTTAAGACACGCGGGTACCCTGTTTATGTGGTTACTGGGGAAACAGCTGCATTTCTGTTCCATAAGCACCATCTGCTGTCAGAGAGTGAATGTGCATTTTCATTCAGTGCATCTCCTTCACTTGTCCGCCATGTTGCTCATGTTGGGCTTGTTTACATCAATGCTTGTGCGACTTCTTTGACGCAGCATACAAGCAGTATTGTACATTTTAACCGGTTGAAAGTATTCTTAAAATCCATTGTAAAGAATCTGAATAAGTAATTATTCATGGTATCTTAAAGTGCCCACGATAACTATACCGCATGTTCATTATTGAGATATCATATTTTCCGTATGTTAGCACATGTCTAACCTCCATGAATTGTGAAATCCTCTACAGGTACTGATGACGCCACTAGTCCGATGTTGGTCAGGTCCTCCTCTGGCAGACCGGTGGACGGGTAGCTCATGCTCTTGGGCTGGCCATCCAGAGTAAAAAAACCTGCACACAAAACACAATGAATATGCTCTTATATCTACATGAAGCAGCAACAAAATGGGGCATTTTTTTTCGACCATCAACAAATTCTAGTACATATTGCAAATCATTTTGAACCTCCCACTTGGTGACTGGAAGATGTAACCAAAGATAAAAAAGGGAAATACTATCTTTACACAATTAAGGTTTAATAAATAACTTAAGGTCGGGATAAAATGGAAATTAAAATATTTATTTATATTTATTATTTATTATTTATTTATTAAAATAATTTATTTTGTAAATTCACATTATAAATCTTATTGTGAAGGAATCATCTGTGTTTGAATCATGAAATCAAGGTAAAAATATATAGTAAATAAAACAATGAAATTCTTAATTCAATAATATATGCGTTTATACACACCTGGCCAGGGGGAGTCCAGCCAGTGCTTGATGTGAAGGATCTTCTCATCCTTTGAGCGAGCATGAGCTTCCTCACAAATTTTGTCATACTTGGCAATCTCTTCCTATGGACAGAGATGAGAAAACTTTGTGGCCCGCTGAAGATACTGGGCAGCAACTTGTATCTGGGTAAAACTGACTGACCTCATACTCTTGTCGTGAAACGGCACCTTCGACGATGAGCTTCTCAGCATATTTCTGAAGAACACCTTTCTGCTTCTTGATCTGTTTGTACATCAGTGGCTGGGTGAACATTGGCTCATCCATCTCGTTGTGGCCCATTCGGCGATAACATACCTAATGGAAAGAAGTCATTTGCCTTACTGACGTCACAAACTTCCAAAACATGACAAAATAAATAAAATAAAATAAATAAATAAAAGACACATAAAACACTCTCTCACCAGATCCACCACCACATCTTTGTGGAAAGTGGCTCTCCACTCTGCGGCCACATTGCACACGTACATCACAGCCTCAGGATCATCTGCATTGACGTGGAATATGGGGGCATTGACCACACGGGCAACATCAGTGGGATACGGCGAGGAGCGTGCCATACGAGGATCTGTGGTGAAACCAATCTGAGAAAGAGAAGCAGAGGTGTATTAAGAGGATTTTTGGTAGGGGATGTTGCATCACACATGGAATTTTTTGTGCACAAATACCTGGTTGTTGACAACCACATGCACAGTGCCATGTGTGGTGTAGGAGGGCAGATCGCTCAGATGGAAGGTTTCATAGACAATGCCCTGACCTGCGAATGCAGCATCACCATGGATGTGAATGGACATCACCTGAAATCACAGCAGTTTGTTCGATCTGAGCTCATCATAACTGATCCATTTACAATACATCCTAAAAGTACAAAGGATGTTTTAGATATTAAAATTCGCATCAATACAGATTTATTGGTTATGTTATGGACAGATGTCTAAACTAGTTTGTTCAAATAAATTAAAAATAAAATATTAAAATCAATCGTTTAAGATCTACAAATGAATTTAGACATTAACTTACAGTATGAAAAATGAATATAAATTTCTGCTCAAGTTTACAGTGTTATTAAATTATTAGTGTTTTAAAGATTAACTTTACTGAGCATTAGATGGCACGGATATGCTTATTTAGACAACCTGCTTTATTAATTGAACTGTAAAAATTGTATGTATGAACACAAATTTCTACAAAAGGACCTGTTAATGGAATGTTCTAAAAATTGTTTACTTTATAATAAATTTGTATTTATTTAGTAGATTGTGTTTAACATTTTAAAGAGTAATGATCACTTCTACATACAAAAGGTATAGAAATTCTGCACTGGAATCGGACTCGGCTAATAATATTTTTTGGTATCGGGTCGTTTCTTAAAAAATGGCATCGATGCATCCCTATTCGTCAGTCAAGTCTGAAGCAAGGCACAAGCCCGTAGCAACGCATTATGGCTGTCTTACGGGAGATGACAAAAAATAAACAGGAAATTTCCAACTTTCAAACAATTTATAACCATTTTGAACACATTGTCATATTAGCCAGTAATGGATGTTGAAAATTCAAAAACAAAATGTTTTTAAAAGTTCATTACATTTGTAATAATATTTTATAATATTACCGTTTAACGGTGTTTTTTAATTAAATAAATGCAGCTTTGGGGTGCATAAGATAATAGTCTTACCTACCCGAAACTTTTGAATGGTAAAGTATATTACCGCATTATCGCATTATTATTGATACAGTTTACATCTCACCCGATTGCCATCTGTGTCTCCACAGTAGAACTGATCTGCCTTAGTCTTGCCCTGCACCACCGGGTTCACCGCTTCTAGATGGGAAGGGTTGGCCACCAATGACAAGGTAATATTCCTGTCAGTCACACGATTTATCCTCCTGTGGTACATGCCCAAGTGGTACTTGACATCTCCTGAACCCTGTTACAGGAACCAGACACAATCACCAAACCAAACATACTCTAAGTTCATGAAATTCCAACAAAGTGTATATAGACAAAAACATCCCTGACCTCATCAGCAGCTTCCAATTTAGAGTCAAATTGACAGAAAATCTGCTCCAGTTCCTTACGGATTACATTGGCAAGAACATTCAGACGTCCTCTACAGTGACAGACAGAAAGAGAGTTTATAATTGATTCCATAAATCACCAGAAAAGCATATAGCCACTGTAAAATCAGTTACTTCCATTTTCCCCCTCTATAAATTATCATCTCTTCCTCTACCTGTGAGGCATTCCCATGATGACAGCATCTACTCCATTCTTGCTGGATCTATCAATGATGGTTTTGAGTGCAGGGATCAGACTCTCACAGCCCTCAAGCCCAAAGCGCTTCTCAGATGACCATTTCCTTTGCAGGAACTCCTCAAACCTGCAATAAACATAAAATATGGGTTTAAAAAAAAAAAAAGTAAAACTGGAATGTATTTTTTAAATGTGGTCAGCATTTGATGGGCTGCATGATGCTTAAGAACCAATGCTCCATGGAAGCTACAACTATCACTGTGATGCTAAACTACCTTCCAGAAAATGGCCGTACACATCAATTTACGCCAAGAGTAACCCTGAACTTGACGCACAGCATAATGACGGCAATTCACGCCTCTCAAGGTTCCTCATTTTTGGGTGAACCATCCCTTCAACCTTGAACTGTTTCTTTCGGACATGTCCAACATACTGAGAACCAATGAGCTGGTGATACTGAGCATGCGAACAGTATACAGTACATACTATGACTGTAACAGCACTGTCTGAACTGATGCTGTGCAGATAGTATAAAGACGGGTGAACCAAGGATTTGAATACACTTGAATGAATTTGGCAAAATGTAAGTTTATTTAAGAATAACAATTAAAACGTACTGGAATATGCATAGTAACTAGTTATATTAAACAACATTTTTATTAAAACATGCAAATTAATTTTACTATTTACTATTGTGTATGCAAGTTCTATTTAAAGTTTTTATGAGCTGGATCATTATATTCACTTTATATTGGGTGCTTTAGTTGCAAAACTTAAATGTAAGAAACTTTTCCAAGATGATGACAATGATGATGATTATTTAACTGAAGTTATGATTACAAATTACTTTATTTGAATGTGTTTGAGTGCGTTTTAATTGGTTCAGGATGATACAATTGACACATACATTTCACGGTGATAACTATTGATCGGTTCTGTGCAGATTTTGCTCATCTCAAAAATCATAATATAGCATTTCTAAACCTACACTAACACAGGTGAATACATCAGTATTCATCAGAGACTTCAAATTAAAGTTTAAACCCTCGCTCTAGGGTTTGTATGATTTGATATTCACATGTTCTTGTTCCAGAAATTACAGCAACTGTGGCATTTTGTTTGAAAATAAGTGGCCAAAATGGAGATTTTATTTTAAATGTAGTTTGGCCAATATTAAACAAGGATTTGATCATGCTGTAAAGTGCAACAACAACAATCACCCTGACTGGTGCCCTCTGCAGCCATTTGTTATAATAAATAAATGTACATAAATTGATTGTTAAAATACATAATATTATAAACAGTGTTGTTCAATAAAACCATAAAATTACTTTCTTTAAATACTTTGTGTAAACCTGCTTCGTTATTATTACATATGTATACTATAAAGTAATTTAAGGGTATTCACTCCATTCTATTTGTATTACCACCAAAAATATGATCAGATTACTCAATTGTCAAAAGAATTGACAAATTACTCCACCAAAATAATTGATAGTGACAGCCTTAGATTAGATAAATGATGAGTAAAATGCATCAGATTTGTTCTGTCTAAAAAATACTATTTTCCCACTCAAATTTTGTCATTAAAGATTTAGGCCCACTGAAGTACCTTGAAACATGCAGCATTATTCAATGTGTTGACAATTTGCACTAAAACAGGAAGATAGGGCAGGACATATCAAACAGCTCCTCCCCTTTTTAAAAATAGCCAATAGCATTTAGTTTACATCACAGCTAGGTCAGAGCTGTCCGATACATTTTCTGGTATGTGCTGACTCGCACATATGATATTCTCTGTGCCATTGTGTCTCTGGAACAGAGCAGACTGTGTGCACACTGCGGTGGTTCACGTGGCACTAAGTGAAACCAGACTTTATTTGCCCCAATGTAAAGCATATTTACTCTGTCTGAATCTTTCCCTATCCTTGATATAGTTCCATTCACCTTGTAGAATTCATTCAAAGCTGAGGCGCAGAGTGATGTCTTCAAAATAATTCATCCATATTGGTGGAAGAGAGACTAAGTTTTGAATGCTTATACAGGGATTAAAGTAAAAAAAAATTTTGTTTCAGGCCAAGTCACATTCCTTTAACTTTATTTAAATAGTTAAGACTCGAGACCAATAGTGTTTTTAAATGGAGATGTTTTAAACCACTTTAATATTGCCAGTTTGAATATTTTAAAAGCTATTTTAATGGGGATATGATGATACGCGATATAAAACCAAAGTCGCCATACTCAGATCCACAAACACAAATGTGTCTCGATGTGAGAAGGCAGAAACGCGACACACCCCTTCCAACTCCCAGAGTTAATCCTTGCAAAAGTCGCTGCAAAAGATGCTTTCCAACAGGTTTTATCGTAGTTTTGTCAATGCAAAGTCAATGGAGTTGGACAAAACTATGATAAAACCTGTTGGAAAGCATCTTTTGCAGCGATTTTTGTGTGAGCATATCAGTGAACACCCAGGCCACTCTGAGTTTCACGTCTTTGTAAACTAAAGTTTAATGCGTTTTATGAATGTTTGTTCCAGTGCACATATACAACCATTGTGTAGGTGGGGGGTGCTAACACACAAACCTAAAATTCTTGGGACAGCAGCATTTGTCCAAATTTCAATCTTAACCATTCTATTTCATCAGAGACGATCTTAAAACAGGGCTTTAAGTGTAAAATACCGAACTAACCCTTTAAGGACAGAAGGGAATCTTTCATAGACTCACTGCAATTAACGTTAATCCATCGTATCGATTTATATCTTATAAATAACAGTACGGCTACTAACATATTCATACAAAAAGCCCAAAAAACATTTGATTTTGTGGAGACTTCAAAAATATAATTATAGCGTTTCTTAAAAATATTGTGAACCCACACCCCAACTTCCAATATGTCAGCAAAGCTTCCAAGAGTATGTTTACATGACAACAATGCACTAAAAACCCAAACGTTTTTCCTTTGCATTTTTTCCACATACAGACAATCACATTGTCAAAACGAGGCCCATTCACACAGATCCACAAAAAGGATTAAAAAAACATGTATTACGCATGGCAGGCCAGTAGCTGGCGAAGGTCACTCTGTAAAGAAAAACTAACATGTGAATGACGTCACAGTTTTCACAAATTTGAAAGTTTACACTGAGACAATAACAGTATAGTTTTCAAAAACATGCACTTTGAAACCTGTTTTCAAAAGTTTGCGTTTTCAGGCCCTCTGTTAAACAGTAATAAACAGCTGTTTAAATGAACAGCCAAAACAGACTTTGGAATGTATCATGGGAATTTATGTAAATAGACATCCCTAACGACACTGATCCAATCAATTCCCAATAAACAAAACCAAGTCCTGTCCTACATTTTTTGCTCAAGAAGCTGCTTCACTCTGGTATACGTCACAGTAGGGAAGAAAAGAACAGTCACACCAAGACAAATGTTTGGTGCGAAGATTCGGTGCATTAACCATTCTATTTAATAATGACGACTGTCTGTTCAGACCAATGCAAACATTCTGAGAGGTATAATGCATGTATTCCTTATGTTTGGCCTTTTTGAGTTTGTGTACCTGGTGGAGCGAACCATGCGAGCCAACAGTGTCCGCTTCTCCTCAAGGCTGAACTGCATCACCCCAGGCCTCTCAAACTTCTGTCTGATCCACTGACACTGGTCCAGGTCATTGATGAACATGAACTCAACCCCTATGTGTTGGCAATATGCCATCTGAGAAACAAAACATTTCAGCAACAAGTAATTGTTTTATTCCAAACTGAAAGAAAATTCTACACCGTACTACCACCCAGCCATTTCACAAAAAGAAGTTTGTCATGTTTCAAATTATATAACTTTTCAAATAATAATGCCCAGTGTCAAATTTCTGGTTGTCAAATGTTAGTGGATCATGTTCATAATTAATGTGATGAACTACACCTGTGTTCTCTTATGAGAGGTTCTCTCGTATTGCATAAGCTAGCTTACGCTACGGGAAAGATTCATCTTTTCTGAGAAGTTGAAGCCAAAAAATTATCCTATAATTCTGTATCCATTGTCAATGCAGTTCACTGCAGCAGACCATGAGCGGGCTAGCTAGCAGCTCATTGGTTCGCTCAGGAAGAACTGCTACAGCCTATGAGGGAACTCGGTTGAACTCGTGGCCAATGAGAAGCAGACACGCTCTCATTGCGTCAGAGCCCGCCAAACGGCGTGGCCCGAGTCTATAAATAGGCGAGTTTCCCGCTGTTTTCCGATTTTCATCTCTTCAGCGAGGCTATACGCACCTGCTGATCTCCGAGAGGAAGCCGCGTCACCGTCGAGAAGGCATCTCTTAGCGAGCGTGTGGACAGAGTCTGAGGAAGTCGGCCGTCTTCGCCACCTTCAGCCATCATGCGAGCTAACGCCATCCGCGACGTATCCTTACATTTATATTGCTTGTGTATTTTCACAAAAGAGCAGCGAGCGTCTTTTTTAAAGATGCCTCGCTCTTCTGTGGCTCATGCCTCCCATCTCAGCGCCGGAGTCCCGCGCTGTATGAGGGACGAGCCGCTTCCAGCTGTGCCGACCGCGGCTAGTTTTCTTTACTTTACAAGAGAGCTAGCTCGCCCCCGCGCATAGCTTCACTGAAATGGGTTTATGGTGTGTAAGTCCCGCCGAGGCTGGTCTTGTTCGCCACTATCACGCCCCTTATCTGCTCGCGCCTCTCTGCTTGTGTTTTACTGCTGCGGCTCAGTGGTAAAACACAAAGCTTTGGCGCCAGAGACCGGGTTCGGTTCCGGCTCTTGCAGATAATTATATGCACGCCATGAGAAACGAGTGTGTTTTTAACCCGCCGAGGCCGGTCAGCACCCATCTCTCTAACGTTTCTCTTTCCTCGTTCGAGACGGCCGTAAACGCCCCCGTGCATAGCTTCACTGTGAATGGGTTTATGGTGTGTAAGTCCCGCCGAGGCTGGTCCTGTTCGCCACTATCACGCCCTCTTATCTGCTCGCGCCTCTCTGCTTGTGTTTTACTGCTGTGGCTCAGTGGTAAAACACAAAGCTTTTCGCGCCAGAGACCAGGGTTCGGTTCCGGCTCTTGCAGATAATTTTATGCACGACATGAGAAACTAGTGTGTTTTTAACCCGCCGAGGCCGGTCAGCACCCATCTCTCTAACGTTTCTCTTTCCTCGTTCGAGCGGCCGTAACGCCCCGTGCATAGCTTCACCGTGAATGGGTTTATGGTGTGTTAGTCCCGTCGAGGCTGGACCTGTTCGTCACTACACGCCCCCTTATCTGCTCGCGCTTTTCAGCTTATGTTTTTACTGCTGTGGCTCAGTGCAAAACAAAAAGCTTTTCGCGCCAGAGACATTTTATGCAGCTCTGAGCTCGCGGCCAGCTTTCTTACGTTACAGAAAGCGGCCGCGCTCTCCCGCGCACATGCGTCAGCGGCGACATGAGAAACGAGTGTGTTTTTAGCCCGCCGAGGCCGGTTAGCACCAATCTCTCTAACGTTTCTCTTCCTCATTCTAGTGGCCGAAATTGTCCATATTGCAGCAACGAGCCTGTTATTACATGAACGCCTGCAATAACGCCGACAGATTTGGATTGACGCCAATGCTGTTCAAGTGTAATAGGTGCCCACACCCCTGTGCTCACCCATTTAAAAACTCAGCATTCCCGTGTCTGAATGCTGAGCACTCTCTTAGCTGGCTATGCCGCTAGAGTGTTAACTGTAACAGATGTGCCCACGTCCGTGCTCGCATCTTCTTTCTGCCCGCTCTATTACACGGCCAGGTCGCACGCATCCCAGCCTCTTCAGTCTCGTGCCCGCTTGCAGCGCTCACGCTTTCTGACATGCGCGCGTCACAATCGCAGATTTTCAGGCTATATATAGTCTCTGCCGCTTACAGCGCTCACGTTTCGAACACGCACTTGCGCGCGCGTCACTGGTGCAGCCTGTATCAGGCTAAAATGCAATCAGGCATAAGTGCATAATGTCTGGGTTACACCAAACATGCCATAAGTGTAGTATACACTCACCGGCCACTTTATTAGGTACACCTGTCCAACTGCTCGTTAACACTTAATTTCTAAGCAGCCAATCACATGGCGGCAACTCAGTGCATTTAGGCATGTAGACATGGTCAAGACAATCTCCTGCAGTTCAAACCGAGCATCAGTATGGGGAAGAAAGGTGATTTGAGTGACTTTGAACGTGGCATGATTGTTGGTGCCAGAAGGGCTGGTCTGAGTATTTCAGAAGCTGCTAATCTACTGGGATTTTCACTCACAACCAACTCTAGGGTTTACAGAGAATGGTCCGAAAAAGAAAAAAACATCCAGTGAGCGGCAGTTCTGTGGGCGGAAATGCCTTGTTGATGCCAGAGGTCAGAGGAGAATGGCCAGACTGGTTCGAGCTGATAGAAGGGCAACAGTGACTCAAATAACCACCCGTTACAACCAAGGTGGGCAGAAGAGCATCTCTGAACGCACAGTACGTCGAACTTTGAGGCAGATGGGCTACAGCAGCAGAAGACCACACCGGGTGCCACTCCTTTCAGCTAAGAACAGGAAACTGAGGCTACAATTTGCACAAGCTCATCGAAATTGGACAATAGAAAATTGGAAAAACGTTGCCTGGTCTGATGAGTCTCGATTTCTGCTGCGACATTCGGATGGTAGGGTCAGAATTTGGCGTCTACAACATGAAAGCATGGATCCATCCTGCCTTGTATCAACGGTTCAGGCTGGTGGTGGTGGTGTCATGGTGTGGGGAATATTTTCTTGGCACTCTTTGGGCCCCTTGGTACCAATTGAGCATTGTTGCAACGCCACAGCCTACCTGAGTATTGTTGCTGACCATGTCCATCCCTTTATGACCACAATGTACCCAACTTCTGATGGCTACTTTCAGCAGGATAATGCGCCATGTCATAAGGCTGGAATCATCTCAGACTGGTTTCTTGAACATGACAATGAGTTCGCTGTACTCAAATGGCCTCCACAGTCACCAGATCTCAATCCAATAGAGCATCTTTGGGATGTGGTGGAACGGGAGATTCGCATCATGGATGTGCAGCCGACAAATCTGCGGCAACTGTGTGATGCCATCATGTCAATATGGACCGAACTCCCTGAGGAATGCTTCCAGCACCTTGTTGAATCTATGCCACAAAGAATTGAGGCAGTTCTGAAGGCAAAAGGGGGTCCAACCCGTTACTAGCATGGGGTACCTAATAAAGTGGCCGGTGAGTGTATGTGCCCACTGTTCAGTGTTCACTCCTACACACAAACACCACACCTGTGCCCACACTCCCCCGTGCCTCTAAGCGGACACTTTCCGCTCGAAGTGTCACAGTTCATAAGCGCGCCCACGAGCCGTGCATGCATCCCTCCTCTGCATAAAGCCTCTTGTGTAGAAAAATGTGCCCACTATCCGTGTTCACCCATACACAAAAGCACCACATGTCCCGTGTCTCTCTCAGAGCCCACTCCCATAGAGCGGACACAGCCCGCTCGAGTGTCAGAGTGCATAAGCGCCCACGAGCCTGTGTGCGCGTCCCCTCTGCCCGCTCTCTACACGGTCCATAAACTCCTCTTTGAGTGTAAGTCCCGTTGCCTTAAACATTCTAGCGTGCCCACACACTGTGTCCAGCCCGCTAGGTGCAACAATCAGGGCGATATAGCCATTCACCCGCTAGCATCGCGCTTCTAAGCGTGGGAAGCTATTCCGGGAATCTCCCCATGGGTGCTAAGCACAATAAAATACAGCTATCTGTTACAGTTCCGTCGCCGCCCTCCACGCTTTCGGATGCGGCTCGAAACTACAGTGTTTTCAGAAGCAACAAACACACTTCGCTCAGAGATAGAGAAGCTTTTGTGCAAAAAGGCTATAGAGAGAGTTCCGCCTTCTATGAGCGAGTCGGGGTTTTACGGCTGTTATTTTCTTGTCCCCAAGAAAGACAGCAGCCTCAGACCGATCCTAGATCAATACACAGTCCTCCCGTTCAGCCTATCTTTAGCACTCCGTACGTTCACAAAGTGCATGGATACGGCGCTCGCCCCCTGCGGAGCCAGGGGCTGCGAATTTTGAACTTTTGGATGACTGGCTGATTTTGGCACAATCACAGACGGAGCTACTGTCTTCTCATACAGTCCTCCTCGACCATCTGAACACCTTGGGTCTCTCTGTCAACTGGACAAAGAGCTCACTTCAGCCCAATCAGACGATTTCCTTCCTGGGAATAGATCTAGACTTAGTGGCTAGCATGCGCGCGCCGTGTTCAGCGTCTCGCTGCATCCTGTCAAATGGACACCCTCACGCCTCTGAAAACTTTCAGAAGGCGCTGGGTTACATGGCCTCAGCCTCTGCAGTGCTTCAGCTGGGTCTACTACGCATGCGCCCCCTTCAGCTTTGGTTGAAGAGCCGTGTGTCTCACCGTGCGTGGACCATGGACCGCCAGCTAATCAAAGTTACGCAGAACTGTTTCTCGGCTCTGCAGCCATGGACAGTGGCAGAATGGTTTCAGCGGGGCGTTACCATGGGAACCGTCTCTCGCCGATAAGTCATTTCGACAGACGCATCCAACTCAGGTTGGGGTGCGGTCTGCGAGGGCTCACCCGGCCTCTGGTCAGTTCAAGAGAGCTCCCTACACAAACTGTCTGGAGATGATCGCGGTCGAGAACGCGCTCGTGTTTTTCCTCCCGCGCATTCGGGTCACCACGCATTGATCCGCTCGGATATAGTCTCCTATTTCAACCGTCAGGGCGGTGTCAGATCCAGGAACCCCTTCCTGCTGACGAAACACATTTTAGTTTGGTCCCAGAGCCACCTGCTCTCGCTCAAGAGCGACGCACGTGCCGAACGACGACCCAGACTGAACGACGGCCCAGACAGACTGTCCAGGAACCTCATCCTTCCGGGAGAATGGTCCCTGCACGTTCAAATAGTCCAGAAACTGTGGCGAATATTCGGCAGAGCAGAGGTGGATCTCTTCGCGTCAGAGGAGAATGCTCACTGCCCAATACTTTTCTCAAGAGCGAGGACGCGCTAGCCCAGGAGTGGCCCAGCCGCCCGCTCTGAGACATTCCCATCTCCCTGTTACCAGAGGTTTAACAGAGGTTTAGGGAAACACGCCACTCGGTGCTCCTCATAGCCTGCGTTGGGAGAGTCAGACTTGGTTCCCGGAGCTCGCTCAGCTGTCGCAGACAGCCCCGTGGCCCATTCCAGTCAGAGCAGATCTCCTCTCTCAAGCTCGCGGCACGGATTGGCATCCCCACCCTCAGCGCTGTGGGCTTCATGCACGGGTGATCAACAACCATCCGTTGCTTTGCCAGAGGGAGTGTTAAACACGATCATGAACGCCAGAGCGGCTTCTACTAGGAAGCTCTATGTGTCAAAATGGTCTGTGTTCTCGAAAGGGTGCACCGACAATAAAATCTAGACCCTCAGTGGTGCGACGTGTCGTCTTTGCTTGTCTTCCTTCAGGAGATGCTGGATAAGGACAGGTCCCCATCCACTCTCAAGGTTTACGTGGCAGCTGTTCGCGGCATTCGCTGAACCCTGACGCGCTCAGTCTCTGGGCAAAGACAAGCTAGTCATCCGCTTCCTCTGGGGAGCTAGAAGGATGAACCTTCCGCGCGCCCTTCGGTTCCCAATTGGGATCTTTCTATAGTTCTCGAAGCTATGAAAGCCACCCCGTTCAAACTGTTAGAGTCTATGGACCTAAAATACCTCTCGCTATAAACCGTTTTTCTGTTTGCCCCGTCATCAGTGAAACGCGCGTGAGACCTTCACGCGCTCTCTTACTAGCGCTGCGTGTCTTGAGTTGAACTCAATGACTCCATAGTCATCCTCAAACCTAAACATGGCTATGTCCCCAAAGCGATTGGTACCCCGTTCAGGGCTCAGGTTATTTCCCTATCGGCTCTACCCATCCGATAACGAATGTGACGCCAATCTCCTTTGTCCGGTTCGGACTCTGAGATTGTACACTACATGCGCTGCCACGTTCAGACGCTCTGAGCAGCTTTTTGTTTCATTCGGTGAGCGCACCAAGGGTCTGGCCACCTCGAATCAGACACTATCCAATTTGAATTGTGGACGCTATTGCTTCTGCTAATGCATCAAAAGACCTGTCATGCCCTCTGGGCATCAGGGCTCATTCCACTAGAGGCATGGCCTCATCGTGGGCATGGTCCAGCGGCATTTCCAATCAGACATATGCGTGGCAGCGGGAGGGGCTTCCCCTTCCACCTTTGTCAGATTTTACAATCTGGAAGTACCCGCCTTGCAGGCAAAGCTACTAGCAGCCTAGTATGCTTCAGCTCTTATGTTGAGCTGCACTATTGGGAGTCAAACTCATACAACCGGCGTGCCGCTTGTTCTTCCCTCATGTGCTTATGTACTACACTATCACCGGCCCGCTTGCTGGCCCTTTTATGTCACGTACATTATTTTCCACTTATAAGGGTCCCCGGGATCCCTCCCCCGGGACTCATTGTGGATGTCTTGCGCGCACGGCGTTGACCAGGTGTTCCCGTAGCGTAAGCTAGCTTACGCAATACGAGAGAACCTCTCGTAAGAGAACGAATCGGTTACCTGACGTAACCTCGGTTCTCTCTAGATGAGGGAACGAGTATTGCGTTCCCGGCCGTGCTTGCGCTACCAATGTTCTCGCTTCATTCAATGAAAACCGGAAAACAGCGGGAAACTCGCCTATTTATAGACTCGGGCCACACCGTTTGGCGGGCTCTGACGCAATGAGAGCGTGTCTGCTTCTCATTGGCCACGAGTTCAACCGAGTTCCCTCATAGGCTGTAGCAGTTCTTCCTGAGCGAACCAATGAGCTGCTAGCTAGCCCGCTCATGGTCTGCTGCAGTGAACTGCGTTGACAATGGATACAGAATTATAGGATAATTTTTTGGCTTCAACTTCTCAGAAAAGATGAATCTTTCCCATAGCGTAAGCTAGCTTACGCAATACTCATTCCCTCATCTAGAGAGAACCGAGGTTACGTTAGGTAACCGTTCGGATTCCCATATAGGATTCCTGTGTGAACTTGAGAACTGACTAAAGGCGGGCATACACTGTGCGATGTCTGTGCGATTTCAGCAAGGTACCTACTCACACTCAACGAGTAAAATCGCATGCGATGCAAAGCCAAAGTTCAGGATTTATGTGCTCACTGTACGGTTCCGATCGTCGAGCTGCGACTCCACTGCTCACACTATACGTGTAATATCTGCAATAACCCCTGGATTGCGCCTATATACGTGTATGTATCCAGAGATATTGTCAAAACAAGCATCTGCTATCAATATCAAGATGATTTAGCATTTTCAATTTATGCATTTAATTATTATTAGTATTATTGTATTATTAGGGGAGGCCTATAGGCTAATTTTATTATTAAATTGATCCACTATTGTAATTTGCCACGCGATATTTTCACAGGACATAACCAACTGTGAGGATAATATTACATAATCTTACTCCTCATTAAAAATTGTCTAAAACTAGGTTGATTACAATGAATTATAGGCATATAAAATAGCTATTAACACTCTATAATGTCAGAACATTGCCATAATTAATCAACAATGAAAATTAAAAACAGGTTTATTTCAAAAACATTGTTTAACAATTTATATAAAAGAGGTGTTACGTCACAGGTGGCTTGGAAGACGTGGGTAATATTATCCATTTTGCAACACGAACTGGAGGTAAGCAACAGTAATTTGTAGCTAGTTTGAACTACAGAACTTAAAGAGCTCCCTCTTTTCTAGGATGGGCATTTTTCAAAAATATTGCATTCGAATATTCTGGCTCATAAAAATCGAATATTCGAATATGTTTATTAAATTATGTTTACGAAAAGACGTTATTTTTAAGTTTTTTTTATTTTATTTTTTTACTTGTCACCATTTCTGGTCAAGCTTACAATTAGGCAATACACAACAAGCTTACAATAGTAATTAAAGTGTTCTTTTAGTTGAAAACATTAAACAGAAGACCTATGTGTAAAAAAATATACCCCTTACCTGTCACCCCCCTTTTTGATAATTTACATTAAAATGCACTATACAAACTTAAATGGTTGTAGTTTGGTCTTGTTTTAAAGAAGACACTCAGCAGATTATTACTGCAGTGAAAGCGCTTAAAAAAATTAAAGTATGAAAAAGTTATGGAAGTTATAATTTACAGTAAATCAAATATTATTTATTAATATATTTTTATTAATATAAAATAAATATTTTACAAAATATTTTTTACAATAAAATTACTATAAAATGAAAGCTATATATCTAAACAAGTTGTGTTCCAAATTTAAAGTTGATATCACAAATTTTGTAGTTCCCATGAGATTTGTTTTAGGCGTTAAACCAAAAATAGCCACCGGGTGCCATTGAATTCCATTGAATTTAATTGTATGCATTCTGCCATAACAAATTAATAAATTTCTATCCAAATATCACTTCTGTCACTAAATATGGAACCTTGAGACTCAGACCTTTCTGACAATATGTGTTTTGTCAAGATTAGAAAAGGTTTTGATAATAAATTATGAAAGATGATGCCCAAAAGGGGAGGGGCCTAATACAAAAATACCGTTTCTATGGTAACGCAACGTCCAATTTCAAAACGGTTTTTACAGGATGAATTCTGAGTTCGTAAGCTTTCAAATGATACCTAATTTATGATAACTACTAAAATATGTGATGTAATAAAAAAGGCGATAAAAAATAATATTATATTTTAGAGGATAATATATACATGTTATAATTTTTAGAGAATAATATTATACTATTTGTTTTTTTTATTGAAAAATATTAGATTATTTGTTTTATTATTAACTTTAGCATAAAAACAGAATTTGCAATGATTAAGTCGATCAATTGGCTTTTTGTGACAAAGGTCAGAATTGTGACAAAGGTCTGTTATGAGGCAGATTTTTTTAGAGGTGCACTCTTGTCAAAAATTTATCGGTTACTCTTCCTTCATAATTTGTAGCAAAAAACAGCAGTCAAATATCTATTTAGGAGTCTTAGACCTTTCCAACGATATATAGTTTGTCATAATTAGATTAGGATTTAATAGTAATAAATCGAAGTAAAGTTAGGCGTCCCGTACTACGGGACGGTGACAGTTAAGGGGTTAACATCTTTGATCACGCTGGGTCCAGCTGCGCTTACCTGCAGTTGTGATTCAATGATGAACAGCTATCTTTCCTCACTCGATTGTTTGGATTTCATGTGGTTTCACATGATGATGATATCATAACTCAGATTAATTAATTTGATCAAAAGTAATTCCGTTTAGTAAGATCCTTTTCAAGTAAAGTTAATTCCAAACTTCGTGAGGCAGACGACAACATTATGTGATCAAATACAGACAACTTGTTAACACACTCCACAGCGCCATCCAGTGCATTTGATTATAACTGCGAGTTAGTTCTTAGGATTTATCATGGACTCACTGCATTAAAGCTGCAATACCTAAGATTGCATGTCACTAGAGGGGCGCTACATTCAAAACAACAACAACGGCTTTGCTTGATGACGACGTGGAGGAACGCGGAATGATGGGAACTGTTGTTTTCGACTCCAACGTGGATAAATCAGTCAGACGGGAATCGAAAATTAGTTGTCATGGATGAGGTAAAGTTCGATTTCTATAAATGTTATCACAGATGTTACTGTACGCGTCACTGGACGAAGCTATGGTGGAGAGGGTTTGAACTTAAGTCAAATCGTTGCTAATGGACTTCGCCCTATGCTGCAATATGCATTTAGTTTTGCATTCATTTACAGAAATCAGCTGTTTGAATTACAATTGGCTATGTGCACAAGCGTAGTTTTGGAACTTCCGCTTTTGTCAGAAGTCGGCATATCAGTTTCCGGTTTACGACTGTTCATCCGCATCCGCTGTAAACAAACAATATAAGTGCTGCTTTTGTACAAAAATAAGACTAGTTAAACACATCTAAGTTTCTAAGAACTGTAGGTGGATCTATCAACTAACGTCCGTTTCACACATACCCCGTTTGCAGTGTGTGTTGCGGTGCAGGAGCAACGGGTGCTGCAGTGCTTTCACATATGATGCGTTTGCAGTGAATCTCTAATCGCGGCTGTGCCACAAATGCATACTTACTATTTTTATTTAAAAAATAGTAGAAGTTTTAGCTTTAGTAGAAGAAATAGTAGAAGCAGAAGTTTTGCTGCAACTTTTGTTTCAAAAAAAGTTGTCAGCATTACGATTCTCTTTCTACACTCTCTTTAATGGACGTATGCACATATGTAAGGGCTATTATTCCATGCTTTACTCATATTAAGTTGCTCAAGCAAGTGGTCAAATTTACTTTATTAATGTCACGATTCATGTTTGTGCTTCCCTGTCCTTTTATGTTCAGCTGTTTCCCGTTTTGTTGATTAGTCTCCCCAGGTGTTTCTGATTTGCCCCACCCCTTGTTACCTTGTTTAGCCTGTTTGTCTGTGTATTTATAGCCCTTGTGTTTCACTTGTTCCTTTGTCAGTTGTTGTACAGGTTATGGTTGCTTTCGTTCCCTCGTGGTTTTGTTCCTTTGTTCTGATTAGTTTGTATTTATTTTCATTTCATTAAATGTCTCCTGCATTTAGATCCTCACCTTTGCCTTCGTTTCTCTGCACGTAACAGAACAACTGACCTACACATGGATCTAGCAGGTAGTAGCCAGAGCCCACTGAGCAAACTTTGCACGATTTATCAGGATAATCGCAGCATTGAGGATTATGTGGAGGAGTTTCTTTGTTATAGTCACCTCGTTCCTGGTGATGAGGTTATTCTAAAGGACTGTTTCTGGAGTGGACTAGACCAGGACATTAGCTCAAATTTACCGGAGGAAGACCCCAGCTGGATCTTACCACAGTATATTGACTTTGTCTTGGAGTTTTGTGGATCCCACTTCACTGTAGGGAAGGTGGAGGAAAATGTTACCATAACCGCACTGCCTGAGAATCTTCTCATCTCTTCAACCATCAAGCTAGCCATGGCATCGGTCTATGGGTGTCCAGGACTGAGGTCCACCGTGGCACAGCTGCCGCTGATGTCAGTAAGGAGGGCCAAGAAGACCGTCATTCCAGGGTCCCGTCTTCCAGGGTTCGAGCTTCCAGAACCTCGTCACATCTCCGCAGAGCTTCCCGAGCCTCCGTCACGTCTCCGCAGAGCTTCCCGAGCCTCGTCACGTCTCCGCAGAGCTTCCAGAGCCTCGTCACGTCTCAGCAGAGCTTCCCGAGCCTCGTCACGTCTCAGCAGAGCTTCCAGAGCCTGGTCACGTCTCAGCAGAGCTTCCAGAGCCTGGTCACGTCTCAGCAGAGCTTCCAGAGCCTGGTCACGTCTCAGCAGAGCTTCCAGAGCCTGGTCACGTCTCAGCAGAGCTTCCAGAGCCTGGTCACGCTCTCAGCAGAGCTTCCAGAGCCTGGTCACGTCTCAGCAGAGCTTCCAGAGCCTGGTCACGTCTCAGCAGAGCTTCCAGAGCCTGGTCACGTCTCAGCAGAGCTTCCAGAGCCTGGTCACGTCTCAGCAGAGCTTCCAGAGCCTGGTCACGTCTCAGCAGAGCTTCTAGAGCCTGGTCACGTCTCAGCAGAGCTTCCAGAGCCTGGTCATGTCTCAGCAGAGCTTCCAGAGCCTGGTCACGTCTCAGCAGAGCTTCCAGAGCCTGGTCACGTTAGCCACGCTGAGCCTGGGCGTCACGTCAGCCACGTCCAGCCAGAGACTGTTTCTGAGCCGGCGCCTGCTCCAGCCTATGTCCCGTAGCTACCCCCAGAAAATTTGGGGGGGGGGGGCAGTAGGTCTCCGCCATGGCCGCCTGAGGGGTCCTCACCGCCGTGGCCTCCTGAAAGGTCTTCACCGCCGTGGCCTCCTGAGGTGTCTTCACCGCCGTGGCCATCTAAGGGGTCTTCACCGCCGTGGTCTCCTGAAAGGTCCTCACCGCCATGGCCGTCTGAGAGGTCTTCACCGCCCTGGACGCCCGAGGGTCCGACAGCTCCGCCCTGGACGCCCGAGGGTCCGAGCAGCTCTGCCCTGGACGCCCGAGGGTCCGACAGCTCCGCCCTGGACGCCCGAGGGTCCGACAGCTGCGCCCTGGACGCCCGAGGGTCCGACATCTCCGCCCTGGACGCCCGAGGGTCCGACAGCTCCGCCCTGGATGCACAAGGTTCGGACAGCTCCGCCCAGGTCTTCGCCTCGTCCTGCTCCGCCCAGGTCTTCGCCTCGTCCTGCTCCGCCCTGGCCTTCGCCTCGTCCTGCTCCACCCTGGCCTTGGCCTCCTCCTACTCCGGCCACGCTCTATGGCCCAGGCCCGCCTTTGCTGCCTCCTGATCCCGTTCCCCTGCAAGGACCTGGCCCTCCATCCCGCCCTCCAGATCCGCCTCCGCTCCACCTCCCACCTGGACAGTTTTGGGGTTTTTGTTTTTGAGCGTCTGGAAGCCGCCCTTTGGGGGAGGGCTATGTCGCGATTCATGTTTGTGCTTCCCTGTCCTTTTATGTTCAGCTGTTTCCCGTTTTGTTGATTAGTCTCCCCAGGTGTTTCTGATTTGCCCCACCCCCTTGTTACCTTGTTTAGCCTGTTTGTCTGTGTATTTATAGCCCTTGTGTTTCACTTGTTCCTTTGTCAGTTGTTGTACAGGTTATGGTTGCTTTCGTTCCCTCGTGGTTTTGTTCCTTTGTTCTGATTAGTTTGTATTTATTTTCATTTCATTAAATGTCTCCTGCATTTAGATCCCCACCTTTGCCTTCGTTTCTCTGCACAGTAACAATTAAAATGGCAAATATTTTATATTAAAACTTCAAATTGACAAAAACAGCCAACTCACATGCCTTTTCTTTTGCATTTAAATGGCCTACAATAGATCCTGCATGTCACAAAACTTGTTTTTCCACCTCCTTTCACGAATGATGCGAGCGTTGTTCATTATGTTTTTCTTGATTTACCCCGGTCTTCACAGTCTTCCGATGACTGTGAAAAATAGTAGTACCGGTATATTAAATGCATTTATGGTAAGATTACTACATTTTATTTAATGAAACGCATTTATGGTGAAATTACTACATTTTCAGGTCAATCTTTGTGCATTTTGACCACAAAACATGTCACTTTAATGCAGCACAGCAGAAATAGATTCGGTGCAGTAACGATCGCTGCACTGCTGTTATATTATAGCATATGTGCCGCATCTGGAGCGGTGTGAAAAGTGAAAGCCCTAACCTGTTAACATGGTGCGTGGAGCACTGCTGTGTGCCACTCTGCTTCAAGTCGCTAACAGCCATTTGAGCTTCCACTGCTTCCCGAAAAACGCCAACCTTCGTGCGCAGTGGCTGCACAAAATAGATATTTTAGGGCGACGCGCAAAAAAAATAGTAAAAATAGTAAGTATGCGTTTGTGGCACAGCCGCGATCAGAGATTCACTGCAAATGCATCATATGTGAAAGCACTGCAGCACCCGTTGCTCCTGCACCGCAACACACACTGCAAACGGGGTATGTGTGAAACGGACGTTAGTTGATAGATCCACCTACAGTTCTTAGAAACTTAGATGTGTTTAACTACTCTTATTTCCGTACAACAGCAGCAATTATATTGTTTGTTTACAGCGGATGCGGATGAACAGTCGTAAACCGGAAACTGATATGCCGACTTCTGACAAAAGCGGAAGTTCGAAACTACGCTTGTGCACATAGCCTATTGCTGATGTTATTAGATTTTTCAGGTGAGATTCTCAATTCATTCAGTAAACGGATGCTCTGAGGTAAAGTTTTCAGACTGCAGACTCGGCAACGATTGTTTTTAATTGTACAGTACAATCATAACATAGAACAGACATTATCTTCCTTTCAGGTCATTAAACATAACAATATTGCTGGCCATACACTGATGGAGAAAGTGCGTGTCCGGTGTGCGATACTGGACTTTGTCCTAGACGTGGCGCGGCTCTTCTCGTCCAATGTGCGACCCCCTTTACAACCAACAGTTCACATTCCGAGAATAATTGAAAAGAATAATTGTGCACCATTCCAATACAAATGCACGAAACAAGCTGACGTTTGTTGCTTGATAGACGCTAACGCACAACTACAACTTACGCATTTGTCCAGGACTACACGTAGTACGCAGCGGAAACCAAGGTAACGTGGATACTGACGCGATTCGACTGGCGACTCCCAGCTCACCCCTGCTCACACGCCCCGTTTCCTTGGTTAAAATCTAAATTTTCTTGCGATTTAAACATTGTTTGAAACATTTGGAATATTGTAAGTTATCATCTTAACTAAATATATAACACTTGCCTTGTGATTTTGGGATATTTTAATGCAAAAATCTTAGGTATTCCACCTTTAACGGCCAGCAAAGCAACATATTCAAAATTCGAATAGTGTTTTATTTTTTGAATAATAATTACATATCGAAATATTTGAAAATTCGAACATTTGTGCACATCCCTACTCTTTTCGTTTTTATTTTAATCTTATTTTTTCTGGAGATTAAATGGTTAAACTTCTGTTTTCGCACAGGCGCAGTGAGGGAAAAAACACTGAGTTTAGGGCAATCGGTTCGTAGCTTTGCTTCAACTAATATAGTCACGAGGAGTGACCAAAATTTCTGACATGCCAGAAATTCATCCGACCATCCGATTGTCGATTCGTGAGAGGTTAATCGCCTTTCGCTTCTCCCTGTACACTGCACGAACACTGCACGACAAAGCTGAAAATCGGTCCAACACGAAAAAGAGTCATACGAGTCAGAATTCGAGCTCAAATCGGACGAAAATCGCACTATATGCCCGCCTTAAAACGGACTAAAAAGTAGCATCTGAGAACACACGGTTTGATATTTTACATTGACATTTAAATAATCAGTCATTATATTTTTAAGCACAACATGTACAAGAGTGTCGTTTTTGTGAAGCAAAACTATTTAATATTTAGTTTAAAGATGCACATCAAATAAAATAAAAAATAAAAACAACATTCAAAGGCCCCGTGACTTGTTTTTTGTGATTTACTGGAATATAATTTAAAAATAAACAAATAAATGAATGAATAAATAGTTATTTTAAGACAGTATGGCTCTTCAAAGATTAAAAATAAGTTTCTGAGGGGTGAATTAAAATAAGAAATGATCTTTTTAGCTGTTTAACTTCCTTGTGGTCCTCACTCACCTCCAAGCGGCGGATGATCTCTCTGAGGGGCAGAGCGCTCTCATTGCCCCCAATAAAGGTGGTGGTGGGCAAGCGGAATACTTCATCTAGATCAGACTCTTCCAGCCCATAGAAACCTGTCAGCCAAACACACAACACGTTCCAACCCAAACCAGAGAGAAGGGAACAGTGGAAAGGGAGAGAGACAGGGTCAACAGAAAAGAGAAGAGCCATCATGGATGCCAATGGGTGTGAATAAGGGATGGAGGGAAATAAAGTAAAGCGACAGGAAGAGAAGTCCATAAAAGGAAAGAAAAAAAAAAACAAACAGGGAGAGAAAAAAAAAACATTAGGTTAGTGTGGGATGGAGTAAACATGAGGATGACAGTGATTCCGTGCATAATCAGAAACATGGTGGATTGAGTGTTAAGAAAACACAACAAAATGCACCAGCCATTAGCATGACGAATGTTATTATTAACAACAGCAAAGCGGACAACATAAAAAAAAGAACATTAAGGTTTAGAGAGAAAGAAAGGTGGTTGAAAAATTGATAAGTAGAGAGAATTCGAGGGGTTAAAAAAAAGAAGAAAAAAATGGGTAAACATCATTATCACTTTCAATTTTTTGTATACCTTACACTTAAGTATATACTTATAGAAAAATGTGCAGTTCTGATATATCTAGAATTAATAGATAACTACTGTTACCTTTACAGTAAGAATTAAATGATTAAAAAACATTACACAGGGATGACCTTTTAAAAATGAGCTTACTATATATTATTGACAGCACAACTTTTAATAAATCTTTGAGGGTGGATCTCACAAGACCTACAAGAAAGTCCCGGTCACAGATTCTACATAACCCACAGCAGCACTACTAATTTTAAAACCACAACATGCGAGTTAACAGCCTGGCAGAACATTTTAGTCTTTGAATATTAAAACACCTATTGTTTCTCTGAATACTAGTATATTTGGGCAGAGCAATTAATTTAATAAATTAACAAATTACTGAGGCTCATACAGTACCTACAAAAAGTCAAATATGACATGCATTAAGCTGTTCAGAGATACTAATAGGGCAGCACATATGGAAACTGACCTGTCTGTATCGATCATTTTGGATGTGTAAAAAAAGACAGACATGCACATCAAGGCATTTGAGAAGGTGTGCTAAAGAGAGAGATTAACCTATATAACGGTGTTAATAAGAGCACTAAAGACAGTAAGACAGAGAGAGGAAAGAAGAGAGGATGAGCACAGAAAGGGAGTATGAACTTGTTTCTAGAAGGGATGCACCAACATTTTCCTACCAAAACTTTTGCGGCTGAAACAACCATTTGACTTAGTCAGCGCTCCTCGATGGCACAATTTGACTGTTTCAGGGTCTATTTCGTGCAGTCGCAATAAGCTGTTACTTTTAATAATGAACAGTCTCGACTTTCTAACTTTGCTGATTTAATTCAAATAGCAGAAAAATGATTCACATCAGAAGGTATGTTGAAAGATATAGAAAAATTTACTGAAATATATAATGTCTCATGTAATCGGTCAGTGCGTCAACCACGAAAAGACGTCAGATAAAACAGCTTGTAAACAATGTTTTGAAACATTATATTTGTAGGTTCCACTGTTCCACTGAATGTAGCCTTAGTTTGACGCTTTATCTACTCTCTTTATCCACATCCACTTCAATGAATCCACAGGACAACTCTTGATAAATATCTTCGTTTAATCTGGTAATCCACAAACATCAGTACAGGAACGTTACAAAGTATAAACGATTAATTAAAGGGAATAGAAATAAAGGTAAAAAAACTGTGTGGCTTCACTCTCCGTGTGTGCGTCCGTTCACGCAGCCAACTTCACTCAATGAATGACACGAGAAGCGTCACTAACTCTCGTCACACACACACAGATGCAGCTCCGCGTCACGCACACGCACGCAGCTCCGCATCACACACACACACGTCATTTTAGATAATTATTTAAGATAATGACGTCAACTTGCTTGCTTTAGATAATTACCCAATTAACTCTACAAATATCTGCAAGTACTGCAAACATTTCTCCCAAAACAAATCATACAAATCACAGCTCAACACACAAATCACATTACTCATCAAACAACTGCATTTAGGCTCCTACATTACCGGCCCCTAATTGTTATCAATGTCCTTGAAACAATTATAAAAACTTAAATCAAAGGAGCCTGAATGATAACTAATAAACTATTTAAAGAAATATTCTTGGTCTTCGCCCTATCCGAAATAGGGTCTTTCCTTCGGAACAGCTTATGCGTCGTCCTCCGATCCTTGAAGTAGACATAGCTTTGTTATTGGGCGACAAAGCTCGTTGCTCTTAGTCTCTGACTTTCACCTGACGAACGAAGCCTTTCTTGTCAGGAAAAATCTCCACAATTCTTCCAAGTGGCCATGAATTTCTGGGCGATGAATCATCCACGATCAGCACTACATCACCAACACTGAAGTTTCTTCCAGGTGTGAACCATCGTTGACGTTCTTGGAGCTGCATTAGATATTCTTTACACCAGCGTTTCCAGAATATATCAGCGAGGTACTGAACTTGTCTCCATCTGCGGTTAGCGTACTGGTCATGGAGACCTTCATCACCCAAAAGCTGTTCCTTCACTGTGGTGTTAAGAAAGGTCTCAAGCTGTTGCAATCCAGACATCCATTTTTTCCAGCTCTTTATGACATTATCAGGCAGATCTTCATCCCAACTATACTTCTGCCGACATAAGTCTTGCAAGATTCTTTTGGCAGGCAGTATCACAGGAGCGAGAAAACCCAGACGATGGAACAGACGAGGGAAAGTAGGCCTCTTCTAGTGTATGGTCGAGCTTTTGAGGTTGATTTTGAACTTGAACTGATCCGGTTTCGGCGCACCACTGTATTCCCAATACTCTCTCCATTGGCAAGTAATTCTCATTCAAGTTCAAATCCTGAAAACCCTGGGCCTTTTCCTCTTCAGGGAATGGAGTTGAGCACCCTTCGACTGTTACTTGACCATTTTGTAAGTTGAAATCCACCTTTTGCCAACATATTTCCTCAAATCAGCGCAGAGAGTAAATGCTGCTTCTTCACTTGAGACTGACTTAAAGGGCGGGTTTACTGCTCTTTTTCTTTGCATGATTGTGTTTATGGGGTGCAATATAACATGTATCCGTGGTTTTTCTTTTTTTAAAAGTCTTATTTTTCATAAATTTCACCTTTATTGTCAGCCGCGCTTTCCCCTGTCCCCTGCACGAGCGGATGACTTCCTGAGTATATGAAAATCAGAATGACGATTGTCAGCTCAGGATTGGTTCGTTTGGGCCAGTGTGTCTGTGATTCTGGCTAAACTTGCGCTGCACGTTATTTACGAAGATTAACGCCCATTACCTTTCCGGCTCGAAGCGAGCGGAGCATGCCAAATGTGGATAACATTGACGGTGAATACACGTAAATAATGATGTGGAGACTGCAGTATCAGTGAGGCAGAATCAGACCGAGAAAGCCGCGATGAATAGAGTCAAGCAGAACCTCACCACACACGGCTCTTAATAAAGGTTTCTGAATGATAATTTGCTTCATTTTTTTAACTTAATACACGTTTGATTTACACAATAGCATCTGACTGGCAGCGAATAGCAACTGTCTGGCTAACTAATGTTAAACACAAACAGCGTTTGCAGGTTTCGATTCTTGATAAAATCGAAAATAAAGTCATAAAGCATATATATATGAAAAATACATTTACAACATTAGTACTTATACAAAATTCAGGTCCATAATGTTCGTACGCGTTTGCTGTAGACACAAAATAGCCTAACTAGTAGCAGCTAGCCCATAAAGCCTACAAAGCCAGCGCTGGCATTTGAAAGAAAAAAAAAAACCACAACGCTCCGTCGGTAATTATACATGCAAATACATTTAAAATGATGAAGTCTTAGCCTACTTACAGTGTGGCCCAACAACTGCTGACTTTTAACTGCTGGTTTTAAAGTTGGATCTGCTTCATGATTCCAGAAATAGTTTCTTGTTTACGTTAATCCGGTATTGAATTCAGTGGAGATTCTGGAAGCTGTCTCTAGTAAATGCGCAGCACAGAGAGCTAGATTACCATTGTCACTTTCAGGAATATAATCAAACACAAGATCGTGTCCATTGTTGTCGAAGTATAGTGTCCGTGGGAAGCCCGAAACACAGAAGACCTGACAGCTGCAATGAAACACAACTCACTCGACGCATGCCCTTTCCTGCATATTCCGGAGGGAGTGGTTGATGCAAATGTGTGGGTTAGTGACATTACCATAACCCAGCTGTAGTCCAAAACGAGTCGTTTTGTAGGCAATTTTACTTCCTGAATTTTAAAAGACGATATCTCTGCTTACACTAAACTTTCAGGTGCTGGATTTACAGATACTCTTCATGCACCAAAAGCAACATTACACACTATTTGAAGTCAAAAAGTGAAATTCAGGTAAACCCGCCTAATAACAATAGTCTACGTAAAAGTTTTTCTTCACAGTTTTGTCAACTTCTGAACCAAACTCATCCTCAAAGTCTGTAGCACATTTTTTGCATTACAAAGGTTCAACGCTCTGAGCCAAGGAGTCGCGCCGAAGATGTGGACCAGCATCTTGTATTCGACGAGTGCCTGCTCGTAATTCCCATCAGGCCACCAAAGGAATCTCAAGAGATCCGATGTCTTCAGCTCCTGACCCTGATCTGGTAGAACATAGCTTCCACGTCGGCCATGACCGCCACGGTCTCCTGCCGGAACCTGAAGAGAAACCCCACCAGCGAGCTGGTTAGGTCCGGTCCCTGCAGGAGCCGTTGGTTCAGTGATGTTCCTTGAAAGCCTGCTCCACAGTCAGAAGAAGACACGTAGTTTTTGCTTAACTGGATGTCTAACTCCGTGATGAGGCAGATACCATGTTCGTCCCTCCCTTTGGCTGACATTCAACGCTATCCAGCTTCACAGCGTAGCCTTTCTTGAGCGTATCATCCATAACGCAACGTATTCTGCATGAAACTTGACATCTCTGGAGAATATTTTCCGTAGGTTCAGTGCACGTTGCTCTGCGACTGATCTGTTGTTTGGCATATACAATGACTTGTTCTTCACTGGCAGGCAAACACTGTAATGACCATTCACAAGTTTTGAAGACTGAGACGCCATGTCAATAAACTGATGATCATCTTTGGACATTTCAATGTCTTCACTTTGTCCAGCATCAGGAAAGTCCAGCTTGAACTGCAGCTGCCAGAGCTCTTCTAGTTTGGCTACTGAGATACGATTGGTGGTGACTCCTGTCAATGTGTTTATCTCCCTCATATCGCTTTCACCTCTGAGTGGTCCATTTACCGTCCATCCTAATATCGTTCTCACGGCGTACGGGCCGTCGTCCACGCTGCTAACCACCTGCAGTGGCTCCATTGCCTTGGGAACATTTGCTCCTATGAGTAATCCGACCTCTGCTTGGATAGTGGGGAGTTTCACCTCCTTTAAATGAGGCCAACTGTCGATATCCTCTTGACAGGGAATATTGTCTTTGGTTACAGGGATATGTTTCTGTGAAAACACCTCAGGAAGTTCGATAAAGTGGTTGCCATCCAAGCCACTGATTTCCAGTCCATTCACGATGCAGGTGTTAACAATAGATTCATTCCCCATTGTTTGTAACAAGATGCTTGTATTGCGTCCGCTCATACTCAGTTGTTTTATTAATGACTCCGTAGCAAAGGTGGCTGAGCTACCTTGATCCAAGAATGCGTATGTTGTCACTGCATCGGTTCCCTTTTGTGCCTTGACACGCACTGGAATGATTGAAAGAGCACAGTTTTCCTTACCGGCCCCGGTGACTGCAAAAGTTTCCTTCGTGTGTACAAGAGCGCTTGAAACGGATTGCGGTCCACAACGCTCGCTTGTAGTTGTTTCTTCACGTAAGCCTTTAGTATCCATGTGCAGCAATGTGGGATGCAGTCGAGAGCATTCTTGACATTGAGCTTTCTCTTTACAACTACTGCTCATGTGGCCATACTTCAAGCATGCAAAACAAAGACCTTTGCTCCGCAGGAAGTCGATTTTTTCTTTGTGCGGCTTGCACTTGAGTTTTCTGCAGACTGCGAGACTGTGTTGCTCTCCCTTGCAATAAACACAGGGCTTGTTGTATGCGTCTACAGAGGCATTCTGTGTTTTTGGTGTTGGTTGTCACTTTCAGTCTTGAATTTGTTTTCAGTTTGGGAGGAGCAATGGCCGCCGTTAATACTTTCTTTGGTCTGAACATTTCTCTGGGTACTGTAGTTTGGGTTTCTGTTGTACCGGTTGTTTTGGTCTGGTGGTGGTTTCTTTGAATGTTTCCATAGAGTGGGTTTAGTATAGGGATGGGCATTTTTCTAAAATATTGCATTCGAATATTGGGCTCATAAAAATCGAAATATTCCGAATATTGCGTTTATTTGAATTATGTTTAACAAAAAGACGTTATATTTAAGGTTTTTTTACGTTTTTGTCACCATTTCTGGACAAGCTTACAATTAGGCAATACACAACAAGCTTACAATAGTAATTAAAGTTTTACTTTTAGTTGAAAACATTAAACAGTAGGCCTATGAGTAAACAAAATATATAAAAAAGCATTATTAAAAGCATGCTCAAGCAGCACGAGCGGAAAAAAACCCCAATAAAGCAGATTGCGTCAGATATCAGTACAGAACAGTTACACCTATACACACGTATAGTCAAAATGACTGATTGTCGTGTTTATATTGTTTCACGTTTATGTTGAGAAAAACAATAATATCTAACGTTACATGCAGGGGGCGCGCCAGCACTTTATGCTCGAAATGAGAAAGACACTGCGCTGACAGACGTTTCAGAGACACAAAGAAACGGTGTTTCTAACAGCACTTTGCATTTTCTGTTCTTAAACCGATCTCTCCCAACGAAACTTAAAATAAGTGTCTCAAAATCATTTTGCTATTAGATAAGTTAACATCTTTGATCACGCGGGGTCCAGCTGCGCTTACCTGCAGTTGTGATGCAATGATGAACAGCTGTCTTTCCTCACTCGACTGTTTGGATTTCATGTGATTTCTCATGGTGATGATATCATAACTCAGATTAATTAATTAATTTGATCAAAAGTAATTCCGTTTAGTAAGATCCTTTTCAAGTAACGTTAATTCTAAACTTCGCGAGGCAGACGACAACATTGTGATCAAATACAGACAACTTGTTAACACACTCCACAGCGCCATCCAGTGCATTTAATTGTAACTGCGAGTTAGTTCTTTAGGATTTATCATGGACTCACTGCATTTACGGCCAGCAAAGCAACGTATTCAAAATTCGAATAGTATTTTATTTTTCAAATAATAATTACATTTCAATATCTCGAAAATTGAGAATATTTGTGCACATCCCTAGTTTAGTATGTATCTGACTTGCTTGTTTGACAAATTCGAACAAAATCCTTTGAACTTCACCCTTTTCTTTGTTTTTCTTGTAGGTCACATGCAGACCTTCTCCAAGCTTCTTTGAGCTTGTATGGGAGCTTGTTAGCCAAAGCCTTTATGTTAGCTGTGTTGTCCAAGTCTTCCATGTAGCTTATATCAGTCATTGTGTCTGCAGCAGCCTGTAAGAAACAATGCAAAGGACTGCAGTGCAACGCCATCTTCTGACCTAATTGTCTGCCAATCCAACGCCTCCTTTGTGTAAGCTTCTGCTATCTTGTAATCATCACCAAAACTCCTTCAGCATTTCTTTCGCTTTGGCATAACCTGCTGAGGGTTCCATGTGCATGTACAACCTCCACCAACTCACGTAGTTTGTTTCACTGTGCACTGGCAACAGAAACTGTAGGACAATCACGACTGTCACCAGTGCGGCCCTCAATTCCATGTCCAATACATCTGCATAAAGGGATTCACACTCAGCTGGCTCACCCTCGAATGTGCGATGAGTGAGCTTCAGGAAGTAATGTCTGGCTTGTGCTATCTTCACAGAGGTACTCAGTGACAGTTCGAGCTTGCTGAGAAATGAGCCTTGCTATCAGACTGTCAAGCACAGGTCCATCCTAGGGTCCATGTTTGATGCAGTACGAGGCTCTTCTTGTGGCCTTGCTAGATGAAGCTTGTTTTCCAGCTCGGGCGTAGACTGGGTGATTATGTGATGATCGTATGGTAGTTATCCGCTTCACCTTTCGATGCACCCTGTTCAATCACCCTTCTATAATGCTCCTTGCTGCTTGTGTGCATCCATACTCCTCTGGCAAAAACTCCCATTTTTGCATCTGACTCTGCAAGAGCAGTCTGCATTGTACATGCCATCTCTCCTCTTTAGCCTTTCTCGCAGCTTCCATTCTTTTTTGTTCAGCATTGAACTCCGCTTCTGGTCGCTTTTCTTCTGCTTGCCAATCTGCTTCTCCTCCTTCTAGTGGACTTGACTTCTCTAAAGCTGTCCGCTTTGCCCTTAAGGCCGCGATTGCTCCCAAGTTCTGGCCTTTATTCTCACTAGAAACAGTGAGGAGGAACAAGCCATAGCTTCCACATTGCGATTATCCCAAACCCACTTGAGACGTTTCATGTCTTGGGTTTTGAAGCATCTGCAGTAGACCCTACTCTCTGTGGGCATTTGCTTGTTTGTTGCTCTCTTCAGCCTGTTTCCAGAGCGTTTCATGACCTCTTTCATCCATTCTTCGGCATTTTCCAGAAATCATTCATTGTCTCACTTCAGGATCAAACCAATTCTTTTGATCATCATAAATCTCTTCATCAGACAGTACATTTTTTAAAGACTAATTTGAGTCCCGAAATTCCTGCTTGCAGAAGCCAAGCGAAGTCCACACGCAATTTATTTTTAACGAATGTCAGCATTTGCTTGTCATCTTCCAGTCAATTGGCATCGTGATGCTTTATAATCATGTGCCTGTGAGCTGGCAGAGCTATGCCTTAACAGTTAAGTTGCTGTTCTGTTCTTGTGTTGTTCCACGCTTTCTCAGTCAATTTTACTGTTCCGTTTTCATCCGTCTTGTTCCTCCAGTGCTAAGTGAGTGAATTGACACACCTTTTAGTGCAAATATCAAATCGCAGAGTGAACCTGCAGCTACAACTGAGCTGTCTCCACTTCTGATTCAGCTCAGCAGGCGTGCCTTTGTTCATTTATGTTCTCTCTCGCAGCCCGTGCAGAGTGGTTTCCCGTTTCGTTCTCTCAACGGAACCTCAGAGCGAAGAAAGCTACAGCTTACGGTTTCCCCCTGAAAAGTTTCCCTGCTCCGATCCTTCGTACTCTGAAATCAGGTGGTTCCAAAGTCCGTCAACCCTTGAGCAGCTAGTCTTTTCACTGAATGTTAGGTTTCCAGCCGAATTCCATGCCCAATGGTAGCCTGAGTTTGACGGCTTTATCTACTCTCTTTATCCACATTCACTTCAATGAATCCACAGGACAACTCTTGATGAATATCTTCGTTTAATTGTAATCCACAAACATCAGTAGAGGAACGCTTACAGAAGATACAAACTATTAATTAAAGGGAATAGAAATAAAGGTCAAAAAACTGTGTGGCTTCACTCTCCTGTGTGCTGCCGTCCGTTCACGCAGCCAACTTCACTCAATGAACATGACACGAGAAGAGTCACTAACTCTCGTCACACACACACAGATGCAGTCTCCGTCACACACACACACACACACACGTCATTTTAGATAATTATTTACAGAAATGACGTCAACTCTGCTTGCTTGAGATTGATACCAACGTGAACTCTACAAATATCTGCAAGCACTGCAAACATCCCTCCCAGAACAAATCACACAAATCAGTAGCTCGAACACACAACTCACATCACTCATCTAGAAACAACTGCATTTAGGCTCTGAATATTCATCCAGCAAAGCCATTCAACCATTCAGAAAAATCTAGATTCGCTAGTTAGAAAACAATAAATTCTAGAGAAGAGCATTTTCGCGAAATATATGTCCATTAGCATATTCATTACATTCCAACTGAAGCTCTTAGCGAGGTCTCCATTTAAAGGGGGGCAGTGTTGCTGGGCCCGGTGCATGTAGCAGTATCTGCAAAGTTGCAGGCGTCCGGAAAAGTCCAGTGTCAGCAGAGATATCGTCTTTAAAAATCAGGAAGTATATTGCCTAAAACGACTCCGTCAATTGGCACTACAGCTGGGTTATGGTACATCACTAACCCACACATTTGCATCAACCCCTCCCTCACAACACGCAAAAAATGGCATGCGCAGATTCCCAGGCAGGTCCACTTGTCGAGTGCGTTGTTCACGGGCAGCTGTCTCAGCGTCTCTGTATTTTGGGCTTCCCACTGGACTGGTGTATAAACTTCCTTTAGAACAATGGCATACACTCTACTGTTCTGATTATGTCCCTGAATGGAATGACCAAATAGCCTAGCTCTCTGTGCTGGCGCATTTTACGCCAGAACAGCTTCCAGAATCTCCACGAGTTAATATCGCATTCCAACAAGAAACTGTTACTAAAACATGAAACAGTTCCAACTTTAAACTAAGAGGCAGCAGTGTTCGGCCACAATATGTAGTAGGCTAGACTTCATTTAAAGCGTATTTGCATGTATAATTCCAGATGTAGCCTTGTGTTTTTTTTCAAATATTAGCGCTGGCTTTATAGCCACTACTAGTTTAGCCTATGCTATTTTGTGTCTACACGACAAACGCTACAAACATTATGGACCTGAATCTTCTGAAGGTTTTAACGTATTTTTCATGTATATATGCTTTATGATCGTTATTTTCCATTCTATTAAAGAACGTAAACATGCCAACGCTGTTTGAGTATAACATTAGTAGCCAGTCAGTTGCTATCGTTGCCAGTCAGATGCTATTTGTGTAAAATAAATGTATAAAATCAAAAAATTTAGCAAGTTATCATTCAGAAACGTTTAAGTAGAAGCTGCAGTATGTGGTGAGGTTCCAGCTCGACTCTTCATTCGCTTGGCTTTTCGGTCTGATTATGCCTGAAACTGATACTGCAGTCTCACACATATTTACATCTGGACTGGAGCTCATGTGACATGTAACGCTTCGCCCGCAAAGGTAACGGGCGCCAACCTTCCTATAGACGTGAGCGACAGTTTAGCCAAATCATACACACTGGGCCAAACCAACCGATCTGAGCCCACTACATGTTTCTGAGGGAGCAGTCTCCATAGAATCCAGGAGTGAACCGTCCAATCAGGGGACAGAGGAGAGCGCTGGCTGACGTTTATGAAAATAAGACTTAAAAAAAGATAAACCACGAATACATGTCATATTGTATCCCATAAACACAATCATGCAAAGAAAAAAAAGCAGTCAACCCCCCCTTTAATATACGCGACGAATCACTCTCATGGCCTGGTAGTGCCGCTTGAGCCTCTTCTGGGCACTCCTTCCTAGATTGATTGTTTCATTCATCATTTTACCCCTTGACTGATTATGGTTTATATGTTCAGCTGTTTCGTCATTACCTGCTGATTCTAGTTCCCTGATTTAAACCAGTTTTCCCTGTGTCCCTTGTCGAAGTCCTTGTTACACTGTAAGTGGTGTAAATTCTGAGCTCATTCCTTGTTCTGTTTCTCTGTGTTTCCCTGGAACTCTCTGACTCTTGCCTGTATTCTGGACCCGTCATCGAACTGTTTGCTGCCTTTGACTAGATGCCCTGTTTAGACCATCTAAGTATTTGCATTGTCCTTTTCATTTTATCGTTTGCTGAGCTTCCACGTCCTTGCTTCTGAACAAGTCCTGCGCATGGATCTGACCTCTCCCGGTTCGCTACGTTACAGAAGACTTCGCACTACGAGGATTCGAGCAGACTTTCAGCACCTCGCCCTGCTTCCGCCTGGCCGCACTCTGCCCACTCTGTGCCCTGGCCGCCATCTGCCCGCTGCTCCCGCCATGGCCGCCATCTCGTCTGCTTCGCCCTGGCCGCCCATCTCCCGCCTGCTCCGCCCCTGGCCGCCCATCTCATCCTGCTCTCGTCCGTGGCCGCCATCTCCGTCCCTGCTCTGCCTGCCTGGCCGCCATCTGTGCCTCCGCCCCTGGTTTCCCACTCTCCACGGCCCAGGCTCGCCTTGCCTGTGTCTGGTCCCATTCCCCTGCACGGGCCTGGCCTCCGTCCTCTCCCTCTAGGACGCCTTCGCTCCTGCCCCGCCCGGAGCGTTCGAGGAGCGTCCTGGAAGCCGCTCCTCTAGAGGGGGGTTATGCGACCAACTCTGTGGCTGCAGTGCCTTCTCCAGCTCTCGGCACTCCTTCCCAAGTTTTATCTGTTTCATTCATATTTTACCCTGTGATCATCATTATGTGTTCATTCGTGTCTGCACCTGTTTTAGATTTGAGCTCCCTGATTTAAGCCTGAGTTTTCCCTTTGTTCAGTGCTCAGCATTGAAGTGTCTCACTGCTTTCAACTGTTTCCCACAGTTCTCTCAAGCAATTTCCCAGTTTCTCTAGCACTTTCAGCTTTCACTGCTCTCTGGCACCTCCCCTGCCGTATTCTGTGACTTTTGTTGCCTTATCCCTGCATCCTGTTTCGATTGCTATCTGGACTGCTTACCTGGGTTTTGACCCCTGCATGTTTCTCTGGTATTGTTTCTTGACTCTCTCCCTTCTTGAAATAAAGCCTGCGTTTGGACCACCACTGTCTGTTTCCACGTGCAGTTTCATGACAGAATACTCGAGCTAATACGTGCATCCAGCGGCTGAGAGGAACATGGACCTCTTAATGGATCCCATGGCACACAGATTCAAGTCTCCGCCCAGAGGAGAACGTCCTCTCAAGGATTTTGTGATGGATTTTTTGAAAGCTCTCTCTGGTCAGCCCTACTTGGATGATTATTGTTTAATTATGTTCTTTCGGCAGGACTGTCTGAAACCGCCTCGGCTCTGCTGTACCGTTTCCGAGTTTAAGCTGGAGACTCTTTCCCAATATATAGATCTGCACCCTTTCCATGAGCGGTTCGCTTTTTACTGTCTGATTTTTTGGAACTTTTGGTTCACAGAGAACCTGATCGCATTCGGCATCTTACAAGGTACCCACTGAATCCATCGCATCTGACAGTCTCCCTGGTGAACCAGCGCTTCACACGGGCTCCGCCAAGTGTGCACTACACTTAAAGCCCAGTTGAACCAGCGCTTTGTAAAGGGACCCCAGAATCCCATGGCAACATGTGAATCCCATTGTTCTAACACTTCCACGTGACGCTCCGTTCTTCCTGCCTCTTGCCTTTTCAACTGAGCTCTGAGCGTGTCCCCGCCGAATCAAGCTAGTCAAGTGCGGAATCAGAGTGAGTCAAGTGCTGAATCAAGTGAGTCAAGTGCAGAGTCTCGTGACTCAGTGCCGAGCCGAGTGAGTCACGTGCCGAGCCCGAGTGAATCAAGTGAGTCAAATGCTGAGTTGAGTGAATCAAATGTGTCCAGTGTTGAATCTAGTTCATCCAGTGTTCTCTCTTGAGTGAAGTGAATGAATCTGAGTCAGTCCAGTGTTTTCTTCAAGTCAAGCGAGTGAATCAAGCCAAGTGAAGACGCCGCCGCGCAAGAGGAGAAGGATGATTCGTTTGGTCTCGCCAGGTTCCGGTCAGCGTGACCCAGACGCCTCCGCCCTGCCGGCCCCGCCTCTGCGCCTCGCCCTGCCGGCCCCACCTCTGCGCCTGCCGCCCTGCCGGCCTCGCCTCTGCACCTCGCCCTGCCGGCCCGCCTCTGCCGCGCTCGCCCTGCCTGCACCCTTCAAGCTCCGGAGGACCTTTCCTGAACCTGTTTACCACCCAGAGGTTCCCCCTGAATTTCCCCAAGTATCTTGTTCGGGGGCTGGCAGGACTCTGTGGGGGCCATGGAGGCGATGATGACATGGACCCCGTCCTGAGCTCTGTGAGGACCATGGAGGCTGACGCTGACATGGACCTCGCCTGAGTCTGCTCTGCCCTCGTCTCTGCCTGAGTCTGCTCCGCCTCTCGCCTCCTCGCCTGAGTCCGCTCCGCCTCCCTCGCTCTGCCTGAGTCCGCTGCGAGTCCGAGTGCGCTCCACCCTTGTCTCCAGCACGCTCCGCCCTCGTCTCTGCCTCAGCCCTGCTCCGCCCCCTGTCCCTCAGTCTGCTCCGCCTCGCCTCTGCCTGAGTCTGCTCCGTCCAAGCTCTGCTCCGCCCTCTGTCTCAGTCTGCTCCGCCCTCCGCTCTCCATCCGAGTCTGCTCCATCCAGCTCTGCTCCGTCCGAAGCCTGCTCCGCCCTCGCTCGAGTCCTGCTCCATCCTGGTACCCCTTCCAGCGTGCTCCCTCATGGCCTCCTGCCCTGGCTCCTGGTCCCCCAGGCCCCAGGCCTCTCCCACTGGGCCTGGCCCTCCATCCCAGCCCCCGTTGACCTTCCTCGGAGCCTTGAGGAGCGTCCTGGAAGCCGCTCCCCAGAGTGGGGGCTCATGTGACGATCAGCAGCTGTGGTGCCCTCTGAGAGCCTCTGGAGGGCACTCTCTTCCAATGTTATGTTTCCCCTTGGACTCCTTATGTTTTATTATGTTCAGCTGTTTGTCATTACCTGTGATTGTGTTCCTGATTTAAACCTCAGTTTTCCCTGTGTCCCTTGCGAAGTCTTGTTACACTGTAAGCGTGCAATTCAGAGCGTTATTCCTTGTTCTGTTTCTCTGTGTTTCCCTGGACTCTCTACCCTTGCCTGTATTCTGGACCATCTATTGAAACTGTGCTGCCTGCCTCGACCATTGCCTGTTTAGACCACGAGTATTTGGATTGTCCCTTTGTTTTACTGTTTGCCTGAGTTTATGTCTGCTTCTGAATAAAGTCCTGCGCATGGCATCCGACCATCTCTGTCTCATACGTTACAGTATGAATAAATTTGTCTTGACAGCCTTCATTTAAAACTTATATTCCACTCAACAAATAGGAGTAGAAAAACTCAATTATAATATTAAAAGGTTGATATAAAACTGCCTTTTGAGTAATTAGAATTTTCTGTAAACTTTATTTGAGTGTTGATTCATTAAACTCAGGGTAGGTGATTTGTTCCAAATATTTTTTTTGTTATACTAGTTGAAATTCTTGGAACATCCTGTATGCGCAATAGGCTATATTTGGAGACCTAATTTTGACCACATTAAGTTTTATTTTGTATAAAGCCCCTTCTTTCGAAGTGAATTTCGTTTTTTTTTTTACAATTTTATCTTTATTTTAATAAATGTTTCATCAAACCAGTTACCTGGATTTAATAAATAAGAAGCAATTATATAGCAGACAATAGCCATAATCAGGACGTGGACGCCCCGGCGCGAAATAACTTGCATTGCTCGTGAACTGGAGCTCATCTCATAAATGAAGCCGAAAACTCAGAAATATATAGAAATCTTGAAATGGCTAAGTTTGAACAACATTCGACAAACAACAATTAAAAACGAACAGAAACAGATAGGCTACTTCTCTTATAGCCTAATCCGTATGAAGTGCACATACATTACTCCATAGGCGCGTTCACAATACTGCAAAGTGGCGAGTCAGCAGCATCATCAACTTCCTCTTTTCAGTCAAGAATGACACAGAAAACATTAGTTTGTTAATAACGAATTAAAATGTCTATATTTGACACTTTCGTTACTTTTGCCTGTCTTTGTGGCAAGCTTTCTGAGTCCGCTAACTGAATCGAATATCTTGACTCCCTATTTTGTACCAGGCAATTTATGGTTGTTCAATAAAGTTCTTGATAAAAAAGAAAATAAGCAAACTGTGCATAATATTTCATAGTCTTTTATTTTACTGCCTACAGGGCGCAAGGTTTCATGCGCATGCTCTAAGTCTTCTTCTTCGCATTTTTAGTGGATATCTATGGCAGAATTACAGCGCGCATACTGGTCTGGTATGTCTACTACATCGTTTTCAGTCGGTTTCAGTGGTTTCGTGTGGACGCAGATACTTTTCGAGATGCCGCCTTGTTTACGGACTTTCTAGAACGAGGGAAAAAAATATTGGATAGGGGAAGCTCTGGCTTCATGTGGATGTAGGCCTCAGTCACAAGAGCTTATGCTGTGTTCACGATATAACTACTATAATTTTAAAGGCATAGAAAACCATGACGTTCTACTTTGGACTCGAATTTATGCATTTTAATGGCAGAAACTATCTAACGTTGAAATGACTGCAGCAGTCAGGTGGTACAGGTCAGTGCTCTTTAAGTTGTTTTTTATTCATTATTATTGCAATGGTATGCGCTTTGAGACAAGAGGTAGTTTAACACTGTATCTTGCGAATGCTTCTTATTTTGCTCCGTGTTGTACATGTTAACGTGTTTTGAAGGAGGCATGGCTTTGGAGACGCTCTGAAGGGAGGGTGGGAGCTTATGCTTTAAAGATAACTCGCTATTGCTAATTTCTCAGAAAATTGCCTACCCTACTTTTAAATAAATGATTATCAATTCAGATGTTTAGGTACAATTCATGAAATTGATTAAAAAGTGTAATAATTAACAATTACACAAACATTTTTTTAAATAAGTAAAAAAAAAAAAAACTGGTTTCAGCCCAGAATTTTCATTTTGGTGCATCACTGAGTTTCTAGGGGTGTGTGTGTGTTTGTGTGAATAAAAAAAGTGTAGGTGTGTGTCTGTTGTTGGATTTTACAAGAGATTGCAAACATGTAGACTTCATTAACCAAAGCTTCCCTTCACCACATCTGAAGATAGAGTACAGCAAAGCCACCAAAAAGGCACTCTGGCACAAAAATAAACTCCAAAAAAGCCAGACCTTGAGCAGCACTCTTAACAACAAACACAATGTCCACATACACATCCCTTCAAGAAATTAAAAGATTTCATAAAAGTGCGTGTATTCTAATATCTTTAAATACATTTTTTATGACTGACCTTTTTATCTCAAAACATTAAAGGATTATTCTGGGATATTTAAAATGTCAGGCTGCCGATTACCACTCTGGTTTATGACTTATGTTTATAAAAACAAATAAGAAACGTGTTTCCAAATAATACACTTATGAATGGGTCATTATGACTAGTAGGCCATTGTTGTAAACAAACTAAAACTATTCAAATAATTTTATGTAACTTAAAAAAAAAAAATTAGACAAAAAACTACACTTTTTAGTAAGTTGTCAAGGCAACATTTTTCATTTAAGTTGAACTAAAATCACTAAAACTGAAATAAAAGAAATAGAAATATAAAAAAAGAACAAAAGTACAAAAAGTAACAAAAAGTTAAATTACAAAAAAAGTAATTTAAAAAAGCACAACAAAATTACTAAAGAACTTTAAACAAACCCTAATTAAAATAATAAATAAAATGTATTATCTTAACAATAAAACCTAAATAAAAAATGAAATGTGTTTACAGTAGTATAACATACTACTGGTAAAGACATTATTTTACAAACTTAGGGATGAGTTGAAATTAGTTTGTGGTATTCAACATGGCACAAATTACAATAGTCTTTAAATAAGAAGTAAAATATTCCTTTAACATCAATAGCATATTGTGCTACAATCATTATCCAAACATTTTGGTGTCTAATTTGGCAAAGTCCAAATTTCTATTAAAAGCAATGAAGCTAAAACATAAAACTAAGGCGAAAGTAATCTTTAAAAATTAAAAAAGGGAAAACATAGCACTCAGAAATTAAGAGTCCTTAATTTCTTAATTTTTCTGTCCTTTTTAAATATGGAACAGGAGTTATCATTTTTTTAAACGTTGGATGGGGTTCTGGACATTATAGAAGTATGACAGTATTCATGTAGACTGCTGAGCCATTCACCATAGCACCAGCATAAACACAGACTCATGTGCTGGCACACACTCATGTCACAGGCAATGGAAATCTCTTTGTCTTTCTGGCTAATTTAAATGCGGCTAACAGAATGCTATGCAAAACAGGCATTAATACTCCACTCTTACTATTTGGTATTCGGACAGCTGTTTAGAGCATATCAATTACCCTTGTCCCAATTACAGGTTTGAGAAACTTCAGCAAAATGAAATTCAGACTCTGTAATGCAAGGTAAAAAAATAAAATAAATAAAAATAATAGAGATTTGCATTTATGTACATATAACAGTTAAGTTCTCCAAAGCCACAACACAACAGCAAAAACAGAAATTTACATTATTTTGTCACCATCTTACTACATAAGTATCCTCATTACATTACTATCACCTAAAAAGATTAACATTATTTAACTATAAACAAAACAATAGTCAAATATTAACTTTAAAACAAAGTATAGCTCAAGCATCTATATATTTAAACTACACTAGTTCTTCTCAGTATACCAAGTAATACTTCTATTCAGCAAGGATGCATTAAATTTATTTTAAATTTAAGTGACAGTAAAGACTATTATATAGTTTAAAAAATAATTCCATTATAAATGCTGTTTTTTTTTTCTTTAAAAAATACTTAACACAATGTATTGCGGTTTCCACAAAAATATTAAGCTTTACAAAATGATATTTTTAAATATTGATAAGAAATGTTTCTTGGACACAAAATTGGCATATGAGAATGATTTCTGAAGGTACACGTGACAACTGAAAACTATAACGGCTGCTGAAAATTCTTCTTTGCCAAAAAGGAATAAATTAAAATAATTGTTTTCTAATGTAATACATTTTGAAATGTAATACTTTAACAACACCTGTTTTTGCTGTACATTTGATCAAATAAATGCAGTCTCCATTAGAATTCCTTTAGATTCAGTCTCTCTATTCAAATTAACTATTATAATGTTTTATAATATATAATACATTCATTTTCAGAAATATGTTTTTTTTATCTAAACAGTAGTTATAGCTGCCATTCTTAGACAACAAGGAACATTTAGATTGTTTCAAATTCTACAAATTTGGCCACAAAGCTACAGTAACAGCACTGCCACAAATACACAAAAAAGCAGCTAAAACTACTAGCAACTATTAAAACAAAGCTATAAACCAAAAGGCCCAGAACTGCTCGTCATTAAAGCCTACCTCCAATGGTTAGAGCACTTAGACGCTTCTTGACATATGTAAGGTCTGGAGAGGTAGTAGTAGGGGGAAGAAAGTCCACTGAAGTTAGTGATTCCCAAAACCTCACATAGCCAATTCCATTGAGAGAGACTAACAAACATTAATTACAGCACTGAATAGCTTCACTAATGAAATGTAAAAAGAGTTGGTCGCTTAGGTAAACCACACAACTTTGGATTCCAGATAAAACAACTTTCCTTCACTAAATCACAACAGGCACCAAACCAAGCAGTTCCTTAATGCTGCAGCAATACAATCACAACTGCAAGGCTCAATCTACATCACAGCTTACACTAGAGCTGCAAGATTAATCATTCAAATATTGTGATCTCGATTCAAACACCCACGCAATCTTATTCCTAAATGATAACATTTAACATTCAGTAAATATTTAGTAAAAATTTATAACTTTAATAACATTTAACATATAGTTATTTAAATCTGTGTTTGTGAAGCCGTTGAGCCAGAAAGAGCAACTTGACATGGAGGATGCGCGAGTCTGGAGGTTATGAAGAGAGATTTAGATAAAGGGGTTTAAGTGTTTAATTATCAGTATCTAACCTGACGGAAATGTATTTATTCAGTGTTGGCTACATTATTATATTGCATCTGCATAAGCATTGTGAACTTTTGTAAAGATACGTTCAGCCATTAACTTTCAAATGAATCATTACATTCAAACTACAAACACATTCGGAGAGTCTCCGCATGAAAGACCCACGACTGGCAGATGAACTGTGTGACAACATTTCTCTCCGAAACGGTAAGAAATTAAATTAGATTGAATGGAGGATTTAACTCTGACGAGAAGATTGACAGGTCAGTTTACGGTGATAGGATGCAGAGCTGTCTGTTAAAGATGACGAGGTAGTATATCCCAAAGTTTGCCTAATCTTTTATTACACACTCTAAAAATATGTAAATTTTCTTAACAAAAAAGTACATACTTTTAGGGAGTAGTGTAAGTAAGCGAATTGGGATGCAGGGGTTGTCATGTATAGGTATTTATGAGGGAGTCATTGAATCATATTCAAACCGATTATTTTTTTTTTTACTTAATAGACTACAGCAATTAACATTTTATCAGAACCTCTAGTCAATTTCTTGTTATTTTGTTTACATGTCCATGCAGAACCATGAGGAAAGTTGTGATCTCTATTTGAAAAAAAAAAAAAAAAAAAGTGATTCTCAATTTATCCAGAATCGTGCAGCTCTAGCCTACACTGTCCCACACACTGCCAAGCAAAGCAAAGACTAGCTCCTGAGAGGCTAAACACATTACTTGCAAAACTTTATGGTAAATATTTATTTTCCGTATTTCAGTCCTGATTTAGCTTTCAGCCTTCTCTCTGACCTTGATTTTAGTTGAATTATTATTTTTAAATGTATTATTTTACAGTGTAATTTGCTTAAATGGTGCAGGAATGGGAAGGGCCCTGAGAGGTATGTACTAAGCATATTATATTAATAAAATGTTGCTCCTCAAAGAGCAAAGAAATATAATTTTTGGAGATATGCACCCTTTAAATATGACATTCTTTATGTACTGCATGTTCCTCTACATGTGGTAACAATGTACAGAATGCAAAAGATTCTGTGAGCTTTCCTCTTCTGTAAGAGCAGCAAGATGGATGCGACCAGCTTAGCGAGCCCCGTAGATTGTTCAGTCCCAGAGCCGTACAGGGCAATTGGGTGAATGTGAGACATGATAGTCACAGGACAAAACTTTTCCATTCCACACTCAGAAACTCACTGAGGAACCTGTTGAAAAAGTGCCCTAGTTATGGGCAATTGAACATGAAAATAGAGAAGCCACCATAGTCCAAAGTGTTTGCTGGAAGCCAGAGCAAGTGTCCAGTCAATTTATGAATGAGTCATTGAATCATTGCCTCACACAAAACCTTCAAAAACTGTGGAATCATTCAAGAATGAAACAGATGTGTGTTGCTAGGAGACCCTCTCTGCCTTGTTTGGAACTATTTTCCTATTCAAATGCACTCGGTTTCTAGTTATTTAAAATATCTGATGGATGTACTCCCACCTCTGATTGGAAAATAATAGTCAGCGTAATAGTCGGACATTGTCATATTTGATAATGTTGCCATGGTTACCACACAGTGTGCAGAAAAAAGAAAGTAGTGTGCATGTAACTGCAAGTTCAAAACATATGATCAGGCCAAGTCACTACAAATTCCTGTCAAGTAATTTGAATGGAGCAAAGCACGTCTTTCAAGACTTGCAAACACCTCAAGTGTGATGCTGTACAGAATATCAATTTTAGATTGATGCCAAATACATGAAGCCAAATACAGTGCTGCTGCCCTTATCACGCAAATCCAGAATCAAAACAATCAGTAAAAAAAAAAAAAAAAAAGAAAAAAGTCTAAAACTGCTTTCCAGAAAAGTTTAACAATGCCTATCGTTTTGAGTAAATGATGAAGATGAAGTTGAAATTCAATCACCAACTGTCATAGAAAGCAGTTTTGACAAAACATCTGAGCCCTGAACCATGTATAGTTTAGTGGACATTCAGAATTCCTCATCTAGTTTATCCGATGACGTAATAATGTCAGTGGGAACGCATGAATCCAGATCAGCATCCATTATCCCAAGAGGATCCAGCTGAGCCACATGGTGACCACGTATCTACAGGAGACAAGGGGTCGCCCCACAAACATGGGAGCCGAACGCAAAACCACCCACAAGGAATAGATACAGAAGGGAGAGAAAGAAGGTACAGAAGAGAAAGTGCAGCAAGAGCACAAGATTGATGTAGGATGCATCAAAGATGAAATTAAGTGTCGGGTGCAAAGGGGGATGGGGTATAAGAGTTGAAAAACAGGGGAAAGTGTGAAATGGGAGAAAGAGGGACAGATAAAGGGAAGGAGAAAGCGACAATCACACAAAACAGGCTCATTAATATTGGTCTGTTGAGCTGTGGAAGACAGAAAACATTTCTCACCAACATGCTGGAACCCAGTAGCTACTGGGGTCTCGTCAAAATTTACACAACTGATGCCAAGTGGGTCAAGGCTTGCATTATGATGCCCCATTACCTGAAAACAAGGCAACAGCAGTCACAAGACATGAGGAGTTCACCAAGCAGATCCCATGACTGAAATTGAGCCCATCCTTACACAGTGTCACAAATATACGATGCAAAACAATGCAATCAAACCCAAGTATTGCAAAATTTGGTATTTTAAACCAAATGGGACTATATGCAAGAGGTCGACCAATATCTAAATTTTACAGATTAATTGGCACCAATAGTTGCTTTATGGAAATATCGTTATCAAGGAAAATAAATGCTGATGATACTTGCCAATCCGATCGTGTTTATTAAAATTAAAAACAAAATAAGATAAATTACAAACAATAGGACAAATACAACAGAACAAAGAAATAAATTAATAGTCTTTCAGGTACAGTAGTTTTATTTATTTCTGATTGACAACATATTCACTGAGTATTTGACCATTCATGCTCAATAAAATATAACTAAATTGGCATGGGATCGCATTCTGTCTGTGCTTTGCAAGCTTCGGGGTGTGTCAGTCAGCGCAAGTACCGCATGTATGGTGTGCGAGTACAGTACACTACCCACGAGTGCACAAAAAGCCATTTTCCATTAATCATTTCGCAATATAGTTTTCATTCTTATTACTGATTTCAGAAAAAAAAAAAAAAAATCAAATGATTATTAAGTTATTTGCCAGATTTTTCAGTTATTGCGAATTAGCAAACTCAAAATACCGGTTCGACCTCTGCTATCTGCTTAGTGAATGTTCTCCTGTGACCTCAAATAGCGTCAAAAGCATCCATTTTGATTTCATTTTTTTTTATTCAAAATGAACACTAAATGCATAGATCTCTTACCTTTTTAAAGGTTCAAGCTGCAAACTCATTAAAGGCAGCACTGAGATATCAATTTCAAGCCAATATTTTTAAAGAAAAAAATGCACATTGTTTTTAAAATTTCTGCGTACCTGATAGGCCCTGATGAGGGATTGGACTGCCAAATGGTCTTCCACCAGTTTCTCCACATTTGGTTGAGCCCCCACCAGAGACTGGGCTTGAGTAAGCCCGGCCAGACTCACTCCCAGTGGAGGAGGACTCTGGTAGGCTGTACCTGGAGGAGCACCAGCATTAGCATTCCTGAAGAAAATGTCCCAAGACTAGAGAACAAAAAAAAAAAAAGAATAATGATTTAGACTCTTTATGTAGACAATTAAGTTGAATCAATGGCTAAACAGACATACTGAATTTTTGGATACCAATATTACTGAATCATTTTGAACAAGATATAATGCAGCAAACAAGAATGAATCCTTTAACATGGTACATAAGTCTGGACTGATCCACAGTGACTGTCCTTTTCCAATAGGTTTTAAAACAGTGTGAAGAAAAACAAAACTTTTTTTTTTTTTTTACCAAATTAAACATCTGTGGAATACATGAAGGGATTTATTTTGTTTTTGGACCTACAAAACATGTCAGATAATGCTGGTACTGGCCAAGGCAAGCATCACTAGTACTTCTACTCAAACTTAAGGGCAGGGACAAGAGACATTTCAATGAGTAACTCATCAGCACTACTTCTGCTGCATAGATAGACTTCAAATCATTTGGGACAGAGACTTCAAATCAACTTTTGTCTCTGATTTAGAACTTTTTGAAGTCTCAAAAGAGCATGATAAATAAAGTTATAGTCTCCCAAAAGAAAGAATCGATTCTGAACCTCAAGTCGCTTGTATTTCAAATCCTACATTACTAGAAAAGTTTTACATTACTAGAAAAGTAATTTGCTTTATGACTTTGTTGTTCGCTTGTCCGCTGCAAAAAAACTATGTTGTACGTTGTCCGCCTGCAAAAAACTTGACCAGCCCTCAAACACGTAATTTTCCTGACCGCTGCTTTTTTTGCTCAGAGTTCAACAGGGATTCGCAAAACACTTGCTCTTGAAAGATGGGTCTGTACTGTTTTTTGGATCAGCTTACTCCTCAGAATAACAACCTGTAAGTATGAATAATTATTGATGTATATATTTTCTACTAGGTGTTCAAAATACGTAGTTTTGTGTTTTATATTGTGGAAGTTTCCAGCTAAGAAGTACTTAAAGTCCCTGTAAAGGCAATTCTACAACAAAATTCTTAACACATTATAAATGTTATAAATGTATTGCTAAAACATATTACAAAGACTGAAGTACTGAAATGCAAAGATAGACTGTTAAATAGTTTTTCACCATTACTATTTTTCGGATTTTTTGGGTGGGGCTAAAACAGGGCTCAATGACGCACTGGAGCCCCTGAGCTTGTGGACACGCCTCTACTCGATGACGCACTGAGGCTGATCTCCCGCCTCGGCCTTCATCCTCATGTCCTGAAAGCAGTATCACCTAATATCACCATCGGCAGCTTTCCTGAGAATGGGTGTGGTTTCAGCGCAGTCAGCAGACACACCCCCAGCATTTGAGAGCAGAGAATCCTGCTCATTTTTTCAAGACTTTGATAGCTTATTTTATGTACTTGCCAGCTTTTTTATCATTCAAATTTGTCTGGGTGGCTAATAACACATTTTTCTGTGGTGACAAACTCAGAACACATACTTAATTTTGACTTTAAAAAAAGATGTTGAGTATTGTGGTCCTGAAGATCCATCATAACTGAGCTGGAACTTTACAATTAATTTACATTTATATAAACTTCAAATATAACTAAAGACATATTGTAGATTTCGCTTTGTGAACACTTCTGAGATTCTGCATGAGAAACTCTGCACTCTAGGTGACAACTAATTACTAACAGGTGTGTGTTGACATTGTGATTTGCAATTCAGGTGCAAAGTTACACCACAAAAGCTCCAGATAGGAAAGGTAATGCATTGTGATATTTAAATAAAGGATTTTGATTTCCATTTGTCAGGAAACAGTCAATGGAATCAACAATAACAATTATTCTTAAACCATGAACAATTATATTTAATGCAAATGCTTCTAATAAAACAAAACAAAACAACTTGAGATTTCAATGCTACACAAAGACGGTTGAAAATGCTACACAAAGATGGTGGAAATGCTGAAAGGGAAATATACATCATTACATACACCAGAGGTGAGCATAATCAAGAATATGACTGTGTTTGAAAATACCAATTAATCTATCTTCATTTTGATGAACTGATGTTGATTCTTGAATCTCAAGATCGATCTTTTGAATCTTTTTTTCAGTATAACTTGCTGAAATGCATAATTTAGGGATCAACAACAGCCATGGATTATCTTGCTTATGCCATGGGTCATTTGCCAACACTAAAAAGTATAAAAAAATAAAATAAAAATAAAAAAGTTATTTGCAGCTTCCATTTAATTGGAAGTGTTAAAAAAGACAGTTATTTTTGTTAGCCATGACTCCTTAGATCTAGCTTGAAAATCAGAAATGGAGAAAGTAGTGCGGTAAAACTACATTTATTTGAACGAATTATCTAAAGGGAGATAGAGTATTCCCAGGGTCCAATGTTTCCCAGATTAATATATGATACATAATGAACACATGTTCTATGTTCCCCAGTTCAATGGTCTGTTAACACACATTAACTAAGGGTGCTGTTGACTGCACTGCGTTCACACTTGTAATTCGGTTCACTTGGTCTCAGACTCTTGACTGAAAAAACCCCAAAAACATTTAGTCTTATGCCCGTTTTACACATACATTTGTTTGCAGTCCGTATGCGGCTGAGTATTTTTTTCAGTACCCATGTTAACAGGTTAGAGCATTCACACTGCACTGCGGATGCGTCCGTCGATTCCATTCCAGTTGCAGTGCAGTGCAGAGATCGTTTCCGTAGTCTATTTTTTTGCTGTGCTGCAAACGCTGAATGAAAGTGACAGCACACGGTTCGTGGTCAAAATGAACACATATTGAACTAAAAATGTAGTAGTTTTACCATAAATGCATTTAATTCAATAAAAATGTAGTAATCTTTCATATTTAATTAAATACTACTTTTCATCTTTTACTTTAAGACCGGGGTTATAAGCAAGGAATAATTACAATTTACCTCAACAAGGACAGAAACGACACTCGTCTCATTTGTGGAGGTGGAAAAACAAGTTCTTTGTGACATGCAAGATTTATTGTATTAAAATTTAAATGCAAAAGAAAAGACACTAGAGTTTTTTTGGTCAATTTTAAGTTTTAAATTAAAATGTCTACGGTTTTAATATTAATCACATGGTTAAATATTGAAACAGAGACATCCATATTTATTTACCCAGCCCTACTTTTAAACTCATTCAGCAATCGCAAGCCATTGTGTTATGCATATTGCGATATGTATATTTGCGATATTTTTGTGCAGCCATACTGGAAGTGCACACACAAATATTTAATGACACAGATTCTTGTCAACACTGCCCCACGACTTCTGAATCACTAATTTATATTACTCTGTAACAAGGTGGTAACATCCCTATTAAAACTTAACAGTTTCATTGGTAGTAGAGAGACACTGTTGCCTTTTTTTTTTTTTTTAATTGTTCATGTGGTTCATGTGGCAAGATTTGTGGTTAATTTTTTTTTAACAGTGTGGTAACCTGAAAAGCAATGTTTCCAAGCTTGCTATTTGCTTAATATGACATTGGTTATTGTGGGAACTCGTTGTGTGCTGCTGTGTGTCCCTGTGTGTGTAATAAGAGGAATGTACGCTTGTTAATATGCACCGCCTATAGGCTCATACTAACTGCGCACTTTAAATGATAAAGAAATACTGCACCATTGACTTTAGACCAGGTTTCAGTTGGCACCAATGGTGAAGACAATTTCAGTTGTCTCAAAAAGCAACACGCCAATAACGTACCTGAACACACTTCGTTTTCAAACCAGTACGACCATGGGCGCTATAGTATTTGCTGTGGTGCAGGACCGAAATGATAACTGCCGCTGTCTAATCAATGCAACTGATTAGACAAACATTTTTTGGTCCTAGGACCTCCTCCACATAAAATGGTTTTATTGTCTAAGTTTAATTCTTAGACCACTTTGACAAACTGTCAAAATATGTACTGATAAATATCCATACCTGATATCCAAATGAATAAATATCAAATCAAAATTGTAATCCTATAGGTTTGTGAAATCAGCTTCAATACCGAGCACTATGAAAAATTTATATTTTCAAGAATGTGGGGACAAATGACTAAGTCAATAATCCATATTGTCTTTAGTACATCTTTCTTCTGTTAACGAAGATTAATCAGGATCGTAGGATTTTATATTTATGCATTAATGCTTAAAAGGCAGTATAAAGTTATCAAACATTACAAAGAATAATGTAAAGTGGGTTAATTCAGATCAAGAAACTATAGGAATGTAGCAACTAGTGGGGCTGTACCCTTCCTTCTAAACATGAAGAGAATATCTGATCTAGATGGCCAAAACATAATTGCCTGAGGGATGGGTGGAAATATCCATCCACAGGACGGTGGGCAAAACATTAACTTAAGATAATCTGGAGTCTGGACCTTGAACTCACTTTTGAACTGAAGGTTGTTATTATAATTGAGGTTTATTACATAAAACCTCGTTAGAAGTGCAGCGGCTTAAAACAACTAAATGCCCATAATGAATCAGCTGTGTGTGTCAGTATGTCCTAGAATGGCACACTCCCATGACTGCTCTAAAAATACAACCAGGGATCCCAGTAATGTAAACTTAGTTGCTACCTGTAGACAGATGGAGAGATAATCTGACAGATAATACAGATGGAAATTCAGTGTTGTATTTTTATGCAAACACCGAATTAATGGACAAGACAACAGAGAGGTCTCTCACATCATCCAACACCATGTCCTCTGCCTCTTACCTTGTGCACACTCTTCGGATTCTCCAACCAAGCATAGTACATCTCCTCGACATAGTTGGAGCTCGTTCCATTTAGAAATGGCTCTGCGGCCACCGGTGCAGTGTAGCACCTGAATGGCTGAAACGTCCTTGGGGTAGATGCTGGCCTCTGCTGTGATAGATTTTTAGCAGTCTGAGAGGCAGTGATTGGCCGAAGCCGTGCCGCACAAGTCCTTAAGCGGTGCATCGCAGTCTATTGAACGAACACCACCTACACTCACAAGTTCCTGGATGTCCCCAGTGCCACAATAGAAAGGAGAAGTGTCCCCACCTTCTTTAGCCCAAAACGGAAAATGTGTTTTAATTTCCTGGGAAAGAATGGTCACGTTCCAAAAGCCCTTGACCTTTTTACTCCTATTTGCGTTTTGCACTCTGAAAGAAAAACAGAAATGTCAATCAGAGGAGCATTAAAATGTGCAGTTTATCTCAGCAATTTAAAGACAAATAGATTTGATAGATATTACTAATGCTTGCTGTTGGGAAGTTTCTACCCTGTGTATGACATGGAGGTTTTAATGAGATTTTTAGTGCAAAAGCAAAACAAACAGTTTATATACAAGTACAACAGCAGCCGCAATCATCATCATGATGAAACATCTTCATACAGCCTTTGAAGCTACAATGAGACTGACATTTGGACCTTCAAACTATTGGTTGCCATTAAAGTCCATTAAGACTTTATGAGAAAAATCCTGAAATGTTCTCTTCAAAAAACCTTAATTATTTTTCAACTTAAGAAAGAAAGACATGGACATCTTGGATGACATGGGGTGAGTAAATTATCAGGAAATTTTAATTTTAAACTGAACAAATCCTTCAAGACACACAGCAATCATAGCTATACGTAGTGTAGCTACGATGAAAAAATTAAGTGAAGTTTGAATTTATTTTTCACCCAACTGCGACGTTGCCTATCAACAGGAGCCTAACTCACATAACACTGATGTAATGAGGTTAAAAAAAGTTTTAATGCTTGTTACTTAACCTCTTTTGTTGCAAATAGAAATGAACATCTTTACTAATGCACACAGAGAAAGGGGGTCAAAGGGGAGTCTATTTTAAACACCCACATAACATACTACAAACTATATGCCGGTAAAAAAGACAGAATACATCACAAGGCAATTTAATATGCAAAAGCATGTTATTTATATGTCACACTTTGATTGTAGAAAGTAAACCATATGTGTGAAAAAACATTACATAACATTTAATTCATGTTATGTTGCAAACCCTTGAACCTCACCACAAATTACTTACTTTATATCTAGACAAGTATTTCTGGCATCATTAACTTAACATTTTTCATCACAATATGCCATATGCAACTTTGCATAGAGTTTTTTTTTCTTCACATTTTGACAAAGCATTGCCTTTCCTTCCTACACAAGAAATAAATCAAATCCGTTGTTAGTTACTGTAATAAACTGAACTCCACTCTACTTTAAAAAATAATAATGGATACCGGTTTCTTTTTCCGCTAAAATGAAACTAATATGGCCATGTGGTTGAAATAAACATGGACCCTTCTCTCCCTCCACACGCCTATCTATGTTTTGACCTTGCATTGCATCCACATTCCACTGATGAGTCACTCAACTACGCCCGCCTACTGAGACGTTCCAAAGCGCCATTGGCCGGAGACTCTTAACTCCTCCCACCAGCCATGCTTAGCCGAAGGCTATTGGAGACACGAAGTGTCAATCATTATGTCCTTTCACTAAACATGGATCTTATGAAAATATTAGCAGCCCATGCTAACCATCAAATCGGAGGCCAATACTTGGAGTTCAATCATGCAATTTAAACGTATTACTAGGTTGATATTTTTCTATTGTTTAATGTATTTGTTTAATGAATAAAGACACAAACCCTATATATTTCCCTTGTAGATCACAAAACCTTGACCTAGCAACAATAAGGTCGGTTAAGGCAAGCAGTTCTGTAACTGGATGGTTAAGTGTCCTTCTGCATAAATACCAACTTATGTTCTCAAATATCAGTTAACTTTATGCTACACCAAACACGAGCAAGCAGCCATGCTAAAGGAAATGAAATGAGGAACGCGGCGACTCTTCGTATAGTTTTTGCCGACGCTGTCATTAAATCTCCCTTTAACGGCAGATGGAAGCGTTAACACAAATAAACTTACTTGTTCCGACAGCTGTTGTAAACTGGTCGTGCACCGGAGTTGGTAGAAGCTCCAACTGACCCCTGCGCAGCTCTCACAGTGACAGACACTACTAGAACAGCAGACCCGTCATGAAGAACGTCAGGTCGTCAGCCGCTTTAGGGAGTAGTATGAAGCTGCAGACTCGGAGACCTGCATCTACAGTCCCCCTGCACCCAGAGTCCCGCATTCTCAGACCCCTCGTTTTTCGAGACAGCGCCTCCTATCATTGTATCGGATAAGTGAAGAACATGTGAAGAACTTAAGCCAGAACGCGAGTAGGCTATCTTCAATTTTATTAAGCGAATCGTAGCAGCCTACTCGTTTGATTTATTTTTTTAATAAAACTAATTTAGGTCATCGATACAACATATGAATAGTCCATTGAATATTTGTAAAGTTAGTTTGGAACAAGATTTGAGCCGTCTTTTTCGCCCTCTTCCCCCGAAAATATTTAGATAGCTAACGTTCTTTGAAACATCATAAGACATGTGCTATCGGTCCTATGTTGTAGGCTATTCCAGGGTACACCATACATCGATGGAGTTGCCCCTGCCGAACCCAGCAACATCATTTTATGATTATGCAAAGCGACTTATTAGGTTTTTTTTAATGCAATTGAAGACAAAAAGTAAAGTCATGAACACAGTTTTTTCTTCCCTTTTTCTTAACAGCAAGATGATGTTAGGTGATCATTAAATAAAGTACAGAATTGTTTATTATTGGTGTTTTGTCTATTCTGATTGTTTTGCTTCGCATTCAAAATATAAAAAAAAATGATTTTGTAATGTTAATGGGAATTTGAAAAATGGGAATGAGAATAAAAAAATATATATAAAAACATTGTAGCAATATAATATCACATACTATTTTTCTGAAGATAGTTTAATCTGCAATTGTATCCCTTTCTATCAGTAACAATTCGTTTTTTTTTTTTTTTGTTTTTTTTTTTTTTTGCACATGCATTAAGCAGGGAACGCAAATATTTATTGGATAATTTATTTGGAGACCGCAATATTGCATCCTATTGTTTTTAATTGCATTTGCATAAGCGTGCGCTGTACTCTGTGTGCGGGTGTTATTCGATCTTTTGAACAGCAGGAGGCGCTGTGTTCGAAAAACGAGGGGTCTGAGAATGCGGGACTCTCGGTGGGGGACTGTAGATGCAGGCTCCGAGTCTGCAGCTTCATAATGTTGGCTTTAGGACGTCACTTCTAGATTTAGCGCTAATTTCTGAGAATAGAACATTTCAATTCGTTTTTCATCACGTGACATCCGCAAATCTTAAATATAATTTACTTTCTATTAAACAATATTCAAAATGTTTTACATCTCTTGACTGGAAAAGCATTAGCGCGCTTAAAAAAAAAAAATTAACTGTTAAAGTAATGCTGTTTTCTAGCGCTTATGTTAAGTTCCTACTCCTTCCGACCCCTGTTCCGACCTATGCTTCCGACGTGATGTGATCAAGTGGTTTTGGTTAGAGTTAAAATAGGCAATTTCAAATTTCATTTGCACAGGAAACATTTTGCCCTAAATACATAATTAATGAGCAAAGTATTCTTGTGCGTAAGAGAATTGTGGGAAATAGGCCTATAGTTTTCTCGCACACGTCTTTCCTCTGCTCGTTTAGAGCTCGGCATTTTCATAAATCAGCAAAATAAAATAATCATTTAATTGAAATAAAGCTGACATAAAAATAATAATAATAATTAGATAAAAATGTAAACTTAAAAAATCTGAAATGTTGCCTACACATAACTGAAATAAGTTAAAGTACTAAAAGTAAAAGGACTAAAACTATAAATAAATTAAAGAAAATTGGAAATATAAACGATAAAACGTCAAAATCACAACAAAATTTCTAAAACAAACTAAAATGAATTTAAAAAAAAAAATTAAAAGCTAATTTAAAACATTACAAAATTCTAGAATCATATATAAAAATACTAAATTAACACTGAAAATAAGTAGTATTTGCTGCTGTACACCAGCATTCACGACTACAATTTTTTAAAGATCAATAGAAATTGGCGTACATTTACATAATACATTTTCAATTACCTGGGCCAAGTTGTTCATGACACTTATTCACTGAAAAGAATGCTTTGAAACTCATGTTTAAAATGCACCTCACATCATCATTAAAAACAAACCAGTGTTTTTTATTTTATTTTCATATGTAAAAACCATCATCCACATTACACTGTAGGTAGTCCAAAATAGGTGTAGTCGATCTTTTATCCATAAAACATCAACAATCCACAACTGCTTCGAATGGAAATGCAGTGTGTGAGGGGCGTGTTGTTGTGTTCATCATTCATTCAGTTAATCATACACATGTAAAATAACACTTATCAGACATGAAATGTATGGCACTTAATGATTTTGCTATGATGGAAATATCCTAGTGTGAGGAAACTGTCTAAATGTGGTCTACAACAGATACATTTCAGTTGTTTGTGTGTTTGTTTGCGGGTACATGACTTTATACACATACTGTTTCCCATGTGGTATTACGGTCATCACAAAGAAAGAAGTCTATGAAACATGCAGACAAAATGGTTTTTTCGTTCTTTTGATCAGTTTCATAAAGGAAGAAATATGTAATTTATCGCATAGTGTGTTTTCATGCATAAAGTCATGTAGCCCTTAAAAATGATAGGAGAAAAGCTTTGACTTTGTTTTCATTGTTACTGTTTTGCAACAACAACAAAACATTGTTAACCACCACATTAAAAAAAATAAAAATTAAGTTTTAGGAATTAACTATTTTTCAAAAACAAGTATTACATATAAAAAGTTACATATAAATAAAACTGCAAATAAAACTATATATAAATGGTAAAATAGTAGTTTTAAATCACTGTGTTGGTAGCAATAATTTCAAATGATAAAAAGAACAAAATTTCTTTTATGTATTTTGTTTCTTGTCTTGCACTCCAGTATTGCAAAACCTAAATTATTTATAATATGAATATTATGCATCACAGTGCAAAGAGAATGATTTGCAGTTACCGTGGGCCATTTAGATAATACTAATGACTTGACCACCTTGTAAAATGTTAGGGATGCCTATTTAACTAAATTATTGCATTTGTCCTTGTCCTTAACATAATATAAAACATTTTTTTTGGAGCAATGATTGACTGTGGTGTACAGAACACATTTTGCACCAAAAAGTGGAGGGAGAGGAAAGCCAGCCTATAGTAAAAGGGTCTCTGCACATTCCTATAAACAGTGAATATTACTGAAGTGCAATAAGTCGCAGTGGTCCTATATAGCACATAAGAATCGTAACATTTAAGGAGATCGGTCTGTTGCCATAGGCATCTTTTGTCATGTGACAGGTGGGAAGCTTTTAATTGACTAATTATTTATCTTGCTCCTATCATGTACTCTGTGATGTATTGCGAGTAGAGGTTCCTTTCACAACATTGACTGTCTCTCAGTTTGATTGACAGTTGACAGCTGTTTTCAGAAGGACAGGGAGAAATAGGGTCCTCACACCATTAATGCTCGGGCCCTGAATAAGTGGGGGAGCAACCACCTGATTCCTCTTTGACCCCTCCCACTGCACATTTCACACTTGGCCTGTCCATCCCAGACAGAAATACAACTGTCAGTCTGTGTGTTATACTGGGGTGCAGGCGCTGGTCTTTGAGGCATTAGTTGTTGGGTAGGAGCAGGTGGTCTGTGGAGAGTGGAAAGAGGGTAGGTGAGGGTCAGAAATAAAGCTCTCTAAAAACTGGATTTATGAACATATATGCTTTCAAAATGTTGCTGCATGTGTAGAACATACAAATCAGCCACTTATGAGGATCCATCGAACACTGCTTTAAAAGACAGCGTGTCTAAGTAGGCAGCTCACTATTTTTTGGAATGCATTACACTTGCATTCAAAAGTTCAGGGTCAGTAAGCTTTTTTTGTTTTCAAAAGAAGTCTCTTATGCTCAGAGGCATTATTTGATAATGAATGCAGAAAAAAAGCAATATTGTGAAATATTATTACAATTTAATTAAAAAAAATTAATTCATAATATAAAAATTGCTATTTCTATTTATTTATGATTTAATTTATTTCTGTTTATTTTTTATTATTAATGTTAACAATTGTTTTTTGGCTTAATATATTACTTAATTACTTAATTAATGTTTTTTTTCAAGATTCTTTTAGGTGTAAAAAACAAAACAAAAAAAAACATTTATTAGAAATGGAAATCTTTTGTGAGATTCTGAATGTCTTTACTGTCAATTTAATGTATCCCTACTGAATAAATAAATGTATTCATTTCTTTAAAGGTGCATTGAGCATGTCTCTGAGTTTTTGCAGAACTATGCCTCTCTGACAACAAGCGAAACTTGCAACCAGAGGTATGCACGCTCATGGACCACACGCACACGCACGTAGGGCTGTTGCGATAACTGCAATATCTGTAGTACCACGCTTCTGACAAGTCAATCGCAGAGGATTGCACTAAACCGCAACAACCGCGATATTCACGTTTTTTTTTATAAGTTTTGAACTTCTTGTTTTGAACTTAATGCAAGTGTATTGAATGTTAAACAAGTTCATAATGATAACAAGACTGTTTATCATGGTGATGTGTAGCCTAGAGAGGCTTCACACAGACAGTAAATGAGAGAGATCGGCAGAACGCGTGCATTACCTGCACCTGTCTTTGAAGTCGTGAAAGCTTGTTGTGTCAAAGGGAAGCAAAATATTCGCATCATCATTTTAAATGTTCTTTTCACGGGATATTTTCCACTGATCTATATAGAATGACAATCATTCTACTGTATATAGATCAGTGGTATTTTCCATAAATGCACGTCAGCAGCAGTGCTGGTCAGCATCCCACAGCGAGGAAGCCGTGGGGAAATAAAATCAGTGAGTCACGCATTGACTCAATGCTATATAGGTCTCTAATAAGTGAACCATCAGCTTCAGCGTTGCCCATGCGACACATTGCTGCTCAGCTGAGCCTTGAAAAGTTGAACCTCAAAGTTAATAATGTTTTTTATTAAATATATATCAATAATGTTTCATTACATCTCTTTTAATAAATCAGCTTTTACAACGTGTTCATTGAATGAAAGGTTCAAAGACTCGCTCAAAGTCCATTGTCATAACAATATGCGCGCTGTAGTGAAACTTTTAATGCGCATATACTATAGCAACGCTGTTTTAGTTTCGTGTTACACTAGTTACTGAAAATGTCTTCCGTTTTTTGTCCACATCGTAAACTTTATTTATATAGCAACAAATACATATAAATTTAAAATAAAATAAATAAATGGCGGTAATACCGCATATTGCGCTATTGAGCCACTCTAGCCCTACATGCACGCTGGTACGAGCTGTTCATAACCAACAGAGAATCAGCCGCACACATCTTTTGTAACAGCCATAATGTCTTCAGAGGTAATAAAGTTATAAATCTGCAAGTCATTTTAAATATATGATAGGAAAGGCATTTGAGTAAATTAGCACACTCATGTGTAAGGGGAACGGGGTTGTAGAAAACGGGGGTTTCGCATAGAAAGCCAATCCTCTTCGAGAATTTAACAATGAGCCAAATGCCATGAAAATGCCTTGGGGCTGCGGAATTTGCATCAGTGCACTCCGCCCCCACCACGCGGGTGTAATAGGAGGAAGTGAAATGCAACCGCAGTATGTCTTCGCTGAGGAGCCAAGACTTCGGCGCTCTACCCAGCGGTACAGCAGAAGTGGCAAGGAGACGTGACGTCTCCGTTCCCTGACTCAGGGAACGAGGGTTACATCCGTAATCGAGACGTTCCCTTTCGTAGTCACTTCGAGTTACGTCAGAAGTGACGGAGAACGGGGGTCTGTGCCATCACGCCATCTTCCAGCTGTCTTCCAGTGCCCTGCACTCCTGAACATATTATATTATTACCAGGATTTCCTGACTTTAACACAGGAATACTCAAGGTACACTGGGAAGCATATCCCGGGAGGAACATGCTACCAATGCCTACCGAAGGAGGACTTACGGAGTACACATATGGCCGATTAGGGGCTACACATGGGGATACTGGAGCGCCAACCGCAGGTGGCAAGAACTTAGCTCCAGGGGTGGCAGATGGCTTGCCGAGGGAAGACACATGCTCAGAGAGGCTTACAGTGGAGAATACACATGAGACAGTTACCGTCAGGAACCGTGCGACATGGATGCACCTAGCCGACACCATAGCAAGCGCAGTGGTGCCCGCATCATGAGTGCTGGAGGACTCAGGGCTTCAGTACGGAAGACTCAGCTGAGGAATATCAGCACTTACTCCAGTCGGAGGGTGGAATGACGAGCAAGCGAAGACACTTAAGCGGGTCCAGTACTGGCGGAAGCAAGTACGTGAGAGGACACCGGCTTAATTCGCAGATTATAGAATCTAGCGAAGGTGTTAGGTGTCACCCAGCCTGCAGCTCTGCAAATGTCTGTTCAGCGAGGCGCCATGCGCTGAGAGCCCAAGAGGAAGCCACACTCCTAGTGGAGTGGGCCGTCACACCAAGGGAGCACGGTCGGCCTTGCTGCTGGTAAGACAAAACAATGGCATCCACTATCCAGTGAAACAGCCGTTGCTTTGAGAGATCCCTTCCCTTCTAGCTCCCCCCATGACAGACAAAGAGCTGTTCTGAGGTCCTGAAACACGCGTTCTGTCGACGTAGGTACGGAGTGCACGTACTGGACAGAGCAGTGCCAAGGCTGGGTCTGCCTCCTCCAGGTGCAGCGCTTGCAGGGTCACCACCTGATCCCGGAATGGAGTGGTGGGAACCTTGGGCACATATCCCGGCACGGGGTCTGAGACCATGTGAGAGTAAGCCGGCCCGAACTCCAGGCACGCTTCGTCAGACGGAGAATGCCTGCAGGTCCCCTACCCTCTTGATGGAGGCCAATGCAACCAGGAGTGCCGTCTTCATAGACAGAAATTTTAACTCTACCGATTGCAAAGGCTCAAAGGGAGGCCTCTGCAGAGCACTTAGAACTACTGCAAGGTCCCAGAGGGCACGAGGGGAGGACGAGGTGGATTTAGCCTCCTCGCTCCCCTCAGGAACCTGATGACCAGGTCGTGCTTCCCGATGGACTTCCCATCCACTGCATCATGAGAAGCGGCAATGGCCGCGGAACATAAACCTTGAGGGTGGAGGGCGACAGCCTACGCTCCAACCCTTCCTGCAGGAAAGACAGCACGACACTGATCGGGCATATCCGGAGGTCTCTCTGCGAGAAGAGCACCAGCTGACGAAGAGGTTCCACTTCAACGTGCTAGAGGTGTCTGTGGAAGACGCCCTCAGTGGAAGTGATGGTTGCCGCCACCGCAGGTGGCAGCGAACTCAAACCTGCCTTGTCCCGTCCAGAAGCCACACGTGTAGCCTCCAGAGATCGGGACGAGGGTGCCACAGAGTGCCCCGTCTCTGAGTGAGTAGGTCTTGTCTCAGAGGAATAGGCCAAGGAGGTGCTGTCGCGAGGAGCATGAGTTCGGAGAACCACGTCTTGGTGGGCCAATAAGGGGCTACCCAGCAAGATCCTGCTCCTCCGTCCTCACTTGCATGTTACACAGATACCCATGCAAGAAGGCTCACTGGGGGAACGCATATTTGCATATTCCTGGAATGTATACAGCACGAAGGGACCTCAGGTGCTTCTGACTCCATAGCAGGAGGTGGCGAGCGAGCTGCGACATCCGACGTGAGCGTAGACCACCCTGGTGGTTGATGTACGCTACTGTAGCGGTATTGTCTGAACGGACAAGTACGTGTTGACCCTTGAGCAGTGCTCGAAAGCGGTGCAGGGCCAGGCGTACTGCCAGCAGCTCGAGGCAATTGATGTGCAAGAGACGCTGGGGTCCTGTCCAGGAACTCGCGGCTGCATGCCCATTGCACATGGCACCCCAACCCGTGGTAGACGCATCCGTGGAGACAACGAGATGCCTGGAAACTCGCTGGAGAGGGACACCTGCCCGTAGAAAGCTGAGGTTCGACCACGGGAAGAAGGTTCGGCGGCACGCTGGAGTCACTGGAACTCGGAGCGAGCCGCGATGCCATGCCCACCTCGGGACTCGATCGCGAAGCCACAGCTGAAGCGGTCTCATATGAAGCAATCCGAGCGGCGTTGCCGCGGCTGCAGATGCCATATGCCCCAGGAGCCTCTGAAAAAGTTTCAGTGGGACCGCACTCTTGCCCTCGAACTGTCGAAGACAAGTCAGCAGTGAGTGAGCGCGCTCGTTCGTGAGCTGCGCGGACATGGCGACCGAGTCTATCTCCGTGCCGAGAAAGAGATCCTCTGCACGGGGCAAAGTTTGCTCTTCTCCCGGTTGACCCGAAGGCCCAGACGGGCTAGGTGCCGGAGCACCAGGTCTCTGTGTTCGCAAAGCTGATCTCGAGAGTGTGCTAAGAGTAGCCAATCGTCGAGGTAATTCAGGATGCGAACCCCGTGTTCGCGAAGGGGAACAAGGGCTGCCTCGACAATCTTCGTGAAGACGCGAGGGACAGAGCTAACCCGAATGGGAGAACTGTGTACTGATATGCCTGGCCTTCGAAAGCAAACCGAAGGAATGGTCTGTGTCGAGGCAAAATGGAGACATGAAGTACGCGTCCTTCAGGTCGATCGCTGCAAACCAATCCTGAGGCCGAACGCATTCGAAAATGCGTTTGGCTGTGAGCATCTTGAACGACATTCGATGAAGGGAACGGTTCAAGATGCGCAGATCCAGGATCGGTCGTAACCCACCGGTCTTCTTGGGGACAATGAAGTAGGGGCTGTAAAAGCCGGACCTCATCTCGGCTGGAGGGACCGTCTCGATTGCACCCTTCGCCAGCAGGATCGCAATCTCCGCTCTCATGACCGGGGCTTTGCCTCCGACCAAGGTTCGAGCGAACTCCCTGAAACGGGGAGGAGACCGTGCGAACTGAATCGCATAGCTGAATCTGATCGTTCTGATGACCCAGCGGGACAGGCCGGGGAGCTCTAACCAAGCTCACAGGAACTGATCCAGCGGGGTCATGCGAACCACAGACGTCCCCGGAGGGGCAGCGGGGCAGAGCGACAGGCATGCACACCGGAGGTATCCCGAGCGGGTGCAAAGTCGAGCTCTGCTCCCCGACAGAAGAGACCAGGGAAGGACCAGCGTTCCACGGGGTCAGTTCTGCCGGGGTCTGGCGATAGAGGGGGAGGGGAGCCGTGTGGTCCGGGGACGACACACGCTCCCTTCCGCACCCTCAGAGACAGAGAGGAATGAGCGGGGCGACACCATGGGGCATCGTGCGCACTCATTCCGGTCTGTGTGCTCAGTGATGATGTCAAGTCTTTCTTTAACCAACTCAGGGTGCTGCCCACCCGTGGGTGAGCAGCGGGGAGAGGAGAACAAAAGATTCTCCCCCGGCCCTCCACCGGGGGAAGGAGGGGGCCTGCTACCTCCTCCTGGAAAAGACTTGACGCCATCACTGAGCAGCCCGTCTCAGGAACGCCGCTTAGCCTGGCGTTTAGCGGGGCGCGGAGCCTGAGGGGGCTGTGACGCTCCTCTGCGGCCGCCTCGACGGCGCGGCCCGGGTGAAGGCTGCTGCTGTGGTCGCGCCGGAGGGAGGGGGGCCGCAGGAGGGCGTCCTCGGCGGCGAGCAGGCTGAGGCGGCTGAACCGACGGCTGGGTGGAGGCAGCAGCTGGCCGTCGGGGCAGGATGTGTTTAATCGCCTCCGTCTGCTTCTGGGCGGTCGAGAACTGCTGGGCAAAGTCCTCAACCGCACCGCCGAAAAGGCCAGCCTGGGAAAGGGGGGCGTCGAGCAGACGAGTCCGCTCGACGTCCCGCACTTCCGCCAGGTTGAGCCATAGGTGACGCTCCTGGACCACACTGGTGGCCATCACCTGACCCAGGGAACGAGCAGCCACCTTAGTCGCCCGGAGAGCGAGGTCAGTGGCCGCTCGCAGTTCGTTGAACGAGCCCTGGTCAGTCCTGCCCTCGTGCATATCCCTGAGCAGTTTGGCCTGGAAGACTTGTAAAGTGCTCATGGCATGCAAAGCTGCAGCTGCCTGTCCCGCTGCGCTATAGGCCCTCGCCGCCATCGACGACGAGAACCTACAGGCTTTGGAGGGGTGCTTGGGAGGCCCCCGGGAGGAGGCGCTCTGCGGACACAACTGCATCGCAACAGAGCGCTCTACCGGAGGGATCCCCGCATACCCACGGGCAGCCGCATCAGCGAGGGGAGGAAAGGCGGGGGAAGCTGACGGGCGGACACGGGAGGTCAAAGGAGCCTGCCATGTCTTCGTCAGCTCCGCATGCAGCTCGGGGAAGAATGGTATTGGGGTCGGCTGTGGCCTTGCGGCGGCGGCTTTACCCAAGTACCACTCATCCATCCGTGAGTGATCGGGGTGGGGCGGAGGATTCCACTCCAACCCGATACTCACGGCGGCCCGAGAAAGCATGGCCGTCATCTCAGGATCAGACACGGGCAACGCTGGCACTCCCGAGGGAGGCAACGCCGCCGTATCCTCCTCCGAGGAATCGAGCCCGCCTTGTGATGCTGTGATCGACATCACATCCTCCTCTGGAGCACCGAACGAAACAGACGGTGCCTGCGAAGAAGCCGACGTCTGAACCGTTCCAGTGCTCGCTGGCTGCAACACCGTTGCGGTGGGTGTGGCCCGAGGAACTAGCGTCGGGGGTTTGTTCCACACTGTCACCGACAGATCACCCTGGCCGCGAGCCGAAGAGCTTCCCCGGGTAGAGGAAGCAGATCGGGTAGCGGAGGCGGGGACTCTCACAGTAAGATCATTGAGTCTCGATCTCAGTGTTGAGATGGTCATATTCCCACAAAAGGCACATGACTCATCCACGAGGGCTGCTTTAGCATGACGAAGACCCAGACATACAAAGCAGCGATCGTGGCCATCAGATGAGGAGAGAAATCGACCACATCCAGAAGAACACGGGCGAACCATCTTTAAAAAGACGTGCCACGTGTAGCTCTTTTAGAAGAGAGGAGGAAATTCACTCTATCAGCGCTGAGGCGACCAGGGAGAAGCGCAAAGTCTGGCAGACCACTGCTCAGATCGCAGGCAATGCAGAATCTCGCTGGGTACCGCCGTCACACCAACGCTGGAGAGGACGCTCGTCTCGAAGAGTCTTGAATCAGTGATAAATGGCTTGTGGAGTGAAGAATGCTCTTGGCTCCGAAGCGAAAACATACTGCGGTTGCGTTCACTTCCTCCTTTTATACCCACAGGGTGGGGCGGAGTACGCTATGCAAATTCCGCAGCCCCAAGGCATTTTCATGCCATTGGCTCGTTGTTAAATACTCGAAGAGGATTGGCTTTCTATGCGAAACCCCATTCTCCGTCACTTCTGACGTAACTCGAAGTGACTACGAAAGGGAACTTCAGTTTTTGTTTTCCATTTATTCATGTTTAACTGTTTATGTTACTTTCTCCACTTCTGGCCCAAGCCTGAAGGTGGCAGGGCCTATTTTTCTTCCGGTCTAGGCCCAAGCCCTGAAAGGGCGCAGAGCCCTATTGTTTCCTTCCGATTATTTTTTTTTTTTTTTTTTTTTTTTTTTTTTCTTTTTCTAGCGACTATTCGGGCACTTTTGGGGCCCTTAACATGTTCGAAAACTCTTGAAACTTTGCACACGGGTCAGAACCCGCGGCCATCAAGCCGGGCTGAAGCTGGTACCCGGGCGTGGCAGGGCGGCTCGTCAGCGCCCCCTGGAATGGGGTCCGAACACCTGGTCCATAACTCAAACACACTTGCATGTAATAATATGAAACTCGGTACACATGTCGATAGCAGAATTTCATCTATACCTCGCGTTCTTGCTTTTTACCCCAGCCCAACAGGAAGTCGGCTATTGAGGTTTTTTTGTAAAACACACGCAATGAACTTTTAAATACTCCTCCTAGAGCTCTGATCCAAATTCGACGAAACTCGGTCAGCGTAGAAGTCAAGACATTGAGGATGAAAGTTTGTGTGGGGATTTTTGATATCTCGAACGGTTTGGCCGTGGCGAGGGAAACGAAACTATGGCGAGAAGCGTGAAACAGGAAGTGTGTCATAACTTCAGCATACATTAACTGATCTGGATGAAACTTCAGCAGTGCGTTCGCTGTAAGAGGACGATCACATGGATGTGACTATTGTGAGTCAAAGTTATAGCGCCACCAACTGGCAGCAGGAAGTGTGTCACTTTCAAAATGCTTTGAAATCACCCTCTTATTTTTACCCGATTTGCTTCAAACTTCATCTGTATAATGTACATACACGGCAGATGAAGACCTATGAATGGATTCTTGATATCTTTGAAACTGTTGCCGTGGCGACGCATCAAACTTTACCATTCTTTTAGGATGCATTCTTTTAGGGATTCGAACATTTGTCCATAAATCAAACACACGTGCATGGATTAATATGAAACTCGGTACACTCATAGATCACATCAGGCCAAACAACTTCGTGCTCTAAGTTTTACGACAGTTCGAACGGAAGTCGGGAATTATGTTTTTTTTTTTTAAATAATTGTCCTAGAAAAACATCAAATTACAACCCATGCTGTTACCAATCACCACCAAACTCGGTGTGCATGAAGTCAAGACATTGAGGATGCTATATTCCGGACGGATTTTTGATATCTCGAACGGTTTGGCCGTGGCGGATTTTTTTGACTAAAAAAGGACACATAAAGTGTGTTATAACTTGGTTAGTTTTACTGACAGTTACAAAACTTGCCGTGTATATTGTTCTATTCAAGCCAAACAACTTTCTAATTAACAATAATAAGCTCAAACCCACAGAAAGTCAGATATTGTAGTTTGAATATGATCATGCTCTTTCTAAACCTAGGCCTGTCACACAGTCTGTGTGTGTGTGTGTGTGTGTGTGAGGGGGAGGGGGCTTAATCATTTCACTGTGTGTCTGGCCTGCTAAAGTAAATACATTTCTTAAGCCTGGTATTTTTTACATAAGTTTTTATTTTTATTTTTTTTATAAGTAAAGGCATATAACCTGTTTAATTGTAGTGCATTGACAATAGTTTTATATAATTAGTGTATTAATTAAATTAACTTGGTCCATAAATCAAAAAAGTAAGTAAATAAATCAAAAAGGAAGTGTGTTAAAACTTCTGCATACATTAACTGATCTTGATGAAACTTCAGCAGTGTGTTCGTTGTAAGAGGTCGATCACATAGATGTGAGTCAAATATATAGCGCCACCAACTGGCAGCAGAAAGTGTTTCACTTTCAAAATGCTTTGAAATCGCACTCTTACTTTTACCCGATTTGCTTCAAATGTAAACACACGCCAGATGAAGAGCTGTGAAAGCATTATTCAATATCTAAGATAATGTTGCCATAGCAACGCATCAAACTTTAACATTCCTTTTTTTGATGATTTTGAGTCTCTTCAGCGGCTTTTGGGGCCCTTAATGGGTTTGAAAACTCTTGAAACTTTGCACACAGGTCAGATCCCACAGCCATCAGAGCCGGGCTGAAGATGGTACCCGGGTGTGGCAAGGGGGCTAGACAGCAGCCCCCTGGAACGGGGTCCAAAAACTTGGTCCATAAATCAAACACGCTTGCATGTAATAATATGAAACTCAGTACACATGTTGATCTCATCGTTTCATATATTCATATATTCTCCTCAAGCCGGACAACTTTCTAATTTACACTCATGAGCTAGGACCCACAGAAAGTCAGATATTTTGGTTTGAAAATGTTGAGTGTCTCTCTGAGCCTACACTTCTGTATGGCAAGCCCTTTTAACATTTAAAAGCTAAGTTTGACTATTCGTAATTAACATTGTAGATATCAACAACGTCTTTCTAGTCGTAATTACATTTTGGATAGTTTGTATTATCATTTAAGATATCTGTAACGTAATTGTGACTAGTCGAAACGACAGATAGAGTATGGCAAACCGTTTTAACATTTAATCATTTTAACCTACTAGTCTCTATTTTCATGCTACTAGTACTTATTTTTTAGATACTAGTATCTATTCCATTAAGTACTAGTACTTATTCATTAGCTACTAGTGCTTATTCTTTAGATACTAGTGCCTTTTCTTTAGATACTAGTGTTTATTCTTTAGGTAGTAGTACCTTTTTAAAGATACTAGTACTTATTCATTAGACACTAGTCCTTATTTATTAGATACTAGTACTTATTCATTAGATGCTAGTCCTTATTCATTACATACCAATGCTTATTAATTAGTTACTAGTACTTATTCATTAGATACTAGTATCTATTAAATAGATACTAGTACTTATTCATTAGACACTAGTACTTATTTCAATGGTGACTAGTAACTATTCTTTTGTTACTACTAGTCACATTTTTTCCATTGACTTCTATGGTGATCTGTCATTCAGATATCAACTATTCAGTTCTGACTAGTATGTTAGTATGTATTCCAATTGTGGAATACATACTAGTATGTATTCCAAAGCAGGGGTTACGTTTTTGCACGTCGTGCAGAATAACCCAAAAGGCACCAAGGTGGCGGTGCCACCGGCTTTATATATATATATATATATATATATATATATATATATATATAATATATATATAAATATAGCTGCGAGCAGCGATGGAGGGCCAAAGCCGGCGGTACCGCCATCCCGGTGCCTTTAGGCACCGGGGTTGAGGTGCCACCGGCTTGGCCCGCAATCGCTGCTCGCAGCTATATTTAGGGCCCAAGCCCTGAAAGGCGCAGGCCCTATTGTTTTCCTTCCGATTATTTTTTTTTTTTTTTTTTTTTTTTTTTCTTTCTAGCGACTATTCGGGCACTTTTGGGGCCCTTAACATGCTCGAAAACTCTTGAAACTTTGCACACGGGTCAGAACCCGCGGCCATCAGAGCCGGGCTGAAGCTGGTACCCGGGCGTGGCAGGGCGGCTCGTGCAGCGCCCCCTGGAATGGGGTCCGAACACCTGGTCCATAACTCAAACACACTTGCATGTAATAATATGAAACTCGGTACACATGTCGATAGCAGAATTTCATCTATACCTCGCGTTCTTGCTTTTTACCCCAGCCCAACAGGAAGTCGGCTATTGAGGTTTTTTTGTAAAACACACGCAATGAACTTTTAAATACTCCTCCTAGAGCTCTGATCCAAATTCGACGAAACTCGGTCAGCTAGAAGTCAAGACATTGAGGATGAAAGTTTGTGTGGGGATTTTTGATATCTCGGAACGGTTTGGCCGTGGCGAGGGAAACGAAACTATGGCGAGAAACGTGAAACAGGAAGTGTGTCATAACTTCAGCATACATTAACTGATCTGGATGAAACTTCAGCAGTGCGTTCGCTGTAAGAGGACGATCACATGGATGTGACTATTGTGAGTCAAAGTTATAGCGCCACCAACTGGCAGCAGGAAGTGTGTCACTTTCAAAATGCTTTGAAATCACCCTCTTATTTTTACCCGATTTGCTTCAAACTTCATCTGTATAATGTACATACACGGCAGATGAAGACCTATGAATGGATTCTTGATATCTTTGAAACTGTTGCCGTGGCGACGCATCAAACTTTACCATTCTTTTAGGATGCATTCTTTTAGGGATTCGAACATTTGTCCATAAATCAAACACACGTGCATGGATTAATATGAAACTCGGTACACTCATAGATCACATCAGGCCAAACAACTTTCGTGCTCTAAGTTTCACGACAGTTGAACGGAACACGGGAATTATGTTTTTTTTTTTTTAAATAATTGTCCTAGAAAAACATCAAATTACAACCCATGCTGTTACCAATCACCACCAAACTCAGATATGCATGAAGTCAAGACATTGAGGATGCTATATTCCGGACGGATTTTTGATATCTCGAACGGTTTGGCCGTGGCGGATTTTTTTGACTAAAAAAGGACACATAAAGTGTGTTATAACTTGGTTAGTTTTACTGACAGTTACAAAACTTGCCGTGTATATTGTTCTATTCAAGCCAAACAACTTTCTAATTAACAATAATAAGCTCAAACCCACAGAAAGTCAGATATTGTAGTTTGAATATGATCATGCTCTTTCTGAGCCTAGGCCTGTCACACAGTCTGTGTTGTGTGTGTGATTGAGTCTTTTGACACAAGTCTCTGTGTGTGTGGTAGGGGGAGGGGGCTTAATAATTTCACTGTGTGTCTGGCCTGCTAAAGTAAATACATTTCTTAAGCCTGGTATTTTTTAAATAAGTTTTTGTTTTTATTTTTTTATAAGTAAAGACATATAACCTGTTTAATTGTAGTGCATTGACAATAGTTTTATATAATTAGTGTATTAATTAAATTAACTTGGTCCATAAATCAAAAAGGAAGTGTGTTAAAACTTCTGCATACATTAACTGATCTTGATGAAACTTCAGCAGTGTGTTCGTTGTTAAGAGGCCGATCACATGGATGTGACTATTGTGAGTCAAATATATAGCGCCACCAACTGGCAGCAGAAAGTGTTTCACTTGCAAAATGCTTTGAAATCACACTCTTACTTTTACCCGATTTGCTTCAAACTTCATCTGTATAATGTAAACACACGCCAGATGAAGAGCTGTGAAAGCATTATTCAATATCTAAGATAATGTTGCCATAGCAACGCATCAAACTTTAACATTCCTTTTTTTTTGATGATTTTGAGTCTCTTAGCGGCTTTTGGGGCCCTTAATGGGTTTGAAAACTCTTGAAACTTTGCACACAGGTCAGATCCCACAGCCATCAGAGCCGGCGAAGATGGTACCCGGGTGTGGCAAGGGGGCTGACAGCGCCCCCTGGAACGGGGTCCAAAACTTGGTCCATAAATCAAACACGCTTGCATGTAATAATATGAAACTCAGTACACATGTTGATCTCATCGTTTCATATATTCATATATTCTCCTCAAGCCGGACAACTTTCTAATTTACACTCATGAGCTAGGACCCACAGAAAGTCAGATATTTTGGTTTGAAAATGTTGAGTGTCTCTCTGAGCCTACACTTCTGTATGGCAAGCCCTTTTAACATTTAAAAGCTAAGTTTGACTATTCGTAATTAACATTGTAGATATCAACAACGTCTTTCTAGTCGTAATTACATTTTGGATAGTTTGTATTATCATTTAAGATATCTGTAACGTAATTGTGACTAGTCGAAACGACAGATAGAGTATGGCAAGCCGTTTTAACATTTAATCATTTTAACCTACTAGTCTCTATTTTCATGCTACTAGTACTTATTTTTTAGATACTAGTATCTATTCCATTAAGTACTAGTACTTATTCATTAGCTACTAGTGCTTATTCTTTAGATACTAGTGCCTTTTCTTTAGATACTAGTGTTTATTCTTTAGGTACTAGTACCTTTTTAAAGATACTAGTACTTATCTCATTAGACACTAGTCCTTATTTATTAGATACTAGTACTTATTCATTAGATGCTAGTCCTTATTCATTACATACCAATGCTTATTAATTAGTTACTAGTACTTATTCATTAGATGCTAGTACCTATTAAATAGATACTAGTACTTATTCATTAGACACTAGTACTTATTTCAATGGTGACTAGTAACTATTCTTTTGTTACTAGTCACATTTTTTCCAGTGACTTCTATGGTGATCTGTCATTCAGATATCAACTATTCAGTTCTGACTAGTATGTTAGTATGTATTCCAATTGTGGAATACATACTAGTATGTATTCCAAAGCAGGGGTTCGATTTTTGCACGTCGTGCAGAATAACCCTAAAGGCACCAAGGTGGCGGTGCCACCGGCTTTATATATATATATATATATATATATATATATATATATATATATATATATATAAATATAGCTGCGAGCAGCGATGGAGGGCCAAAGCCGACGGTACCGCCATCCCGGTGCCTTTAGGCACCGGGGTTGCGGTGCCACCCGGCTTGGGCCCGGCAAGCCTCGCAGCTATATTTGTTTTGTGTCTTCCGATTGTTAGGGCCAAGCCCTGAAAGGGCGCAGAGCCCTATTGTTGTCTGATTATATATTTATTTTTTATTTTTTTTATTTTTTTTTTCTTTTTCTAGCGACTACTCGGGCACTTTTGGGGCCCTTAACATGCTCGAAAACTCTTGAAACTTTGCACACGGGTCAGAACCCAGCGGCCATCAGAGCCGGGCTGAAGCTGGTACCCGGGCGTGGCAGGGCGGCTCGTCAGCGCCCCCTGGAATGGGGTACGAACACCTGGTCCATAACTCAAACACACTTGCATGTAATAATATGAAACTCGGTACACATGTCGATAGCAGAATTTCATCTATACCTCGCGTTCTTGCTTTTACCCCAGCCCAACAGGAAGTCGGCTATTGAGGTTTTTTTGTAAAACACACGCAATGAACTTTTAAATACTCCTCCTAGAGCTCTGATCCAAATTCGACAAAACTCGGTCAGCTAGAAGTCAAGACATTGAGGATGAAAGTTTGTGTGGGGATTTTTGATATCTCGAGAACGGTTTAGCCGTCGCGAGGGAAACGAAACTATGGCGAGAAACGGTGAAACAGGAAGTGTGTCATAACTTCAGCATACATTAACTGATCTGGATGAAACTTCAGCAGTGCGTTCGCTGTAAGAGGACGATCACATGGATGTGACTATTGTGAGTCAAAGTTATAGCGCCACCAACTGGCAGCAGGAAGTGTGTCACTTTCAAAATGCTTTGAAATCACCCTCTTATTTTTACCCGATTTGCTTCAAACTTCATCTGTATAATGTACATACACGGCAGATGAAGACCTATGAATGGATTCTTGATATCTTTGAAACTGTTGCCGTGGCGACGCATCAAACTTTACCATTCTTCAGGATGCATTCATTTTAGGGATTCGAACATTTGTCCATAAATCAGAACACACGTGCATGGATTAATATGAAACTCGGTACACTCATCAGATCACATCAGGCCAAACAACTTCGTGCTCTAAGTTTTACGACAGTTCGAACGGAAGTCGGGAATTATGTTTTTTTTTTTTAAATAATTGTCCTAGAAAAACATCAAATTACAACCCATGCTGTTACC
>JAQIUQ010002921.1:360000-407755 GCA_030378365.1 Hybognathus amarus | reverse complement strand
TACCAGATATTGTAGTTTGAATATGATCATGCTCTCTCTAAGCCTTGGTCTGTCTCTTTGCCTGTTTTTGCCTGTGTGTGTGTGTGTGTGTGTGTGTGTGTGTGTGTGTGTGTGTGTGTGTGTGTGTGTGTGTGTGTGTGTGTGTGTGTGTGTGTGTGTGTGTGTGTGTGTGTGTGTGTGTGTGTGTGTGTGTGTGTGTGTGTGTGTGTGTGTGTGTGTGTGTGTGTGTGTGTGTGTAGGGGGAGGGGGCTTAATCATTTCACTGTGTGTCTGGCCTGCTAAAGTAAATACATTTCTTAAGCCTGGTATTTTTTAAATAAGTTTTATTTTTATTTTTTTATAAGTAAAGGCATATAACCTGTTTAATTGTAGTGCATTGACAATAGTTTTATATAATTAGTGTATTAATTAAATTAACTTGGTCCATAAATCAAAAAAGTAAGTAAATAAATCAAAAAGGAAGTGTGTTAAAACTTCTGCATACATTAACTGATCTTGATGAAACTTCAGCAGTGTGTTCGTTGTAAGAGGCCGATCACATGGATGTGACTATTGTGAGTCAAAGGCTGCGTTTACACTTGGCATTAACATGCGATCACCGTGATCTGATCAAGCAGATCGGATCATTAGCCAATCAGGACATGGTGAGTTTACATTTGGTCACATTAAGTAGCCTCTGTATCTGGATAGAAGAGCGGATTTCTGTTTCCTGCATAATATTTAAATTAGATATGTTGCACGACACCAGATTAAGAGTAAAAATGATGCAAATAAAACAATGTCCCAGTTGCTTTCACTCATTCGCTTTGCAATCTCCAGTAATTAGATAAAAAAATGTTAACGAAGTTATACTTCCAGAGTTGATCATACAAAAATAACTGGGTTGATCATAAAACAAGTCATATCATCGATCATCTGGTTTTAAGGTTATAGCGTGCAATGACTATATTGACAGAAATGGGAGATTGGTTAACATGCAAAGACATTCAATAAAAACATTCAACATTTAAAAAATCAGATTGCGATTATTCCTCTGGCAAAGCAGCATGCAGCTCTTATTTAAGATCTCATGACTGACTGTGAATGTACAGGCGATCGCCTCGTTCAGATAATGTTGCACAATTAAAATGAAAAATGACACACATAGTATCATGTAAGCCTAAATTAACTGTTTTAAAGATAAACGTTTATTGTAAGATTCAAATAAGTTTTTATTTCTTGTCTAAACTGCGTCTGGCCATTATTTTTCTCACAGCCACGCGGGGAGACTGGGTGGGATTTAAATTACGTCCACCTGTGAATGCAGACACGATGGCTGGATTGCGTTTACATTACACTGAGATCCGATCACAAAGCGTCCTCGACTACCTCCGAACCTGGACACGCCGATCGGATAACATTTCAATCAGAAGCGCGTTTACACTTGTCTTTTCAATGTGTATGTGGACAACATCCGGATACAGGTCGCATATTAATGCCAAGTGTAAACGCAGCCAAATATATAGCGCCACCAACTGGCAGCAGAAAGTGTTTCACTTTCAAAATGCTTTGAAATCACACTCTTACTTTTACCCGATTTGCTTCAAACTTCATCTGTATAATGTAAACACACGCCAGATGAAGAGCTGTGAAAGCATTATTCAATATCTAAGATAATGTTGCCATAGCAACGCATCAAACTTTAACATTCCTTTTTTTGATGATTTTGAGTCTCTTAGCAGCTTTTGGGGCCCTTAATGGGTTTGAAAACTCTTGAAACTTTGCACACAGGTCAGATCCCACAGCCATCAGAGCCGGGCTGAAGATGGTACCCGGGTGTGGCAAGGGGGCTAGACAGCGCCCCCTGGAACGGGGTCCAAAAACTTGGTCCATAAATCAAACACGCTTGCATGTAATAATATGAAACTCAGTACACATGTTGATCTCATCGTTTCATATATTCATATATTCTCCTCAAGCCGGACAACTTTCTAATTTACACTCATGAGCTAGGACCCACAGAAAGTCAGATATTTTGGTTTGAAAATGTTGAGTGTCTCTCTGAGCCTACACTTCTGTATGGCAAGCCCTTTTAACATTTAAAAGCTAAGTTTGACTATTCGTAATTAACATTGTAGATATCAACAACGTCTTTCTAGTCGTAATTACATTTTGGATAGTTTGTATTATCATTTAAGATATCTGTAACGTAATTGTGACTAGTCGAAACGACAGATAGAGTATGGCAAGCCGTTTTAACATTTAATCATTTTAACCTACTAGTCTCTATTTTCATGCTACTAGTACTTATTTTTTAGATACTAGTATCTATTCCATTAAGTACTAGTACTTACTAGTACTTATTCATTAGATACTAGTACCTATTAAATAGATACTAGTACTTATTCATTAGACACTAGTACTTATTTCAATGGTGACTAGTAACTATTCTTTTGTTACTAGTCACATTTTTTCCATTGACTTCTATGGTGATCTGTCATTCAGATATCAACTATTCAGTTCTGACTAGTATGTTAGTATGTATTCCAATTGTGGAATACATACTAGTATGTATTCCAAAGCAGGGGTTACGTTTTTGCACGTCGTGCAGAATAACCCTAAAGGCACCAAGGTGGCGGTGCCACCGGCTTTATATATATATATATATATATATATATATATATATAAATATAGCTGCGAGCAGCGAGCTGAGGGCCAAAGCCGGCGGTACGCCATCCCGGTGCCTTTAGGCACCGGGGTTGGCGGTGCCACCGGCTTGGGCCTCGCGATCGCGGCTCGCAGCTATATTTCAGCTATACAGCTATATCGCTGCTCGCAGCAGAATTTCATCTATACCTCGCGTTCTTACTTTTTACCCCAGCCCAACAGGAAGTCGGGTATTGAGGTTTTTTAAACACACGCAATGAACTTTTAAATACTCCTCCTAGAGCTCTGATCCAAATTCGACGAAACTCGGTCAGCGCTGAAGTCAAGACATTGAGGATGAAAGTTTGCGTGGGGATTTTTGATATCTCGAACGGTTTGGCCGTGGCGAGGAAACGAAACTATGGCGAGAAACGTGAAACAGGAAGTGTGTCATAACTTCAGCATACATTAACTGATCTGGATGAAACTTCAGCAGTGCGTTCACTGTAAGAGGACGATCACATGGATGTGACTATTGTGAGTCAAAGTTATAGCGCCACCAACTGGCAGCAGGAAGTGTGTCACTTTCAAAATGCTTTGAAATCACCCTCTTATTTTTACCCCGATTTGCTTCAAACTTCATCTGTATAATGTAAATACACGGCAGATGAAGACCTATGAATGGATTCTTGATATCTTTGAAACTGTTGCCGTGGCGACGCATCAAACTTTACCATTCTTTTAGGATGCATTCTTTTAGGGATTCGAACATTTGTCCATAAATCAAACACACGTGCATGGATTAATATGAAACTCGGTACACTCATAGATCACATCAGGCCAAACAACTTTCGTGCTCTAAGTTTTACGACAGTTCAAACGGAAGTCGGGAATTATGTTTTTTTTTTTTAAATAAATGTCTTAGAAAAACATCAAATTACAACCCATGCTGTTACCAATCACCACCAAACTCGGTGTGCATGAAGTCAAGACATTGAGGATGCTAAATTCCGGACGGATTTGTGATATCTCGATAGGTTTGGCCGTGGCGGATTTTTTTGACTAAAAAAGGACACATAAAGTGTGTTATAACTTGGTTAGTTTTACTGACAATTACAAAACTTGCCGTGTATATTGTTCTATTCAAGCCAAACAACTTTCTAATTAACAATAATAAGCTCAAACCCACAGAAAGTCAGATATTGTAGTTTGAATATGATCATGCTCTTTCTAAGCCTAGGCCTGTCTTTGCCTGTGTGTGTGTGTGTGTGATTTTGAGTCTCTCTGACACACAGTCTGTGTGTGTGTGTGTGTGTGTGTGTGTGTAGGGGGAGGGGGCTTAATCATTTCACTGTGTGTCTGGCCTGCTAAAGTAAATACATTTCTTAAGCCTGGTATTTTTTAAATAAGTTTTTATTTTTATTTTTTTATAAGTAAAGGCATATAACCTGTTTAATTGTAGTGCATTGACAATAGTTTTATATAATTAGTGTATTAATTAAATTAACTTGGTCCATAAATCAAAAAAGTAAGTAAATAAATCAAAAAGGAAGTGTGTTAAAACTTCTGCATACATTAACTGATCTTGATGAAACTTCAGCAGTGTGTTCGTTGTAAGAGGCCGATCACATGGATGTGACTATTGTGAGTCAAAGGCTGCGTTTACACTTGGCATTAACATGCGATCACCGTGATCTGATCAAGCAGATCGGATCATTAGCCAATCAGGACATGGTGAGTTTACATTTGGTCACATTAAGTAGCCTCTGTATCTGGATAGAAGAGCGGATTTCTGTTTCCTGCATAATATTTAAATTAGATATGTTGCACGACACCAGATTAAGAGTAAAAATGATGCAAATAAAACAATGTCCCAGTTGCTTTCACTCATTCGCTTTGCAATCTCCAGTAATTAGATAAAAAAAATGTTAACGAAGTTATACTTCCAGAGTTGATCATACAAAAATAACTGGGTTGATCATAAAACAAGTCATATCATCGATCATCTGGTTTTAAGGTTATAGCGTGCAATGACTATATTGACAGAAATGGGAGATTGGTTAACATGCAAAGACATTCAATAAAAACAGTCAACATTTAAAAAATCAGATTGCGATTATTCCTCTGGCAAAGCAGCATGCAGCTCTTATTTAAGATCTCATGACTGACTGTGAATGTACAGGCGATCGCCTCGTTCAGATAATGTTGCACAATTAAAATGAAAAATGACACACATAGTATCATGTAAGCCTAAATTAACTGTTTTAAAGATAAACGTTTATTGTAAGATTCAAATAAGTTTTTATTTCTTGTCTAAACTGCGTCTGGCCATTATTTTCTCACAGCCACGCGGGGAGACTGGGTGGGATTTAAATTACGTACACCTGTGAATGCAGACACGATGGCTGGATTGCGTTTACATTACACTGAGATCCGATCACAAAGCGTCCTCGACTACCTCCGAACCTGGACACGCCGATCGGATAACATTCCGATCAGAAGCGCGTTTACACTTTGTCTTTTCAATGTGTATGTGGACAACATCCGGATACAGGTCGCATATTAATGCCAAGTGTAAACGCAGCCAAATATATAGCGCCACCAACTGGCAGCAGAAAGTGTTTCACTTTCAAAATGCTTTGAAATCACACTCTTACTTTTACCCGATTTGCTTCAAACTTCATCTGTATAATGTAAACACACGCCAGATGAAGAGCTGTGAAAGCATTATTCAATATCTAAGATAATGTTGCCATAGCAACGCATCAAACTTTAACATTCCTTTTTTTGATGATTTTGAGTCTCTTAGCGGCTTTTGGGGCCCTTAATGGGTTTGAAAACTCTTGAAACTTTGCACACAGGTCAGATCCCACAGCCATCAGAGCCGGGCTGAAGATGGTACCCGGGTGTGGCAAGGGGGCTGAGACAGCGCCCCCTGGAACGGGGTCCAAAAACTTGGTCCATAAATCAAACACGCTTGCATGTAATAATATGAAACTCAGTACACATGTTGATCTCATCGTTTCATATATTCATATATTCTCCTCAAGCCGGACAACTTTCTAATTAACACTCATGAGCTAGGACCCACAGAAAGTCAGATATTTTGGTTTGAAAATGTTGAGTGTCTCTCTGAGCCTACACTTCTGTATGGCAAGCCCTTTTAACATTTAAAAGCTAAGTTTGACTATTCGCAATTAACATTGTAGATATCAACAACGTCTTTCTAGTCATAATTACATTTTGGATAGTTTGTATTATCATTTAAGATATCTGTAACGTAATTGTGACTAGTCGAAACGACAGATAGAGTATGGCAAACTGTTTTAACATTTAATTATTTTAACCTACTAGTCTCTATTTTCATGCTACTAGTACTTATTTTTTAGATACTAGTATCTATTCCATTAAGTACTAGTACTTATTCATTAGCTACTAGTGCTTATTCTTTAGATACTAGTGCCTTTTCTTTAGATACTAGTGTTTATTCTTTAGGTACTAGTACCTTTTAAAGATACTAGTACTTATTCATTAGCCACTAGTCCTTATTTATTAGATACTAGTACTTATTCATTAGATGCTAGTCCTTATTCATTACATACCAATGCTTATTAATTAGTTACTAGTACTTATTCATTAGATACTAGTACCTATTAAATAGATACTAGTACTTATTCATTAGACACTAGTACTTATTTCAATGGTGACTAGTAACTATTCTTTTGTTACTAGTCCCATTTTTTCCATTGACTTCTATGGTGATCTGTCATTCAGATATCAACTATTCAGTTCTGACTAGTATGTTAGTATGTATTCCAATTGTGGAATACATACTAGTATGTATTCCAAAGCAGGGGTTACGTTTTTGCACGTCGTGCAGAATAACCCTAAAGGCACCAAGGTGGCGGTGCCACCGGCTTTATATATATATATATATATATATATATATATATATATATATATATATATATATAAAATATAGCTGCGAGCAGCGATGGAGGGCCAAAGCCGGCGGTACCGCCATCCCGGTGCCTTTAGGTAACTAAAGGCACCGGGATTGCGGTGCCACCGGCTTGGGCCCGCGATCGCTGCTCGCAGCTCATATTTATATATATATATATATATATATATATATATTTATAAGATTGAATCCGTCCCTAGTATTTGTATTTTGCTAATAACAACTTTATTTAGCAAGCACGTTTACTCCATGCGTTCGTGTGGTGATTAGGCACGAGGGACGAGCCGAATCAGATTCATCAGAGTGGAGGCCGACCAGATAGCACTCCAGGTGACCGGAAAAGCCTGGAGTTCCTCTGGCAGACGAGGGATAGATCGCCACAACAGATAGCGCTCCAGGTGACCGGAAAAGCCTGGAGTTCCTCTGTTGCGTCGCGGGAGAGAGAGACAGCGCTCGGGTGAGCCAAAGCCACGACATCATCATCATCGCGGGACCAGTCGCGTTCTGGAAAACAGGGACTTTAAGCAACAGCTGCGAATGGAACGGCAACGAGTGACCGGAAGTATGTTGTCAGACCACCGTTGCCAAGAACGTAAAAATCACTAAGCAACCGTAAACAGGACGGCGCAACACGGCATTCATTCATTTATTGAGATACAAAAAAATGTCATTTAAAAAAGCAAGAGAAGGATTGCTTTTGGCATTAAATGATAATCTATTGTCAGAAGAGGAATTTTTACTACTGTATAATGTAAATAAGTCTAAAAATCTAGATTTACCGTGTAAGCAATACTTGCCTTTTAACCTTGATTACATGAATGAAGACGAATGCTTAAATGAATTCCGTGTCAGAAAATGTGACCTGGCAATTCTGGTAGATGCTCTAGGGATTCCCAATGAAATTGTTTGCGATCAGAGAAGTGTTGTGGGAGGAGTCAAGGCGCTGTGTATGCTCCTTAGGAGGCTGGCATACCCTTGCCGGTACAGTGACATGATGCAAAGGTTTGGTCACAGACAAGTCCCGGTCCTTTGCATGGCCACAAACTCCATGCTGGACTATATATATTCTGCACACCATCACAGGATAACTCAGTGGAATGATAAAATCCTGAACCCTGTAGCATTGAGAAAATATGCTGACTGCATCCTCCAAATGGGAGCCCCTCTGGATAATTGCTTTGGGTTTATTGATGGCACTGTAAGATCCATTGCCAGACCAGGTGTAACACAGAGGATCTTATATAATGGTCATAAACGCATCCACAGTCTAAAATACCAGGCAGTAGCCATTCCTAATGGTTTAATTGGCCATCTGTATGGCCCTGTAGGTAAGTAATTTGCAATCAATGAAAACATTGTCATTTCCTTTTAAATGTATAAAATAAAACATTTTAAAATTAAAAATATATGGTAACACTTTACAATAAGGTTAATTAGTTAACATTAATGTATTTATTAACATGAACTAACCATGAGCAATACATTTGTTACTGCATTTGTTCATCTTTGATAATGTTAGTTCATGAAAATACAGCCGTTCATTGTTTGTTCATGTTAGTTCACGGTGCATTAACTAATGTTAACAAGATTTTAATCAAGTATTAGTAAATGTTGAAAATAACATTAACAAAGATTAACAAATGCTGTATATGTGCTATAGTTCATATAACCTAATGTAGTTAACTAATGTTAACTGAACGAACCTTATTGTAAAGTGTTACCAAATATATATTTTAACAGAGGGAAAGAAGCATGACTCTGGAATGCTGGCAGAATCTGGGCTGTTGGAATTGCTGCAACATCATGCCATGTCTGTAGATGGTCATCCAATGTGTGTGTATGGGGACCCAGCATACCCACTGCGTGTGCATCTGCAAGCCCCATTTCGACAGGTTCATCTCACCCCTCAAATGATGGAATACAACAAACGAATGAGTGAAGTCAGAGTGTCTGTGGAGTGGTTGTTTGGGGACATAGCAAACTACTTCAAGTTCATGGACTTAAAAAAAATTAAAAATTGGTTTGAGTAGTGTTGGAAAATTGTATGTTGTGTCTGCTTTGTTAAGAAATGCACTAACTTGTCTGTACGGTAATCAGACATCGCAGTTTTTTAACTTGGATCCTCCACACATTCGTGACTATTTCTCATGAGGTAACACAACTACACTGTGCTAGGTAGGCCTATGTATAAACAAATAAATAAATAAAAAATAAATACAATTTAACAGTATACAAACACACAATATAAAAACAGAATAAAAGAATGAGATGATTTTATAACATATTTCTATTTTATTATTAACAAAAATATAGACATGTAGATATAGGCTACTAACAAAATGTTATTAAAATATATGCCATTTTATGTTTTTATGATTTTATCTTTATATTTTTGTAATAATTGTTAATGTATTTATTAATAGAAGGATTTGTACATTTAAATGTTTTATGAATTGCAATAAAATAATCATTTCTTTGACAAATTTTCAATTAGGCTAAGTAATGCTTGCCCTTGCTGCTGTTGTTGCTGAAGTAGCATAGTCTGCATTGCCTGCATTTGCTGTTGCTGCTGTTGCATTAGTTGCATCATGTCACTCATCTGCTTTTGTGTTTGTTGAGCTGCTTTTGCTTGCTCTTCAACTTTTATTTTTTTCAATTCCAATTCCTTTTCCCTTAGAAACCTCTCAGTTTGGCTTCTCTCTCTCAAAAAATCAATGGTGTCATTCCCACTCCTTCTCCTACGTTTGTTGTTTGTCAAGTCCTCTCCCTCTTCACTAAGCCTCCTGTTGGTCTGGCTAACCCTCTCCATGGCCCTCTTCCTTGCCTCTTCTGCTTTGGCCCTGTCGGTCTCTAACTTCCTCATACTCTCATCACTCCCTTTGTTTTCCTCAGCTGCTTTTTCTTTCTCTGTTATTTCTTCAATGAGTTCATCAAGCTCTGTTACTTCTGCCGATGTGCCACTGCTCTTCTCATCTTTGTTGTTTCTGGCCTTGTATTTCGCCTGAATCAAGTTGAATCTCTCCCTCACTGACCTCTGCATAACTCTAAATTTGAGATCTTGAGAGCAATTCAATGTGTCTGCAATTGCTGACCAGGCCTTGCCCTTATCAACACTGCCCTTCTTGTACCTGTATGGTTCTGTGAGCAGGATTTCTCTACAGAGAAGGACATCATGTTGCTCTGTCCACTCCATAGGGGCTCTAATCAACAAGAAACAGTAACTATAGCTAATATTTGAAAAGCAAGTATGATTAACGGTCTTGAGATACTAATAACTAATCCATTAATCTATTTATTATTTGTTAATCTACTTTACCCAGTATGAAAAACATTTAAATGGCATAGTAATACATTTAAAATGGATTTTGAGAAGGATGTTTACTTACATTGTTCGCTTCACATCATCTCTAACGTTAATCTCAGTGCTACCTGAGGTTTTGTTGCTAACAGCAGACATATCTTTATACAAACGGGAAAAAATCGTTAAAATTAGCTTACGTTTTAAACATTTTTACATATATTATATAAAAGACTAATGGTACATTAATAAACTGATGCAATAACAATGTCATATGCCATAAAACACAACGTTTATTTACCTAATCTCTCACGTTGTAGCGACTACGGCAAATCAGCTGTTCTCCCGTAGTAGACGGCTACAGTAGAACGTCAGGAAGGAGCAGTTAAATTCGCGCATGCGCAATGCAACGCCAGAATGCCGTTGCCGTTCCATTCGCAGCTGTTGCTTAAAGTCCCTAACATCAGGCCTGCAACGTTGGGTGTGTGTGTGTGAGAGTGAGAGCGTGATTGTGGGCCCACTTAAGGAGTTTAACACTTGTGAAGACTTGTGAAGTGGTTTATTTCAACAAATTGATACTCATTTAAAAGGATTTAATTTGACATTTTATTTTATTTCATTTTGAAAGAGTGTATTTTCACATTTTATTACTTTTCACATTGCTTTATTTTTATTCATTGGTTTAGTCAAATATATAAAAAAGACTCACAAAACCAGTATCGGATTCCATCTTTATTGCTGCTGAAGGGAATGGTAAATACATTTGATTATTTTAGGTAATCATAACTGTGAAACATCTATTTACCCAGGCCCCAGCTTTAACATAGCGGGTATCATTACTGGGGTTACATAATTTGGAGGCCCCGCTGGGATCCATTTCCCTTATTAATACAGCAGCATTAAATAAGATAAAAAAGTTTCTAGTACAAAGTAACAGTTTAGCTCTAGCTATGGCTCATTCACAGACCCCTTTCTCAGTTCCTGACTTAAAAAGCTGGTGTCGAGGGGAAGGCATCGATCCAGATTATGCCGTCATTGTGAGTGGAATTCCAGAAGAGACAGATGTTTCTAAAATTGAAGACACTATGCATTCTATTAAAGCCCTTGGAAGAGTCAGGGTAAGAGGACAGATGTATAGCCAACCATCTCAGTCTCTGATAGTGCTCTGTGAATGTCGTGAGAAGGTGCATGCAGAGAGACTTCCTCCGGATGTATTGCCGGCTGATGGAGCAGACCCATGGATCCTAAGTGCTAACAGAATGGAGGGTGATGAAGCAAGTTCACCTAACTTGTTAAATGCTTCTACACCTGAGTCTATCATTAGGGCGGTGGGTGAATTGCTTGCTAAAACCACCAAAACCTCAAGTGATAGCAGTTCCTTTAGACGGCTGAGAACCTTTTCAGGTATCACTTCCATTCCGGCTGGAGAGGATAATTTAGAGAATTGGATGGAACAAGCAATGCTCATGGTTGAGGAAAGTGATCGTTCCGGAAAAGATTAAGGATTGTGGAGAGTTTGCGTGGACCAGCCTTGGAGATTATTCAAGCTGTAAGGTTTACCAATGCTGAAGCATCTCCAAAAGAGTACTTAGCAGCTATAGAAAGTGCTTTTGGAAGCTCAGAGTCTGGTGAAGATCTGTATTTCAAGTTCAGAGCACTACGGCAACGTCGTGGAGAATGCTTGTCGGATTTTCTGAGGAGACTGGAGAAAATCTTAATCCGAGTTATACAAAAGAGGAGGGCTATCTGCCCAGTCTGCTGGAAAAGCACGTCTGGAGCAACTCCTTAGAGGAGCAACTCAGTCTGACATCTTGCTGCTTCAGTTACGGATAAGGGAACGAACGAGTAACCCACCTGATTTCCTAGATCTGCTACAGGAGATTCGGGAAGAAGAGGTACGAAAAGCTGAAAGTTTGTAATCCAACAGTTTGTCAAGTGCAAGTTGGAAGGGAAAGTATTAAAAACCCATTCTTTCAAGAGCTCGCAACTGAGATCAAAGACTTACAAACTATGGTGGCAGAGTTAACCGTTAAGTCAAAGGATGATGCGATTTCTGAAAAGGAACCGAGAAGTCAGCCAGCATTAAAGTTGATGGATGAAAGTTGTGAAGTACAAGCTCTGAAGAAAGAAGTGAAAAAACTTAGACAACAAGTGAAAGTGATGGCTGTGCAATCGACATCTAAAGCGGAGAAAGAAACTTCTTCAGAGAGAAACGAAGCATGTTCAGTGAAATTCACCCGATCAAAAGTACCCGGATCTTCAAAGAGCTCCGAAGATTATTTCTGCTACAGGTGTGGAGGTGACGGACACATTGCTTCCAAATGCAAAGCTCCTTCAAATGAGAAGAAAGTGATTCAGAAGCTCAGTCAATCTCTGCAGAAAGCTAAAGGGAACCAGAGGAATGCGGAGGATTCTGAAGAGGAACATAACTGTTCTGTGAAGAGAAGCGCGGTTCAAGTCAAACCAACCATCAGTATCCCAGAAGGACTAGTGGGACCATCTTCCGTTATTCCGGTGAAGGTAAATGGAACACCTTGTCAAGCATTGCTGGATAGTGGATCAGTGGTAACCATTGTATTTGAAGAATGGTATAACCAACACCTAGCTGATACTCCGATTCACCCCATTTCTGGACTAGCTGTCTGGGGCTTGAGTGATTCCAGTTTTCCATATCGTGGCTATGTGGAAGTAGAGCTGCAATTTCCGGAGAAATTGACTGGAGTGCAGCAGTCCATCAGTGTATTGGCATTAGTGTGTCCAGAGCCTCATGGACCCAAACAGGTTCCATTACTCATCGGTACCAATGCTAGTATGTTCCAACGGTTAGCACAGCTTTGTAAAGAGTCTTCTGGAGTAGACATTGTTCGCACAATGCCAGTAGATCTTCAGAAGTCTAAGATGTTCAAAATGGAAGTCAGAGAACAGAGAAACGCAGAAGATGCTGTGGCAGAAATCCAATGGTCAGGTCCAGGCCCACTCAGTATTCCACCAAGGAGTGAGTGTCAAGCTACATGCAAAGTCAAGGTGATGCAATCCATTGACAAGAGCATCTTAGTTGTTGATCAACCGTCAACTTCTAGTAGTCCTGCTGAGATACTAGTAAAGCCTACTATCATTCCCTCATCAGCGATCCAAGTGGACCGATTTCCTGTGCTACTGAGGAATGTTTCGCAGAAGGAAGTTTGTATTCCTGTGGGTTCAGTGGTGGCGCACGGGTTTACCACTGAAGTGGCTACTACTGTGGAGAAAGACAATTCAGCAAAATCATCACCTGTAGATCCTGCTTGTTTAAATTTGGAGATTCACCGATTCCAAAATATTGGAAGGATAGGCTATCCCAAAAACTGGCAGAGAGAACTAGTCTTTTCGCTCCATGAATGGGATGTGGGATGTGCTAAGGGAGTGGAACATCACATTCGTTTGAGTGATAACACCCCGTATCGAGAGAGATCCCGTAGGCTTGCGCCTGCTGACATTGATGACATACGCCGTCATCTTCATGAGTTGTTGGCCACTGGAATTATCAAGGAGTCCAGGAGTTCATATGCTTCCCCTATTGTTGTGGCCAGGAAGAAGAACGGAACAGTGCGTATGTGTATCGACTACAGAACCCTAAATACAAGAACCATCCCAGATCAATACACAGTGCCAAGGATTGACGAGGCTTTAGATTGTCTTACGGGCAGCAGATGGTTCTCTGTTTTAGACCTGCGGAGCGGGTATTATCAGATCCAGATGGCTGATGAGGACAAGGACAAGACCGCTTTCATTTGTCCTCTTGGGTTCTATCAGTTTGAAAGGATGCCGCAAGGAATCTCTGGAGCCCCTGCTACGTTCCAGAGATTAATGGAGAAGGCCGTAGGGGACATGAATCTACTGGAAGTACTTGTGTACTTGGACGATCTTATAGTGTTTGGCAAAACACTAGAAGAACATGAAGAACGTCTGCTGAAAGTCCTTGATAGACTGGAAGAAAGTGGATTAAAAGTTTCACTTGACAAGTGTCAGTTCTGTCAACCTCAGGTCAAATATGTGGGGCATATCATTTCTGAGAAGGGTATTGCCACTGATCCAGCAAAGGTTGAAGCAGTCACCATTTGGAAGCAACCTACTGATTTGAAATCCCTCAGATCATTCCTGGGATTTTGTGGGTACTACAGGCGATTCATAGCGAATTACTCCGCTATAGTCAGACCCCTTACTGAGCTTACCAAGGGATATCCACCTACTCAGCATGGCAAGAGAGCTGCAAAGAACAAAGGGATGTACTACAAGGAGTCTGAAGCTTTTGGGGGTAGGTGGACAGAAGAATGTACAGAGGCATTCCAGAAGATCATTCGTTCTCTTACTAACGCACCTGTCTTGGCATTTGCTGATGCAACCAGGCCCTACATTCTGCATGTCGACGCCAGCCTGAATGGTTTGGGAGCAGTTTTAAACCAGGAGTACCCAGAAGGTTTAAGGCCAGTAGCGTTTGCCAGCCGCAAGCTGAAGTCATCTGAACAGCGTTACCCTGTCCACCAGCTTGAGTTTTTAGCACTCAAGTGGGCAGTGGTAGACAAGTTTCATGATTACTTGTACGGTGCACGATTTACAGTAAGGACAGACAACAACCCCCTTACTTATATACTTACCACTGCAAAACTCAATGCAGCTGGGCACCGGTGGTTAGCTGCACTATCCACATACAACTTCAACATACAGTATAAACCCGGAAAAAGCAACATCGATGCTGATGCTCTATCGCGCAACTTTTCTTCCACTACAGAAGAACAAGATTGGCAAGAAATATCACCTTCTGGTATTCAGGCCCTGTGCAAAACAATGAATACTCAACAATGTGTAGAGCAGTTGGGAGTGTCACCTGAAGTCATACCTGAATGCTATGCCTTTTCCACCAGACTAGACATTGGTTCACTGGAGCATTTGAGTTCTCATGACTTAATGAAAGCTCAGGAAGAAGATCCTGCTATTTCTCCAGTGAGACATGCTGTGAAAAAAGGGCAGTTGTTTTCATTATCCAGGGACAAAGATCCTGAAGTACACTTACTACAGAAAGAGGGATCCAAACTTGAAATAAGAAGAGGACTATTATTCCGGGTGGTACAGAGACCACAACGTGAAGAGTGTCTTCAACTTGTTTTACCGCAAAAGTATCGATCTATGGTCTTACAGTCTCTGCATGATGAGACTGGACATCTAGGAGTAGATAAGACCACTGCTCTAATAAAAGATCGTTTCTATTGGCCGAAGATGTCAAATGAAATTGACCAGTATGTGCAGAACTGCGGAAAGTGTATTCTTCGTAAGACACAACCCCAAAGAGCTGCCCCGTTGAAGCAGATAACCAGCAATGGTCCCATGGATCTTGTTTGTATCGATTTCTTGTCTTGTCGATTTCATGTTTTTTTTATGCAATTATACACTTTAACTACCTTTAAAGGACACTTCAATGGTTACTTGTGGGGGACAGAGGGTACCCTTGTCTGCCCTATTTGATGACACACTACCCTGAACCTGAGCCTGGATCACAGGCACAATTCAACCTGGCCCACAGCAGAATGGGTCAAGGAGGAAATGGCCATAGGCATCCTGAAGGCCCAGAAAGGTCATGTGACATTATAGCTGCTTGTCTTGTTCTTCACAACATTGCCACTGAGAGGGGAATCACTTTTTCTGATTTGCTTTTGAAGGTGGGCCTTATACAGCTCTTTGGCAGGTAACTAGAATAATTAAACAGACTGAAAAAGTCTGTAATACAAACACAGACCAAATATTTAAATGAGGAAAGAGAACTGCAGAACATTTCTTAGACTGCTAAGATTCTGTGTGGCGGTAGATGCTCAGCTTAAAATCTCCTGCCATATTCTGTAAAATGACAATAACAATTTATTTATTTTCTTATGTAAAAAAGGGGGAATGCATTGTATTCATCATACCCCTATGAGCCTCCCCACATTTTTTTTCTGTCACAGCAGAAGTGGTCTCTTCATCATCATCCTACAGTGAAAATAAGGAAGGATGCTTGGTCTAGCAAGCAAACAGAAACCTAAAGACAATAATCACTTACAACTGTGACAGAGTGTGGTGTTGCAGGATGATCCAATAATACAATGTGGCCATCAGCAATTAAACCAATAAGATAATCATGCAAATTCAATACTCAGTGTATATTCTCAAACAAATACAACTAACAAAGAAGGACATTAGGAACATGAAGAGTACTAATAAGAGTACAGCATACAGCATATGCAGTCAAAGCAGCATACACACTGCACAAGTGAATCAATGACTGTAAAAATGCATTCAAAATGCCTTTTTTAAAATGGTGACAGTGTTAATGATTTATTTTATGATTTTTTTTATTAAAATACTGACAAAATAGTGAAAACATCAATAAATCAATTTTAATGTGGTTCACCTACATTTTACTAAGCCACTTGTCTTGGTATCTGAGTCTGACGAACTACCCCCTCCATCGCCCACAGGTGGCCCTTTATTCAGGGACAGTGCCAGCTCCTCAGCTGGGGTGAGGGGAGGTGGACCCCCACCTGTTTTACGGGCCTCAGCCTTCTTTCTTTTGGCTATAGAAAACTAAATTACATTAGATACTAAATTACATGGCATCAGTAACAAGTTTAGTAAGTTTAGAAATTATTAAGTTGCTGGAGAATGTTTTTTTGTGTTTCATTTTGACTTGGTTCACACTTCTTCTGGCTCCAGAAGTATTACACCTTATTAGAACCTAACATATAGCAGTTCTGCATCACAATCCGTACAGCGGCGCTTCCGTAACATGAATCCGTACAGTGACCCTTTGAATAACATGTACAATGAATCACTTCCAGGTCAAATAAAGTTATATATACCTTTGGAAAATGTGTTTTGTCATCTTTGATTTTCTTCACGCATTGTCGAAGTCCATGCCCTTTGAAGACGACATTTCAGCGGTAATGTAACGGTCAACAGCTGGAGTGCCCTTGATAACCCCCAGAGGGCACTCCAGAGTAGACTTGATTCACTCTCAGACTACATTTCCCATAACTCACTGCTCGGACTCATCTTCACTGATCACACTCACCTGTACCTCGTTCACTGATTGCATTCACCTGTGTATCATCCTGTTTGTCTGTCTACATATACCTGGTTCATTTGTTCACTCACTGCTAAGTCTTGTTTAAGTGTTACACTGCAATTCTGAGCATTCTTACGGTTTTCTTGTCTCTTGGTTTTGGATGTCTTGCCCTGTTCCCTGGATTACTCTCTTGCCTCTGGTCCTTGCCTGTTTTGTTTGTTTCTTTGTTTTATCTGTTTTGGACTGTCTGCCTGTGTATGACCCTTGCCTGTACACACTGGATTACGCCTCTAGATTGTCCTCAAATAAAGCTGCGATTTGGATCTCATCCGAGTCTCTGAGCAGTACGTAACAGGTAAGTACAATGACACCCGAGTGACATTTAAAAATGGCAGTGGGCAGGGATCTCGTGTAAGTTCCGGGGAAGGAGGGAAGAGAGTCAGCAAATGAAATGAATGAAGTTTTGGTCATGTGGTCTATAGAATTGAAGTTAAACGTAATGGTTAATTGGTGTTGAACATTTTTAACCTAAAATGCTTTTTATAATAAAATCCCATTTTAAACGGCGATTTAAAAACTATGTTCACAAGGTCTTGGAAACGACCTGAAGTGACCGAACGCGCCATTTTCCGTAATGAACAATATTTTGCAGATCAGCGATAGCAGCTGCTATAAGGACTTTAATGTCACCCAAAAAGGTCAAATGTGAAGTAAATTGTGTCATAATGAAATCTAACTACTATAAGACACCCTGCACGATGAGGCAGGGTGTCCATAAACAAAGTTAAATGAATTAACAGTTTATACCCATTTTATTAATTTTATATACATAGTTATAATGTAAACCACCCAGGAAAAATGTTAACATTTTACTTCAACCCAGTGATCTCAAATATCTAGCTAATGAATATATGAATGAACAGTGTTATACCCATTTTATTAAGTTTATAAACATAGTTATAATGTAAACCACCCAGGAAAAATTTAAACATTTTACTTCAACCCAGTGATCTCAAATATCTAGCTAATGAATAAATGAATGAACAGTGTTATACCCATTTTATTAAGTTTATAAACATAGTTATAGTGTAAACCACCCTGGAAAAATTTAAACATTTTACTTCAACCCAGTGATCTCAAATATCTAGCTAATGAATAAATGAATGAACAGTGTTATACCCATTTTATTAAGTTTATAAACATAGTTATAGTGTAAACCACCCAGGAAAAATTTAAACATTTTACTTCAACCCAGTGATCTCAAATAGCTAGCTAATGAATAAATGAATGAACAGTGTTATACCCATTTTATTAAGTTTAAAAACATAGTTATAGTGATCTCAAAGAACAGGCGAATGGATGAACCATATATTATTTATTTTTAAAAATCAAGCAAAACAGAAAAGTCAAGTCTTTTGTGTGCGTTTTCAGAAAATGCCAAAACAAAACTTAAAAAATGGACCGAAGAGGACATGAAGGCGGCCCTGGAGGAACTGGAGGCAGGGCAGAGCCTGAGAACGGTGGGGGTCCGCTACGGCAACCCCCACAACACTCTTCAGGACCATCGGCGAGGCCGCTACGCCTACCAGCCCCACCCCAGCCGTGCCCTCCTCCCGGAGGAAGAGGCAACTTTAGTTGCTTATATCATTTGGATGGGCAGGCACGGCTTCCCTGTGACCAGGGCCATAGCGATGTTGATGGCCACTGCTATTGTCAAGGCCTCCGGATGCCAGACAATGGTGAACTTTGAACATAGGCTGAGCCGTATGTGGTGGTACCGTTTCCGGGAACGCCACCCGGAGCTGTCGGCCAGGACCCCCGACTCCCTGGACCGGCGGAGGGTCTTCGGTGTGACGGTGCCTCGGGTGGAGGCACTCTTCAACATATTGGAGCCCATGTTTGCAGAGAAGAGCTGGCATGATCGTCCTCACCTGGTTTTCAATTGTGATGAAACAGGCTTTGGGGATAAACAAAAAAGCAGGAAGGAGAAGGTGTATGCACAGAGGGGACAAAAACATGTGTATCGCCGAACGGTCGTAACAAGGGAGCACATCAGCGTCCACTGCTGTGCTAGCGCGGCAGGTGTGAGCATCCCCCATGATTATATATGGCCAATGCCTGCCCAGTAACAGCTATGCACTAGATGGCCCCCCCAATGCCCTGTATGCCATCAGTGAGAAGGGCTACATGGATGGACCCCTGTTCGTGAGGTGGATCGAACATTTCCTGAAGCATGCTCCGGCAGAGCGTCCACTACTGCCAACACGAGACCCATATGTCCAAGGACGTGGTGGACCTCTGTCGGGGCAATGGTGTGGAGGTGGTGTGCCTGCCAAGCTACACCACCCATGCCCTTCAGCCCCTCGATGTGTCTCTCTTCGGGCCACTGAAAGAGGCCTTCACCAAGCTGGCTGCAAACATGGGACTGGTTAGGGAGACCTTGCTCCTGGGGAAAAAAACATTTTTCTTCACTATTAAAATTTGCTTACCCAAAGGCGGCCACCGTGGAGAACATAAAGAGAGGGGTTCCGGCTGACAGGTTTGTTCCCCCTGAACAGGCACGCACTGGAGGACAGTGATCAGGTACAAACAAAATAACAAAAAAAATAGACACTGCATAGGCTAAATACAATAGAAACAAGGCAAACAATAATATATCTTTATATTATAAAAATAGGCCCAGATATACTAATATCTTTCTCTCCTTTAATTTACTCTTCAGATGATGATCATCTCTCCAGTGGCAGTTCACCCAGCCCCTCCTGCCACCACCATCGCCACGGCCCCGATCCACCCAGCCCCTCCTGCCACCACCATCGCCACGGCCCCGATCCACCCAGCCCCTCCTGCCATCACCATCGTTACGGCACACCCAGCCCCTCCTGCCACCACCATCGTTACGGCACACCCAGCCCCTCCTGCCACCACCATCGTTACGGCCCAAATACACCCAGCCCCTCCTGCCACCACCATCGTTACAGCCCAAATACACCCAGCCCCTACTGCCACCACCATCGTTACGGCCCAAATACACCCAGCCCCTCCTGCCACCACCATCGTTCCGGCCCAAATACACCCAGCCCCTCCTGCCACCACCATCGTTACGGCACACCCAGCCCCTCCTGCCACCACCATCGTTACGGCCCAAATACACCCAGCCCCTACTGCCACCACCATCGTTACGGCCCAAATACACCCAGCCCCTCCTGCCACCACCATCGCCACGGCACACCCAGCCCCTCCTGCCACCACCATCGTTACGGCCCAAATACACCCAGCCCCTCCTGCCACCAACATCGCCACGGCCCCGATCCACCCAGCCCCTCCTGCCACCACCATCGTTACAGGCCCGAATACACCCAGCCTCCCCTGCCACCACCATCGCCACGGCTCCTCCCGACAACATATCAGTGCCAGTGGTTGCTGGCTGTGTAGAGTGCCCCACCTGCCATCGGCCACCAAATCCTTTGGTCACGGCTGGAATTATCCCGGCGGGGCTCGCCTACATCCTGGTCCCGCCACGATTTGACCAATTGGCCCGGAGGAGGCGGCGGCAGCAGTTTCCTTCTGGAGCACGCTGCATTACAAGTGACGAGTTTACGTCTCACCAAGCTGAGAAGGAGAGGGAAGAGAGGGAGAAGCAGGAGGCGAAGAGAAGGAGGATGGAGGAAGTCAAGGAAAGGAAAGCATTGATGGAGGAAGAGAAGAAGAGGAAGCAGAGAGAGAAGGAGCAGAGAGAGAGGGAGAAGGCACAAGAGAGAGTGGGAGAAGGCACAGAGAGAGAGAGAAGAAGCAGAGGGAACAAGAGAGAGAGAAAGAATACGGAGAGAGAGAGAGCAGGAGTGGCTCCAAAATGATATATGTGCAGCTTGCAAGCTTTTTTTTATTTTTTTATTTTTTTATTATTATTTTAATTCATAACACTTCAAATACAAAGTCAAAAAAGCCAAACGAAAGACCAAGACAAACTACAAATTCATATTGCAATGTTCATAAAATACTGTTTAAACTTCATGCAGCGTTGAAGGAATTAACCAATCTTCAATATCTTGTTAAAAGGGGGGACATTTGGTATGTTCCATTGCATTTTTGTCTCATAAGTCTTAAATGTCTGCATATCTCTTAGAATATAGTCCCCAATACATCTTAAGCATGATTTGATTACGGAATTAACCGGATCTCATAGTTTTGAAAAACACAAACATTTCTAGATTTCCATAAGGCTTCCTTAAAAATGTTTATAATTGTCCACCAACGAATCCATTTGTTCAAATGAGTATCATTTAGCTCTCCATACCAAATATCTCCCTCGCTTGGCACTCTATAGAGATTTAACAACCATTGACTAATTAAATTCCATACCTTTTGGGCATATGAACATTCCCACAAACAGTGTCTAATTGTCTCTTCTTCACCACAATTCATTCTAGGACACAGCGTGGAACGGGTACAGTTTCTTTTCTTCAAAAAAACCCGAGTGGGTAAACAATTTTGTACAACCTGCCAAAGCAATATCCTTGTGACAATTGAATAGAAAGTCATCATTCACATTCCTCCAAACTTTAACACATTCCACTTCCATCAGCTTGCCCACCGGGGTTATTCTTAATAAGGAACGGGATAGCTTTTTTTTTCTATTATCCGTCTATTTAAAATATCAATTGGAATATTCGACCATGAAGATTTCTTTAGTAGTCGTAATAATCTATCATACATAGCTGGTCTAGTTTCTGCATGTGGAGTATTTTGTGGCGATCTCTTATTCCATAACCTCCTTATTTCTTGGCCTATCCAAAACCTCACAAAAAACTACTTAGATTTGTTTCTTCATCATTTAGGCAAGCTTTTATTATAGGAAGAGAAAACATAGCATCTAGTTTCGTTTCAATGTCAGGGACTGCTAAACCACCTTTCTCAATTTTTTTACATAATATTTCGCGTTTCAATTTCTCTTGATTAGAGCTCCATAAGAAGCGAAACATAATTTTCTTTACGGAGTTTAAAAACTGTCTTGGGGCGGGAAAAGTTGCCGCTACATATGTAAGCGATGCTATGATCTCTGCATTAATTATTAACACTTTACCTCTAAGGGTGAGGTCTCTTTCTTCCCACTGATTTATTTTCCATTCTATCTGATGTAATCTGGAATTCCAATTCCTTTCCTCCATATCCTTACACCATACCGTTCCTAGTATTTTAATGGCTTTATCTTGGTTCTTTAACCCAAAATTAAAAGTGTTGAAGTTCTGTCCAATTTAAATATAGAATCTCGCTTTTTATCCAGATTTTGATGTAAAGATCTATCTTTAACTCCACCTGTTTGCTCTTTCCCTATTAAACTTGTCATGATAGGTTGAAGACGAAAAAATATAGCTTTAGACAGTATCTTTACATCAGTTCCCAGTAAGGTTAAAGGGCGCCAATTCTTTAAGTCACTTTTTTCCCCTTTTTTAAATAACATAGAAATTGTACCCTCTCTCAATGTCGGGGAAGTTTACCCAAAGTGAGACTTTCTTTAAACATTGACAGCATTATTTCTTTCAACTCTTCCCAGAATCTTACATAGAATTCTTTGGGTAGACCATCTACTCCCGGACATTTATTGCCTTTCATACTATTAAGTGCTCTTGTCAAGTCATCAGTTATGAGATCTTTTTCCATATCAGACAGTAACTCTTCTTCAACAAGAATTTTAGGAAGAAGACTATCCATTATTTCTTCGTCGATTTTCTTTTCAGAAAAGAGATCTTGATAAAAGGAATGAATATATGAAATTAGTTCTTTGGTTTCAGTTATGGATTCGTTATCTTGGTTTTTTAATTCATCTATCACCGATCTTGACCGAGCACCTTTTTTAAAGAAGTAGCGAGTACATTTCTCATTGGACTCTATATGTTGTAGTCTACTTCTTATCATCAAACTCTTACTCTGATCCGCATAGATATCTGAGATTGTTCTTTTCAATCTCATAATATCATCCATAACATCGAACCCAGAATGAGCCATTGTATAAAATTGTTGAAGTTTCTTTTGGTGTGATTTACAAGCTATTGCTTTTTTTCTCTTGATTTTTCTACCCTCATTCCTAAAGAATTTTTTTGTTCTAATTTTACAATCTTCCCACCATTCACCCACCGAGTTATATAATGACTGCAAGCTTATCCATTGAATCAACTTCTCTCTATATCGACGCACTACATCCTTATTATCTAATAAGGTGGTATTCAGTTTCCAAAACCCTATACCATTCGTTCTTATCCCTCCAAAATCAAATTCAGCATCCACTTTAGCATGGTCCGAAAGAAGGTTGGGGTTACTCCTGAATTCAGTACTGTTATTTGCGATGAGGAAAAGAGAAAATCAATCCTGGAAAAACTCCGGCCATTAGACCAGCTATACCCATGGCTATCTGGGTGTTTAGTTCTAAAGGTGTCAACTAAACCAAAGTCTTCCACTAATTTGATTAATTCTTGGGAACTTGAGTCCAAATTGACTGTAGAGGAAGACATTCTATCCCTCTGGCTTAAAAGGCAATTGAAATCACCTCCTAAAATTACTTCTTTTCCCACAAATTAGTAGAGATGGTATTGCTTTAAAGACTTCTTTTCGACTTTGTAGGTCTGTGGGGCAATATACGTTAATCACACGAAAAACAAATATTGTCAAGTTTTACGTCAACATATATCAATCTCCCATTTACAATTTCTTGTGTTTTAACAATTTTTAGATCATTCCCTTTAAAGAGGATAGCTACACCAGATGATCTGTTGTTATTGTCACCAGACCACACAGAAGGGCCATGTGTCCATCTGTCTTCTAAGTATTTGTAATTAGAATTGAAGGGGATATTGCATTCCTGAAGCAAACAAATATCATGGTCTGCATTAATATAAATAAGAAAACACAGAAGTACATTTCACTGGGTCCATGATGCCTCTAGTGTTGATGGTAGAAACAGAAATAGGAGCCATTGGAGGGGGGAAAGGAGGAGGACAGGTGAAAAACCATTAAGATAGTTCTATTTTGCTTTTCAGCCTTTTCCTCTTTTTCTTTTTTTCCTGCATTTCCGTTCTTCTTCTTAAGGCCGGTTGTGTATTCATTTGCATAGTACAGGAAAGAGTAGTTATATCGTCGGAATCAAGGAAGGGAATCGAATTGGATGACAGGGATGCCCAATTGGGAGGGTCCTCTTGATCTTGTATTCCGGATGATGCATGAGTCGGTGGAGAGGCGTCTATCCCTTCTGCCATTTGACCGCCTGATGAAGAGGAGTCTGAAAGAAGTGGAAAGGATGTAGGGAGGGTCCCCAAACCATCAAGTAATAGATTTCCATTACTGGAAAGGGGTTTCTGTGTGGGGGTGGAGGAACCCAAAAGAGGAAACTCTGTGAGTGATTTTGTCGAATTCATTTCTAGATTACACTCTTGCACTTGTGGAATAACATTTTCTCCATCTTTTATGGTGTTATGCATGCCAGCACGACCAGGGTCCTCCTCATCTAAGATCAGGAGAGGAAAGGCTCTTGAAGTAGCACCTTTGCTTAGATCTGTTTTTGAGTTGAGAGCACTTCATAGGCACCGGGCAATTTTTTGACAAATGGCCGTGATTTTTGCAATTTCTACAGAAAACTGATTCTCACTGGGCTGCTAGATGGTTCAAAGAACCACACTTTCTACATTCTTTGGGTTGTCCGTTGTAGAAAACAAAACCTCTAATTGTTCCTAATTGGATGATGGATGGCAGGTGGAGGAGCTCTCCTTTCTCATTGGTTCTCAAACGAACATGAAACTTGGTTGCTCCCGTCTTAATTCCATCTTCATCTTTGATTTGAAAAGCTTTGGTAACTGAGCAATGCATTGAGAGCCATGTAGATATATCCTCAATTTTAATCCTCTCTGAGTACATCATCACAGTCACAGTTCTGAGTTCTCTCTCAGCCAGTGGAATCAATTCAATCTTTTGGAAGCAAACCGCTTCCTTCTTTTTTGTTTAAAATCTTTCTAAACACTGTTCGTATAGCAACAGAGTAGCAAAAATGACTTCAAAAGATTTCCTACCCAGTAAAGCAAAAATGAAGTCCAGTTGAGAGGGGTTAAATCCCAATTCTGTCTGCAGTATCCTTCTGCTGAAAGTCAGCCGATCCATTTCTAGATCTTCCAACAGCACAAATCTTGCTGCATTTCGTTGTGGTACTTGAGCTGCCATTTTGTCACTCCAAAACCAACAGGCAAAACCAAAACATTAGAAAGTAAATTGGAACCAAGGAGACAATCCCTGGGTGAACCACCTTCCTGATCATGGTGTCTCCCCTGCCAGGTAAGTATCAGCTTGCAAGCTGCCAAGCCCCCCAGGAACTGCAACAGAGATAGTGGAGTGGGTGCAGTGTGAAAATTGCACCCTCTGGTACCACACTGAGTGTGTCACTAATGTGGTACCAGAGGAGGCATGGCTGTGCAAGGAGTGTGACATCAGTGCTTGCTTGTAAATAGTTTTATTATTGTATATATTATTTTTGATATGTTATTGTATCAATTACATGTTCTAGTTTATATTTCTATATTTACTGCATTCTTTGTTTATTTGTTTTAATAAATATGTTCATGTTCCTAAAACATTTATCAAAAGTGCATCAGTGTTTTTTTTGTTGCACACAGTTTCCTAAAACCTAAAGCCATGTTTGATACAGTGACCGTTATTGACGGGTTATTATAGACCTCAGTGATAAAAAAAAGTAACATACTGAAACTAAATGATGATCTAAATGAAGGACTTTTGGTGGAGGATACAAGCTTTCATAATACACACATCCTACCAAATAATAAACAGCAGAAGCTAAGTTTATCTAATAAAACATTAGCAGAGCTGCTACTTACACACCGTTGAAAACACGTGAAGTTTTCACTGAAACTAAATGCACATCCAAATCAGTTATTTCGGCCTGACAACAGATAATATACATAGCATATGAAGTAACAAACAGCAAAAGTTAAGGTAATTCACATAAATTTATATATAAACGATACCTTCACGTCGTCGAAATCATGATGCCCCGTTGTACGGTTTCATGTTACGCTCCCAACAATGACTGTACAGAATCTTGTTACACGTAACATAGTTCCCCACCCAGCACCGCCTCAGCAAATCGCCTTTCATGAGCATTACATCGGCCAAAAATAAACCAATCAAAGCTAAGAAATGAAGATAAGACCCTCCCCCAGTAAATGACATATCAAAAGTTCATTGGTCCAATCCGTTAAGGGTTGCCCTGACGTTTTTACGTGCCCGGAAGCGAGTTTTCGTGTACGGATTGTGATGCGGAACTGCTAACTAGCCAATTATGTGCATTACTACTGTAATATTAAAAAATGTATGGAGGTCAACAAGTAAGGCTACTTGTCTATTTTTACATGCCCCAAATAATTTTTGCCTAATTACAGGGGAAAATAGCCCATTTATAATTTATTTTAATAATTTATAAAACTCACGCATTTACTCTGTCCGTTATTTTTTGCCAAGCCAACTCTGTTTCTGTTTCTCTTTCTTTCTTTCTTTCTTTCTTTCTTTCTTTCTTTCTTTCTTTCTTTCTTTCTTTCTTTCTTTCTTTCTTTCTTTCTTTCTTTCTTTCTTTCTTTCCTTCTTTCCTTCTTTCCTTCCTTCCTTCCTTCCTTCCTTCCTTCCTTCCTTCCTTCCTTCCTTCCTTTTCTTTCTTTCTTTCTTTTAGTTATAACAGGCTTGTAGTCTTCCTAAGCAAGCATTAAAACCTCCAACTCAGTTTCACCGAAGTATGTAGCTCGTTTTTTTGTCCCTTGGTTTTCATGGTGACTCCTGATTTCTGCGATCCATTGAAAATGTCTTTATGTACTCGGCGTGCGCGTGCATTAACTCTGGGTTACCATTAGGAGGTTGATTAAACTAACTCCTCACAGGTGTTTTGGAACCGACATACCCAGAGTAAGCTAGTTTGGGGTTAATCAACCAAGAGTTCAAGGTTTATCTGACGGTAAGTTAACCTTGCTTTCTGGAATACACCCCAGATGATGTGTTTTGCAGGTCAGATTCGATGATGTTGATAAAACAAATAATCCGATGAACTCAGCTGTGATTCAGGCCCCCAAATGAACAACAAAATAATACATCCACATATTTCCTTGTGCTGGACCCCGCGTTGAGGGTCAGACGCGAATATTATTGATAATCCGAAAAATACAACACCCTGAGTTGCCTCGCGTGTGTCAAGGATTTCCTGGAGGTTGTTAATAAATCCGCATATTTCCTCGCGATGACGTGTTTTGCGGACCAATGTGACCAATGTGTCGCACGTACGTCATCTACGGGGCGTGAATAGAGCGTGGACCAATGTGCTGCATGTACGTCATCGAGGCGGAGTCAGCCCGCCCAGGCTCTCCGCACTGTCTTCTTGGTCATTTCAGATAGATCTCTGAGCTGACCAGTCGCATTTCGTGGGACTAGCATGGACAGGTGCTGCTATTTTTCTCGCAACTCTTGTTTGGTTTAGACCTTATTCAGAGCAGCGCCATGACAGGTATGAAAGTGAGGCTGTGAGGGATAGACTTACCGTGTTTCCAATGGCATCCGCTGTAAAAAGCTGAATAAACTCATAGCTTACTTACAATTTTCCACAGCTTACATTGTCGGGAGTTTTTTTGTCAACTGAAATTTCTTGGAAACATATTTTTTCCAGTGTTTCATGAGCAGAACAATCCAAAAACACATTAAATAACAGTACAGCCCATTGAAGAGATGCATGTCTATCCCTCACAGCCTCGCTTTCATTATCATTAAAAATCAAAGATGGCGCTGCCGTGAATAAGGCGTATGGATCTAAGAGGCGGAGCTCCGGCCTGGTCACAGCACGGAGGTTGGAGATGTCATTCAAGCTTCTGGATTGTAAGAGAACGGACGTGTTTCGCAGGGGCTCCTCACGACAACTTTTGGAATATCTCTAAAGTTTTGGATATATCTCTGTTCTTTCACCAACAAAACAGGATTTAAAATGTAAGTCAGTTTTTTATGCTTTTTAACATGATGTAGTTTTAAATATCATGATGTGCTTAATGTAAAATGTTACATTTTACAAATAATGAAAGTTAAATGTATCTTTTTGTAATATAAAATGTGATGAAACTCTTAACTTGTTCTTAACTTAACTTAAGTAACTTAACTTTTCTGTAAATGACTGAACGTCTATCTTTTACGCTTTATCATTTTTTAAAATGTTGTTTTAGATGTTTTAATACACATTTTGATAACGTTAATTATTGAATTATATTTTTTTAACTTTATTCATTATTTATTTTTATGTCTAATCTTTGGAAAGTGTTTGAACAACGATATAAAATGTTTAATACCTTTAAGCACTGTGTAATTGTATGCAGTACAGTTTCAAATATAGTAATTAGGGTTATTTGGATGATATAATTTTAATACATGTGTAAAGGGAAAACCTGTACTGTGTTTTAATGATATAAACTGACTAAATGTTCTATTTTGCTTTTCAGCCTTTTCCTCTTTTTCTTTTTTTCCTGCATTTCCGTTCTTCTTCTTAAGGCCGGTTGTGTATTCATTTGCATAGTACAGGAAAGAGTGGGTTATATCGTCGGAATCAAGGAAGGGAATCGAATTGGATGACAGGGATGCCCAATTGGGAGGGTCCTCTTGATCTTGTATTCCGGATGATGCATGAGTCGGTGGAGAGGCGTCTATCCCTTCTGCCATTTGACCGCCTGATGAAGAGGAGTCTGAAAGAAGTGGAAAGGATGTAGGGAGGGTCCCCAAACCATCAAGTAATAGATTTCCATTACTGGAAAGGGGTTTCTGTGTGGGGGTGGAGGAACCCAAAAGAGGAAACTCTGTGAGTGATTTTGTCGAATTCATTTCTAGATTACACTCTTGCACTTGTGGAATAACATTTTCTCCATCTTTTATGGTGTTATGCATGCCAGCACGACCAGGGTCCTCCTCATCTAAGATCAGGAGAGGAAAGGCTCTTGAAGTAGCACCTTTGCTTAGATCTGTTTTTGAGTTGAGAGCACTTCATAGGCACCGGGCAATTTTTTGACAAATGGCCGTGATTTTTGCAATTTCTACAGAAAACTGATTCTCACTGGGCTGCTAGATGGTTCAAAGAACCACACTTTCTACATTCTTTGGGTTGTCCGTTGTAGAAAACAAAACCTCTAATTGTTCCTAATTGGATGATGGATGGCAGGTGGAGGAGCTCTCCTTTCTCATTGGTTCTCAAACGAACATGAAACTTGGTTGCTCCCGTCTTAATTCCATCTTCATCTTTGATTTGAAAAGCTTTGGTAACTGAGCAATGCATTGAGAGCCATGTAGATATATCCTCAATTTTAATCCTCTCTGAGTACATCATCACAGTCACAGTTCTGAGTTCTCTCTCAGCCAGTGGAATCAATTCAATCTTTTGGAAGCAAACCGCTTCCTTCTTTTTTGTTTGAAATCTTTCTAAACACTGTTCGTATAGCAACAGAGTCGCAAAAATGACTTCAAAAGATTTCCTACCCGGTAAAGCAAAAATGAAGTCCAGTTGAGAGGGGTTAAATCCCAATTCTGTCTGCAGTATCCTTCTGCTGAAAGTCAGCCGATCCATTTCTAGATCTTCCAACAGCACAAATCTTGCTGCATTTCGTTGTGGTACTTGAGCTGCCATTTTGTCACTCCAAAACCAACAGGCAAAACCAAAACATTAGAAAGTAAATTGGAACCAAGGAGACAATCCCTGGGTGAACCACCTTCCTGATCATGGTGTCTCCCCTGCCAGGTAAGTATCAGCTTGCAAGCTGCCAAGCCCCCCAGGAACTGCAACAGAGATAGTGGAGTGGATGCAGTGTGAAAATTGCACCCTCTGGTACCACACTGAGTGTGTCACTAATGTGGTACCAGAGGAGGCATGGCTGTGCAAGGAGTGTGACATCAGTGCTTGCTTGTAAATAGTTTTATTATTGTATATATTATTTTTGATATGTTATTGTATCAATTACATGTTCTAGTTTATATTTCTATATTTACTGCATTCTTTGTTTATTTGTTTTAATAAATATGTTCATGTTCCTAAAACATTTATCAAAAGTGCATCAGTGTTTTTTTTGTTGCACACAGTTTCCTAAAACCTAAAGCCATGTTTGATACAGTGACCGTTATTGACGGGTTATTATAGACCTCAGTGATAAAAAAAAGTAACATACTGAAACTAAATGATGATCTAAATGAAGGACTTTTGGTGGAGGATACAAGCTTTCATAATACACACATCCTACCAAATAATTAACAGCAGAAGCTAAGTTTATCTAATAAAACATTAGCAGAGCTGCTACTTACACACCGTTGAAAACACGTGAAGTTTTCACTGAAACTAAATGCACATCCAAATCAGTTATTTCGGCCTGACAACAGATAATATACATAGCATATGAAGTAACAAACAGCAAAAGTTAAGGTAATTCACATAAATTTATATATAAACGATACCTTCACGTCGTTCGAAATCATGATGCCCCGTTGTACGGTTTCATGTTACGCTCCCAACAATGACTGTACAGAATCTTGTTACACGTAACATAGTTCCCCACCCAGCACCGCCTCAGCAAATCGCCTTTCATGAGCATTACATCGGCCAAAAATAAACCAATCAAAGCTAAGAAATGAAGATAAGACCCTCCCCCAGTAAATGACATATCAAAAGTTCATTGGTCCAATCCGTTAAGGGTTGCCCTGACGTTTTTACGTGCCCGGAAGCGAGTTTTCGTGTACGGATTGTGATGCGGAACTGCTAACTAGCCAATTATGTGCATTACTACTGTAATATTAAAAAAATGTATGGAGGTCAACAAGTAAGGCTACTTGTCTATTTTTACATGCCCCAAATAATTTTTGCCTAATTACAGGGGAAAATAGCCCATTTATAATTTATTTTAATAATTTATAAAACTCACGCATTTACTCTGTCCGTTATTTTTTGCCAAGCCAACTCTGTTTCTGTTTCTCTTTCTCTTTCTTTCTTTCTTTCTTTCTTTCTTTCTTTCTTTCTTTCTTTCTTTCTTTCTTTCTTTCTTTCTTTCTTTCTTTCTTTCTTTCTTTCTTTCTTTCTTTCTTTCTTTCTTTCTTTCTTTCTTTCTTTCTTTCTTTCTTTCTTTCTTTCTTTCTTTCCTTTCTTTCTCTTTCTTTCCTTCCTTCCTTCCTTCCTTCCTTCCTTCCTTCCTTCCTTCCTTCCTTCCTTCCTTCCTTCCTTCCTTCCTTCCTTCCTTCCTTCCTTCCTTCCTTCCTTCCTTCCTTCCTTCCTTCCTTCCTTCCTTCCTTTCTTTCTTTCTTTGTGACGACCCCTGCTGTTGGTCTTCTTGAGCATTGCTGTTGGTACCCGAGCCCACTAATTGTTTCAAATTGCCTAATTGCCTCAAAACTGGAAACACCTGTGACCTTAGACGCTTAAAAGATCACCATCTGAGCCAAGGAGGGGGGCTTTGGTTTTTGGACTTTGCTTTGGTGTTTGCTTGAGTTGTATTTGGTTGCTTTTGCATTTTACATTTCAAACCTCAACATAACATTACACTTTCAACCATGCACTGTGCTTTACACACTGATCTTGCTGATAATTCCAGAAACACTTTTATTTTCTTTACCTGTTTTCATTTCATTATTTAGTCTTGTTCTATTATTTGTAGTTAAATAAACATTATTTCTGAGCCTATAATTTGCGTTTGCGTGTGTCCCTTGTTTTTGTTGCTTCCCTTGAGCCAAGGGTCGTAACAAATTGGGGGCTCGTCCGTCCTTTGGTAATTTGATTGCGTTACATTTTTGGAGGATTAGTTTGATAATTGATTATTTGTTGGACACACGGAAATGTTTTTGTGCCAAAGTCAATTTGTTCACCGTGTGAAATCACCAGTTGGTAAGTGATTGTGCAATATTGTTTTTTGAACGTGAGTTTTCTCTGCTAGGTATAGCGGCATGTTTCTTTTGAGATGTGTCGGATTTGTTGTTTTTGTGTAGTGTTGCGGTGAAAGTGGGTAGTAGTAATTATCTCGGGAGCACATCCGTGGTGTTGAAGGCGTCGCTGGTTTGACCAGTTGCGTTTTTCACCCAGCGGGCTACAGTGCATAAATACCCCCACCGGTAATCGCATGAAGACTAGGGTTGAGTTAGGTAGAGAAGTACTGGGAAGGTAGGTAGAGGGAAAACTCTCGTTATTTGATTGCACAGTGCTGATTATACTTGTTCTGGTGATTTCAGCATGGCTGATATTGATGAGTTTGTTAGTTCACCTTCTCATGAATTTTTGAACGGGTGTACTAAAGAGCAATTATTGAGTATTGCCGAACAGTATAAAATTGTGATTAAAGATAAAAGGCTCAAAGACAATGTTAAAGCATTTTTGAAAATTGAGTTGATAAGAAAAGGTATCTTAGATATCGAGATGGAGGAAAAGATGTACCGATTGCACCTGACTTGAAAAGTAATTTGTCTTTTGAACAGCAAAAAGAGCTGCTGCTTCTACAGATGGACCATGAGAACATAAAACTGCGTGCTGAACAAGATAAAAGGGAGATAGAAAAGGCAAAGTTGGATTTGGAATTTCTCAAGTTCAACCTAATGAAGGAAGGTAAGCTTTCTGGTTCTGGTCTGGATCGAGATGTGTTTTTTTCAATCAGCTCAAACCTAAAACTTATTCCCAAATTCAACGAAGAAGATCCTGATACTTTCTTTACTTTATTTGAACGCATGGCAGAATTAAGGAACTGGTCAGATGATAATCGTGTTGCTCTACTACAGTGTGTGTTAACTGGAAAAGCACAAGTAGTTTTTTCTTCATTGTCGGTTGATGATTGTAAAGATTATGAGACAGTTAAATCTTTAATTTTAAAAGCCTATGAATGTGTACCCGAAGCATACAGACAGCGTTTTCGATGGCAGAAAAAAGACCAGTTACAAACAAACTTAGAATTTGTGCGTGATCTGAGAAAACACTTTAATCATTGGTGTTCAGCATTAGACGTTAAAACACTGGAGGATTTAACGCATTTGATGGTGTTGGAACAATTTAAAAACTCAGTCCCAAGCCGTATAGCTATGTATATTGGTGAGCATAATGTTAAAACACCAGAGGAAGCGGCTAGATTGGCCGATGATTTTGTACTGACGCACAAAACCACTTTTGTCGATTGGCATGCTCGTGATGTTCAGTATATGAAGTCTCCGCCTAACTGTAACCGTGTTTTCACAGGAACTTTTGACCCAAGCAAGATTTGCAACTACTGTCATGAGAAAGGACACTGGAAAGCAGATTGTCCGGTCCTTAAAAAGAAATCCAAACATAATGCACAGAGTTCACATGCTAAGCCTTCTGCTCTCGCGGCACCAGTTCTGTCTTCAGGGAGTGAAATTGTTGAAAATCAAAAATTTGATGTTGATTTATCTTCTTACTCGCCTTTTATTACAGAGGGGCGTGTATCCCTGGTTGGAGAGAAAGAGGAAATCCCTGTTAAAATCTTGCGGGATACTGGCGCAATGGATTCATTTATTTTGGAATCAGTATTGCCTTTTTCCCCACAGTCTCATACTGGTGAGAGTGTGTTAATTCGTGGAATAGGACTGAATACTCTGTCTGTGCCTCTTCATAAGGTAAGGCTTCAGTCCGATTTGATTCAAGGTGAGGTTGTAATGGGAGTACGACCAGCCTTGCCAGTGGAGGGAGTCCATATAATTTTGGGGAATGGACTGGTAGGTGAACGTGTGTGGGCTGATACTTCAGTGTTTCCCATAGTGATCACTGATAAGAAAGTTGAAACTGAACTGAGTTCTTTGTGTCAGGATTCAGCGTGTGTCGTGACTCGTGCAATGAAATGTGCCAGTAAGGATGTAGTATGTGATCAAAAAGAGATTAAATCTGATAAAGTCTGCATGAAGTCGTTTATGCCTGATTTGTCTGCTTTGTCTTTTCCTGTTTCTGCAGAGGAATTAGGAAAGGAACAGCGGAATGACTCCTCTTTGGATGAACTCTTCCGGAGTGCGGTTCTTCCTGTAGAGGAGTGTAACATTTCCCGTGGATATTTTGTTCAAAGTGGAGTGTTGTTGAGAAAATGGAGTCCTCACAAAAGTTTTGTGGGGGATCCTGTTTTCCAGGTTGTTGTTCCTACTAAATTTCAACAAATGATGATCGAAATTGCGCATGATCAGTCAGGTCACCAAGGGGTGCGTAAGACTTATGATCGCCTGTTGCGATATTTTTTTTGGCCACGTTTAAAACGAGACATCTCTGCTTATATTAAGACATGCAAAACCTGCCAATTAACGAGTAAACCAAACCAGGTGTTGAAACCTGCTCCGCTGAAACCAATTCAGGCTACTGGTGAACCTTTCGAGCATCTTATTGTCGATTGCGTAGGGCCACTTCCCCGTTCGAAGTCTGGTAGCAGTTATTTATTCACTGTGATGTGTTTGAACACGCGCTTTCCTGCGGCATATCCACTACGTACTATTACGTCTCGTTCTATTGTGAGAGCTTTAACCCAGTTTATATCTGTTTTTGGGATTCCAAAAATCATTCAAAGTGATCAAGGTTCAAATCTCACTTCGCATCTCTTCCAGCAGGTGTTAAAACAGCTGCACATTAAGCATAATCAATTGACGGCATATCATGCACAAAGTCAAGGTGCATTGGAGAGATTCCACCAGTCTTTAAAGTCCCTTCTCCGTGCGTACTGTGTGCAACTGGATAGAGATTGGGAGGAGGGTTTACCGTGGATGATGTTAGCCGCCCGTGAAGTAGTGCAGGAAAGTACGGGTTTCAGCCCTAACGACTTGGTCTTTGGCCATAATGTTCGTGGATTGTTGTCTGTATTTCAGCAGGTTGGTAAAGCTGTAGAGCCTCCGAAAAACTTGGAGTCATATGTTTTGGGGTTTAAAAATCGACTCATTCAGGCTAGAGAATTAGCTAAATTAAATCTGGGAAAACATCAGAAAAATATGAAGCAGTTGTATGACCGTACTGTTGAACATCGAGTGTTTGTACCAGGTGATCAAGTTCTTGTCTTACGGCCGATTGTATCCTCTCCTTTTGAAGCCAAATTTGATGGCCCATTTGTTGTAAAACGAAAATTGACTGATGAAAATTATGACGTCTCAATGCCATCGCGGAAAAAGTCAGTTAAACGGTGCCATGTAAATCTATTAAAACCCTATTATGAAAAGGAAACCAAACCTGTAGCAAATGTGACCTCTTTACATTCAGCACTTCCCGCCGTTTCTATCGGGGGTAATGTTGTGAGTTTGGTGGGTGAGGAAGAGGAGACGCTCTCGCCCGATGATTGTGTTTTTCGTGGCCGTCTGAATAATTCCGAGTCATTGCGCAACTTGGAATTCACTCTCCGTCATTTATCGTCTGGAAAATGTCAGGAATTATGTGGCGTATTGCGTAGTTTTCCTGAATTATTTAAAGATGTGCCATCGCGTACAGATTGGGTGGAACATGATATCGACGTCGGGGACGCAAAGCCTATTAAACAGCGTTTTTATCGTGTTTCGCCTGAGAAACGAGAACTGATGGAGAGGGAAATTAAGTATATGCAGGATCACGATATTGCAGTACCTTCTTTTTCTGACTGGGCTTCTCCGTGTATTTTAGTTGGGAAGTCAGACGGTACTGTAAGATTTTGTACGGATTTCCGTAAAGTTAACGCCTTAACCAAGCCGGACTGTTTTCCTTTACCCAGAATCGAGGATTGTGTGGACCAGGTTGGTTCAGCCAAGTTCGTCAGCAAGTTGGACTTGCTGAAGGGCTATTGGCAAGTGCCTTTAACGAAGAGAGCACAAGAAATTTCGTCTTTTGTCACCCCGTCAGGGTTACATTCTTACCGAGTCATGAGTTTTGGCCTGCGAAATGCTCCAGCGACTTTTCAACGCCTCATGAACCGTGTGATTGGTGGTCTTGAGGGTTGTGCCGTCTATCTGGACGATTTAGTCGTTTTTAGTGACAGTTGGGAGTCTCATTTAACACGGTTGCGTTCAGTGTTGAGACGGTTGTCTGATGCTCGACTTACTGTGAATTTGGCCAAATGCGAGTTTGCAAAAGCGACCGTGACGTATCTTGGGAAGGTAGTGGGGAATGGAGAAGTGCGTCCGATACAGGCTAAAGTGCAAGCCATCCAGAATTTTCCTTCCCCAACGACCAAGAAAGAGCTTATGAGGTTTTTAGGGTTAGTAGGATATTATCGATCATTTTGTCGTAATTTCTCTACTGTGGTAGCCCCACTGACAGACTTGCTAAAGGGTAAGACAAAGTTTTTATGGTCTCACAGTTGCGAATTGGCTTTTGAGAACGTAAAATCCCTGCTGTGTTCAGCGCCCGTGCTTATGGCTCCGTGCTTTGATAAATTCTTTACGTTGCACGTTGATGCCAGTAATGTTGGGGCTGGAGCTGTTCTTCAGCAGTTCGGATGTGGACGGAGTAGACCATCCAGTTAGTTTCTTTTCGAGAAAGTTCAACACATACCAACGTAACTATTCGGTGGTCGAAAGGAAGCGTTAGCCCTGATTTGGGCTTTGCAGCATTTTGCTGTTTACCTTAATGCCTGTGCACCTATTGTGATATACACGGACCATAATCCATTAACCTTTCTCAATTCTTTGCAGTGTCCTAATCAGAGGTTGGTTCGGTGGTCCTTGTTTTTGCAATCCTTCTGTCTGGATATTCGACACATACGAGGAACAGAAAATGTGGTAGCTGATGCGCTATCACGTGCTCCTGATGCATTTTAATCTGTTTCCAATTTATTATTCCCTTTGGCATTCTTGGGAGCTGTCTTTGGTCCTGAACTTGAGTGTATATTATGGGTAGATTATGCTTGTTTATTGAGATTTGTTTGTTTTGTTACAGGGATCTTTGTGGGAGTCCCTGTCTTTATGGGGAGGGGTGTGACGACCCCTGCTGTTGGTCTTCTTGAGCATTGCTGTTGGTACCCGAGCCCACTAATTGTTTCAAATTGCCTAATTGCCTCAAAACTGGAAACACCTGTGACCTTAGACGCTTAAAAGATCACCATCTGAGCCAAGGAGGGGGGCTTTGGTTTTTGGACTTTGCTTTGGTGTTTGCTTGAGTTGTATTTGGTTGCTTTTGCATTTTACATTTCAAACCTCAACATAACATTACACTTTCAACCATGCACTGTGCTTTACACACTGATCTTGCTGATAATTACAGAAACACTTTTATTTTCTTTACCTGTTTTCATTTCATTATTTAGTCTTGTTCTATTATTTGTAGTTAAATAAACATTATTTCTGAGCCTATAATTTGCGTTTGCGTGTGTCCCTTGTTTTTGTTGCTTCCCTTGAGCCAAGGGTCGTAACACTGTGACACACACACACACCAGAGAAGAGGATCGGGGCGATCTGCTGATTCACAGTAAAGCATTACGATGAACTACAGTATCTGTGACACACACACACACACACACACCAGAGAGAGAGGACGGGGCGATCTGCTGATTCACAGTAAAGGGTTAGGATGAACTACAGTATCAGTGACACACACACACACACCAGAGAGAGAGGACGGGGCGATCTTGCTGATTCACAGTAAAGCATTACGATGAATTACAGTACCTGTGACACACACACACACACACACACACACACACATCAGAGAGAGAGGACGGGGCGATCTGCTGATTCACAGTAAAGCATTACGATGAACTACAGTACCTGTGACACACACACCAGAGAGAGGACGGGGCGATCTGCAGATTCACAGTAAAGTCTTACGATGAACTACAGTACCTGTGACACACACACACACATCAAGAGAGAGGATGGGGCGATCTGCTGATTCACAGTAAAGGGTTAGGATGAACTACAGTATCTGTGACACACACACACCAGAGAGAGAGAGGATGGGGCGATCTGCTGATTCACAGTAAAGCGTTACGATGAACTACAGGATCTCTGACACACACACACACAGAGAGAGAGGACGGGGCGATCTGCTGATTCACAGTAAAGGGTTAGAATTAACTACAGTACCTGTGACACACACACACACACCGAGAGAGAGAGAGGACGGGGCGATCTGCTGATTCACAGTAAAGGGTTAGAATTAACTACAGTACCTGCGACACACACACACACCAGAGAGAGAGAACAGGGCGATCCGTCGATTCACAGTAAAGGGTTACAATGAACTACAATACCTGTGACACACACACACCGAGAGAGAGGACAGGGCGATCTGCTGATTCACAGTAAAGCTTTACGATGAACTACAGTACCTGTGACACACACACACACACACCAGAGAGAGAGGACGGGGCGATCTGCTGATTCACAGTAAAGCTTTACGATGAACTACAGTACCTGTGACACACACACACACCAGAGAGAGAGGACGGGGCGATCTGCTGATTCACAGTAAAGCGTTACGATGAACTACAGTACCTGTGACACACACACACCAGATAGAGAGGACGGGGCGATCTGCTGATTCACAGTAAAGGGTTACGATGAACTACAGTACCTGTGAAGCACACACACACACACCAGAGAGAGGACGGGGCGATCTGCTGATTCACAGTAAAGGGTTACGAATGAACTACAGTACCTGTGACGCACACACACACACACACCAGAGAGAGAGGACGGGGCGATCTGCTGATTCACAGTAAAGGGTTACGATGAACTACAGTACCTGTGACGCACACACACACACAGAGAGAGAGAGGACGGGGCGATCTGCTGATTCACAGTAAAGGGTTACGATGAACTACAGTACCTGTGACACACACACACACACATCAGAGAGAGAGGACGGGCGATCTGCTGATTCACAGTAAAGCGTTATGATGAACTACAGTACCTGTGACACACACACACACACACACACACACATCAGAGAGAGAGGACGGGGCGATCTGCAGATTCACAGTAAAGGGTTACGATGAACTACAGTACCTGTGACACACACACACACACCAGAGAGAGAGGACGGGGCGATCTGCTGATTCACAGTAAAGCGTTACGATTAACTACAGTACCTGTGACACACACACACCAGAGAGAGAGGACAGGGCGATCTGCTGATTCACAGTAAAGCGTTACGATGAACTACAGTACCTGTGACACACACACACACCAGAGAGAGAGGACGGGGCGATCTGCTGATTCACAGTAAAGCGTTACGATTAACTACAGTACCTGTGACACACACACACACACCAGAGAGAGAGGACCGGGCGATCTGCTGATTCACAGTAAAGCGTTACGATGAACTACAGTACCTGTGACACACACACACACCAGAGAGAGAGGACGGGGCGATCTGCTGATTCACAGTAAAGCATTACGATGAACTACAGTACCTGTGACACACACACACACCAGAGAGAGAGGACGGGGCGATCTGCTGATTCACAGTAAAGCGTTACGATTAACTACAGTACCTGTGACACACACACACACCAGAGAGAGAGGACGGGGCGATCTGCTGATTCACAGTAAAGCGTTACGATGAACTACAGTACCTGTGACACACACACACACCAGAGAGAGAGGACGGGGCGATCTGCTGATTCACAGTAAAAGCGTTACGATTAACTACAGTACCTGTGACACACACACACACACCAGAGAGAGAGGACAGGGCGATCTGCTGATTCACAGTAAAGCGTTACGATGAACTACAGTACCTGTGACACACACACACACACAGAGAGAGAGGACGGGGCGATCTGCTGATTCACAGTAAAGCGTTACGATTAACTACAGTACCTGTGACACACACACACACACCAGAGAGAGAGGACAGGGCGATCTGCTGATTCACAGTAAAGCGTTACGATGAACTACAGTACCTGTGACACACACACACACACAGAGAGAGAGGACGGGCGATCTGCTGATTCACAGTAAAGCGTTACGATTAACTACAGTACCTGTGACACACACACACAAACACACACCAGAGAGAGAGGACGGGCGATCTGCTGATTCACAGTAAAGCGTTACGATGAACTACAGTACCTGTGACACACACACACACACCAGAGAGAGAGGACGGGGCGATCTGCTGATTTCACAGTAAAGCGTTACGATTAACTACAGTACCTGTGACACACACACACACACACACACACACACACCAGAGAGAGAGGACGGGGCGATCTGCTGATTCACAGTAAAGCGTTACGAATGAACTACAGTACCTGTGACACACACACACACCAGAGAGAGAGGACGGGGCGATCTGCTGATTCACAGTAAAGCGTTACGATTAACTACAGTACCTGTGACACACACACACACACCAGAGAGAGAGGACGGGGCGATCTGCTGATTCACAGTAAAGCGTTACGATGAACTACAGTACCTGTGACACACACACCAGCAGAGAGAGGACGGGGCGATCTGCTGATTCACAGTAAAGGGTTACGATGAACTACAGTACCTGTGACACACACACACACAGAGAGAGAGGACGGGGCGATCTGCTGATTCACAGTAAAGCTTTAGGATGAACTACAGTACCTGTGACACACACACACCAGAGAGAGAGGACGGGGCGATCTGCTGATTCACAGTAAAGGGTTACGATGAACTACAGTACCTGTGACACACACACACACCAGAGAGAGGACGGGGCGATCTACTGATTCACAGTAAAGCGTTACGATGAACTACAGTACCTGTGACACACACACACCAGAGAGAGAGAGGACGGGGCGATCTGCTGATTCACAGTAAAGGGTTACGATGAACTACAGTACCTGTGACACACACACACACACACACACACCAGAGAGAGAGGACGGGGCGATCTGCTGATTCACAGTAAAGCGTTACGATGAACTACAATACCTGTGACACACACACACACCAGAGAGAGAGGACGGGGCGATCTGCTGATTCACAGTAAAGGGTTACGATGAACTACAGTACCTGTGACACACACACATCAGCAGAGAGAGAAGGACGGGGCGATCTGCTGATTCACAGTAAAGGGTTACGAATGAACTACAGTACCTGTGACACACACACATACACAGCAGAGAGAGAGGACGGGGCGATCTGCTGATTCACAGTAAAGGGTTAGAATGAACTACAGTACCTGTGACGCACACACACACACACACACACCAGAGAGAGAGACGGGGCGATCTGCTGATTCACAGTAAAGGGTTACGATGAACTACAGTACCTGTGACACACACACACACACACACACACCAGAGAGAGAGGACGGGGCGATCTGCTGATCACAGTAAAGGGTTAGAATGAACTACAGTATCTGTGACACACACACACACACACACACCAGAGAGAGAGGATGGGGCAATCTGCTGATTCACAGTAAAGGGTTAGAATGAACTACAGTACCTGTGACACACACACACACACACACACACACACCAGAGAGAGAGGACGGGGCGATCTGCTGATCACAGTAAAGGGTTAGAATGAACTACAGTATCTGTGACACACACACACACACCAGAGAGAGAGGACGGGGCGATCTGCTGATTCACAGTAAAGGGTTAGAATGAACTACAGTACCTGTGACACACACACACACACACACACACCAGAGAGAGAGGACGGGGCGATCTGCTGATCACAGTAAAGGGTTAGAATGAACTACAGTACCTGTGACACACACACACACACACCAGAGAGAGAGGACGGGGCGATCTGCTGATTCACAGTAAAGGGTTAGAATGAACTACAGTACCTGTGACACACACACACACACCAGAGAGAGAGGACGGGGCGATCTGCTGATCACAGTAAAGGGTTAGAATGAACTACAGTACCTGTGACACACACACACACACACCAGAGAGGTTTTGTTTAAAAAAATAAAATAAAAATAAGACAAGAGATGTAACGAATGGACAGAGGCGGTCGGATCCACATGAAGCACTTTATTACAACTTAAACACAAGCAGACATAAACCCAGGCATACAGTCAAACATGTGTGGTGATGGCACAGTGGATAAGACACATGCCTTTGGTGTGAGAGACCCGGGTTCGAATCCACTGTGACACCAATGTGTCCCTGAGCAAGACACTTAACCCCTAGTTGCTCCAGAGGCGCGTGACCTCCGACATATAGAGCAATTGTAAGTCGCTTTGGATAAAAGCGTCAGCTAAATAAATCAATGAAAATGTAAACGAGAAGCAATCCAGTAACTCGTGGTGTTAACAGGCTTAGGTCAAGGCAGGCAGCACAGGTTCATATAGAGTCCAGTAGACAGGCAAGGGTCAAGCATCCAGGGAAACACGGAATACTAAAACAGGAAATAACAATCAGAGAAGTAAGCTTACAATGTCACAAGACTTCGCACCAGACACAAAGATCACTCAGTCTTAAATAAGGAACTTAATAACCAGTAATCAAACACAACTGAAACATAATTAAACAATTAGCCCATGGTGAAAACACAACACAAGGAGAGAGTGCCCTCCAGTGGTTCACGCAGGCACTCCAGCTGGCATACATAATAAAGATGGGAAAACAAAAAGGGCCATTAAGACCACAATAAGGACATCTATTCTATATAATTCATCTATAACTATTCTGGACATAGGGTTGTAGTAACACTGTAAACTGAATAGAATTATTATACAGAATTTTAAATACAGTATTTCGAAGAATAAACGGCAAGCGTACCTGCTCTCAAACCCCTCCAAGGTTTGGTGAAGTTGGTAGAGGGACGTGGTGTCACTTTGTTCTTTGATCAAATCCAGGTCTCAATTTGATTTCAATACTTGGCTCGTCTTGGGATTGACCAAGTCAGGTTTGGGACATCAGACAGCTGTAAAAGAAGAGAGGGGAGATAAAGTGTGGGATAAGAAAACATTCAAAGTAAAATGAGACGGCCAATAGGCAAGACGCCTTGTGTGAAATGCTAGCGGGCTAAAGGCTAGTAGCCGAGATTCAGAAAATTGGATCTAAGTAGCGATAAAGCAATCCAATTGTTTTTTATAAGGAATAGTATCGAGGATAAGTTCACATGTTACTCAAAAATATATTTAGGCCTAATAAATAAGATTTATGTAATTTGATTGCATATAAATGTTCCATCCATTTGGATTACGTATTTTTACTGCAAACGTATTAATAAACTTAATGTGATGCATATTTGTAAGTCCTATATAAATGAAACAAGTAAGAATTAGATTTATGTAAAATTTTCAATAAATCCAATTTATTTTAAATGAATACGAAATGGGTTTGTGTTATTACGTAATAAACCTAATATACTTAAAATGAATCACATTTAAGTAATTTGTATTAATAAACCGAAAGTATTTTAAAATTATATTTATAAATTAGTATTTACTGTATTTTATTTATTTATGCACCATTTCCCCTCCCCGATCACAATATACAACACAAAAAAGAACAGCCAGACTTCTTAAAGATTGTGTAGGTCAGAATTGAAAAAAAAACTTTTTTTCCAAATTTCTTTAAACTTTCTGTATATATCAATGCATAATTAAAATCTAAGTACTCTGAAAAAGAAAGTATAAAAATCGAGTGTCTGTAGACCTCTCACGACTGTTTTAAAGACAGCTCATTATTTCCATTCACTTCACCCCCTCCCTATTTGGCTCCTCCCAAAGCCACACCCCCAAAACACATGAACGCGCAACTCCGACAGCTGAGCTGAAGACGCATTATTTACCTCAGACGAGCGGACAGGAGAGGAAGAAGTGCATGTAGTGACATCGTGTCAGAAACACATGTAAATAAAAAAATCTAACTATCATTATGAAGATAAACATAAAGTTGTACATAAAGAAATAAAGTTGTATTTTATTTCTCTCTATCAAGCTAGCATATTGATATTGGTAAAGCTTACAATATTGATTCGCTAACGAGCTAGTTAGTTATCTATAAGGCAAAGCTAAAAACAGGTTGCATGATACATGTTTTCCATTGCCATCATTTACACTGTGATGAAGAGGAATTTCATGGAAGATTCATCACATATATGGTGTTCTGCATGTAAGAGTTTGCTTGATGAAAGCATTGTTGATTCTGATGAGGACTACACACCCGAGACAAGTAAGTTACCCATAGACAGTATAAGACAGCAAGTACTGCATCGTCAGCTCGAGGACAGATCCGTGGTCGAGGGCGAAGCAGACGATTTTGCTATTAGGGTCCGAGGAAGTAGAGGCCGAGGACGGGGGTCGAAGTGCAGGGCAAGGAGCACTTTTTAGACAAGAGGACCTGCGTCGGGTTTTGCATCTTCAAGCTCAAACAAGCACGCGAACAGGTACGATCTGGATACGCGCAAGTGGGCAGGTCCTGTGTGGCAAAAGGGTGGTTGCCATGGTTGCGAGAGAGTGACAGTCGCCTAAGCCAATTGTTTCGTCCCATTGTTTCGTCCCGGTTCGAAATAATGAGCTGCGTTTAGTGCAGATTAAACGGTCTAGAGTCACTCGATTTTTATACTCTTTTTTTCAGAGTACTTAGATTTTAATTATGCATTGATATATATAAGAACGTTTAAACAAATTTGGTAAAAAGTTTTTATAAGATTCTGACCTTCACTACCTTTAATTTCACATTTTTATTTTAGAAATAAGCTCAAAAGGCAGCAAAAAGAGGAACTAGCATGACAGCCCATGCTTGCATACACTGCGTTTTGTGCAACCTCAACAAAAAATAAAGTACCTTTAGGTTTACATACACATTAATGTTAAATGCACTACTTAATTTGTAATGTTATTGCCACAATCAACCTCAATAAGGATTAACAGACTGCAGATATAGTACTTTTTCTCAGGAACAGTGCTTAAAAAGCTGCAAAACTTGCATAAAAAGAGGTAGACATAAAAATCGGGTCAAATCTGATTCAATGGCAACACTTGTTAAAGGAATAGTTCACTTTGAAATTAATTTTTGTAGATGTGGGTGTCTTTGTTTCCACAGTATTTTTAATTTTGACATTTTTCGGTCAAACTGTTCTTGTCTGTCAGTCATATAATGTAGGTATGGGGATCCACCTTAAAGAGCATGCACAGTGAAGACCAAACTAAACATGATTTAATGACTCGTAAATGTAAGTACACATTGATGGCCTAAGACACGAAACGAGCGGTTTGTGTGAGAAAACCAACAGTATTTATATCGTTTTTACCGCTTGTTAACAGCCATGTCCAAACTGATCTGAATCAAATGTATAGACTGAAACCGAAGTGAACCATGTCCAACGTTCTGCCAGAAGTGATCTCATACGGTGTACGTCACTCATTGTTTACACAGAGATTTCGGAAGTTTAACCTTTCACTAAACATATTTAGATATATCGAAATCGTCTTCCATTGCGATTTCCCATATATCTAAATATGTTTAGATTTTCACAGTGAAAGGTAAAACTCCTGAAATCTCTGTGTAAACGAGTGACGTACACGTGTAAGCAATCACTTGCGGCGGAACGTTGAACATGGTTCACTTCGGTTCAGTTGGACATCTGATTCAGATCAGTTGGACATGGCTGTTAACAAGAGGTAAAAACAATATAAATACTGTTGGTTTTCTCACACAAACCGCTTGTTTCGTGTCTTAGGCCATCAATGTGTACTTACATTTACGAGTCATTAAATCATGTTTAATCTGGACTTCTCTGTGCATGCTCTTTGAAGTGGTGACCATAGACCTGCATTATATGACTGACAGACAAGAACAGTTTGACCTAAAAATATCAAAATTGAAAATACTGCGGAAACAAAGACACCGACATCTTAGATGCCCTTGAGGTAAGATAAAACATACCAAAAATTAATTTCAAAGTGAACTATCCCTTTAACATTACACAAACATTTAGAAAAATCTGTGACATGCAATAATTTGGAACAATAGGGTGGTTGTCACCAGAAAATGCCATAAACCATTGAGTGGGTTTGCACCGCCACACTCTTTTTTTTATGTTGACATGTTTGGAGTACAGGAGTAGAAAAGGTTCTACAGCAAAACAATAAGATGCATTTCCTCAAGAACTGATTTAAAAACTGTAAAATGTGAGGTAGACAAGTTAAAGGCATAAATTAGTCCAAAATCATCACACATTTAAGAGTGACACTTCAATACCTGCAAGAATAACACCAACATCTGAAGGTTCTTCTTCAGGACAAGTGCCCTCCGCTCGAGTGACATAGATGCCCATTGTTGTCTGTTCAATGAAAGACTCAGCCTCTACACTTTCAGAGTCCTGGAGGATAAACAAAGAAATGAAGCTCCCAATGTGTTCTGCTCTGTAGTGATTGCTGCATAGTTTAATACTTTGCTGCACACTACACACAAGGGCATAAGCTAGACTGTAAATGTAAATATATCCATAAGAAATGTATAACACGAAAAAGAATAGGCTGACAAACACTTACCACATATTGTTTGACAAGTGTCTCAATGTCTTTGTTGAGATAGACACTTAGGCACCTCAGGAAATAATCACGCCTGGTGTTCCTGGCATTCTTTCTATGTTGAATCATATAACATTTAAACTGAGTTTAATTGTTCATTATTTGATGTATTGATGTATTATAAAACAATCTTTGTTGCAAGGTCTGGGAGGTTGTCCTACCTCCTAGATGTAAGAAAGGATGCTTGATGTACCTGAAATGAAAAAAAAAAAGTTTTATTAAGAAACAAAATGCATACTTTTGAATGCATAATTTTGAAACCTATCTGAGAAGTTAAAGATGTCTTGCAGAAAGACAGCCATTAATTTGTGTCCATATCAGTCAGTTCTGTTGTTGGCACTTTGTTTAGTAATCGTTTAATAACACATTGATATTTTAATCTTTAAATCGTTAACTTACCCCACCTCTAACACCAATTTTCCTCTTCGGATTTAAGCGATGTACGTAAGCTAAAGTTATTCTCGGGTCAGAAAATGTGGAAATGAAAATACAGTAATAAAAAAAACGCATCCCTGTAACTTTTAATTTGTTATACTATGTAGCTGAAAAAAGCAGCTTTCATAAGAACCATGTGCAAGCTAGTTAGCTAACTTAGTGGACTAAATGCAAATTTGAAAGTCAGTGCATTGATAAAGTGTAATATTAATGCAATATCAACAGCAGTAATAACACACAGATAATATATACACATTGAAAAAAGTAAATTTTTATATAATGAGGGAGTACAGTAACTTGCCTTGCAATCAGGTTGATCCAAGAAAGTGCTCTGATCATGTAAGTTGGCGAGGAGAACGGTGGGTTTTTATCTTCAACTGCTGCTGGTTGCGTGGGGTTTTTCTTCAGGTGCTTTGACATAGACATGACTATGTTCGGTACAGCCCCCTACCGACTGGAGTATGGATCGGCATCCATTTCCCATAAAATTGTATCCAAACCAATCTCATAAAATGTAACTAATAGGATCTGCTTCGTTCCACAGCTAGATATATTTTAACCATATGCATACTTTTTAACTGATTAAATTTAATAGTTTTCACATTGAACAGATTTACATTGATTCGAAGCAATCTAACTACATACATTTTGAAAATATTAATTTTTAAATAAAATCAAAAGGATGCAAATACATAATTGTAAACTGTCATGATTCGTTTTTTTGAGCATAAAAAAATAGACAAAATCCTAAAAAGTGCAGAACTAGTCTGGACATAGGGTTGTAGCAACACTGTAAACTTAAGAGAATTATAATCCAGAAGAGTATTTCCAAGAATAAGCAGCAAGCGTACCTCCTCTCAAACGCCTCCAAGGTTTGGTGAAGTTGGTAGAGGGACGGGGTGT
>JAQIUQ010002921.1:277500-355000 GCA_030378365.1 Hybognathus amarus | reverse complement strand
TCACTGAATGGCCACCAGTGGCGCTAATAACAAGAGCCCTTGCTGCTGTAGTTCACCTGAATGGCCACCGGTGGCGTAGTAACATGAGCTTCTGCTGTGGTAGTTCACTGAACGGCCACCGGTGGTGCTAATAACAAGAGCGTCTGCTGCTGTACTTCACTGAATGGCCACCAGTGGTGCTAATAACATGAGCGTATGCAGCTGCAGTTCACTGAATGGCCACCGGTGGCACTAATAACAAGAGCTTATGAATTCTACATTCAGGCTTTTTAAACATGTGCGTACAGTCACTGGAATGTGCTGGAGTAAACTTTACAAAGCATTTCAACTTTTTTTCGGCCAGACATTAATGCAACTCTAGATGGAAGGATGCGTTATGATAATGCGTAAGGTTGTGGTAACATTAACGTGACAAATCCACACTGTAATATATGTGTGAGTGTGTGCATGTGAGAGTTAGGGTTAGGCCATTTTGGCCCGTCCAAACAAAAAGTTAAGCATCACGTGGGTCTGCTTCTTAGTTTTGCTATATTTGGGTCCATAAATGTGATGCGATCTGGGAAAACCCGTCAGATGTCGCACTGGAACGTTTTCAGTAAAGTCTAAAATTAGACTGAATTTCAGTTTTTTGTCAAAATTTGTTTTTAATTAAATTATTATTCTATAACATCCTGTTTATCATCTCTGAATATAACTTGGGAAAATTCATTAGTTTAGTGCAGAAAAATAGCGATTTATAATGTCCAGCTGAAAAGAATGTGTTTCTCTTTAAAAACACGCACGCAGGCGGAGCGGAGGGGGAAACACAAATCTCCCGTTTAGCTCTCCTTCTCTTAACACTACAAAGACAGTTCACCTATCAAAATAAACCACATAACAGAATAAAATCCAGTCCTGGTTGAACTACCAACACGCAAGTTTTTATTTATTTATTTTTATCCAGCATTATCGTGTGGTATGATGCGAAGCACAAGAGAACAACAGAGTTTGAAGTTGCTCGTCTAAAAGACCTTGCTCGCCTCTCAATTGTCCAATTTCAAAACGGTTTTCACAGGATGAATTTTGAGTTTGTAAGTTTTCGAATGATACCCAATCTATGATGATTACTAAAATATGTGATATGTAAAAAAGGGAGCGCCAGTCGTCGCGCTAGCAGGATGTGACAGTTATTTAAACCTGTTTTTCTCAAAATTCTGTTTCTGAAAATCATAGCGATCAGCTAACTTAAGATAACCATAACTTTTGTTACAGACAACCGATAAAATAAATAAAAACAGATTTGGAAAGGGCTTGAACCCAGCTTCAATATGGTATCAAAACCTGTAATATGTCAAATTTCACCATGTAGTGGGTTTTCCCAGATCACATCACAAATAAAAAGTACAGGTGAGAACACTTCTCCTAAAATACTACACCAATCTTCAATTTGAGATAGTAAAGCTTCAAGTCTGCCACAGTAATAAAATAAATGTAAAACAGTTTCTGTTTGCCCACAAAATAGACACCCTCCCCTACCTGTGGATCAATGTGTGCTCTGTATCTGTTTGTAGCTATTAAACCATGCACAATTATCCACTGAAGATCCCCAGATCTTTTCTCATTGGGAGGTTTGTACAAAGACCTCCAGCTACCTCTAGGGAAAGTGCCTGATCCAAAGTTCTCCTGCCATTTAGATTATTTTAGTCCCTCTAGAAAGTTCATATGTGAGACTTTGACGCATGTGATATACAGTGCTTGTTTCCCTGTTTTACTGAAAAGTTCCATTTCGGGAGTCTTGAAGGTAAGCAAAGACCCTTCCCTTTCTTGAAAAGCATTAAACGCTGGTGCAATTTTTAACTCTGGGAAAAAGTCCTCTATGTCCTCATTTGATTTCTCCAATCCAGGTTTAAACTCAACTGGCAAACATTCAAAAAGCTCATTCAACAGTCTCTGTGTCAGATGAATTGACATCACACCCAGCTTAGCGGCCAACATCTCAGCAGACATCCATTCATTTGTTGTTATTAAATGTCCAATCTTTGTTATTCCAGCCTTCCTTAAAACATTCCTCATTGTTGATGACTTCATGTTTAGGTCCACAACAGGATTCCTAAATGTTTAGGTCCACAACAGGATTGTGCAGAAGGGGTTCTTCTCTCTTCCAAAAGCCTTGCACATCCTGGAGATTCCTTGATGCTTGTAATATTTCCCAGGCTTTCAACATGGATCGATAAAACTGTGTTAATCCAGACAAATCAACCCCTTTAATATCCATTAAAAAGAGATACTGCCGGCTTTTCCTAAGAGGGCGCAGGCTACTCCAGCCCAGCTTACATTTTTCCCATAAAGCAGTCTTTTTGCTGTCTGATGTCTAAAAGTCTTTATTCTGCTTTTAATGTCCACCAATCCTTGGCCTCCTTCTTGTTTGGGCAGATATAACACAGATGCTCTTAGCCAGTGCTGACCGGACCAGAAAAAATTTACCAGACGTTTTTGGACACTTTCCACTAGGGCTGTGTATTGGCAAGAATCTGGCGATACGATACGTATTGCGATACATGGGTCACGATTCAATATATTGCAATATATTGCGATACTGTCCATAAGGCGATATATTGGGATTGTTTTTTTTAAGTAGGACTATAATTTTAGAAAAAGTAATATTTAAAAAAAAAGACATGATGTGAATTAAAGTCAAACAAGTTTACTTTAGGTAAACAATTCAGTACTCAGAAAATTAAACTACCAGTTTGGGATTGTGGTTCACAAGTTCATTACAAAAACTTTGGTTAAATGTGTTTTTAGAAGTTGGTCATAAACTTGATAGACTTTTAGGGTTCGCACACACCGGACGAGAAGCGCAGGGCAGCACCACGCAAACTCCTATTGTACACCAGACGTGCACTTTCTCCTCAGTGTATGGCCAGCAATATTGTTATGTTTAATGACATGAAATGAAGGTAATGTCTGTTCTATGTTATGATTGTACTATATAATTAAATATAAACGTTTCTGATTCTGCAGTCTGAAAACTTTACCTCAGAGCATCCGTTCACTAAATGAATTGAGAATCTCACCTGAAAAATCCAATAACATCAGCAATTGTCATTCAAGCAGCTGATTTCTGTAAATGAATGAAAAACTTATATTGCAGCATAGGGCGATGTCAGGATACATTAGCAACGCTTCAATTTTATATAAAACTATGTAAATGGCGCCCTGTGGTGCAGCAGGATTTTGAACACGGTCCTGAGCCGTTGCTGGGTGCCGCCGGTGTGTGTACACTCATAGAGAATAATGTGTTCGAATTTAAAAGATGTGGCGCTGAGCTTCTCGTCTGGTGTGCGACGCCCTTTAGACTCTCCGCCGAAACCGTTTCACTGCTGCTCACGCGACGGTCCTGCTCGACGCTTATGCGCGGCTACTGCTCGCGGTGTGAATGAACGCACTCATTGATTATGAGCGCCAAACAAAATACGCTCTGCTCCCGCGCCGAACTTGTAAAGACACAGTTCACAAACTGCATGGTTCCTGTCGATATCGGTAGTGCTCTCTTTACTCTGGAAACCAAAATGATTCCACACTTCGGAACGGAATAGAGCGGGAGCCGGTCTTTACACGGGGTTCAGCCATATCTTTGTTGTTCACGTTAGGCTAGTGCGTCTATGAACACCCACAAAAAAAAAAAAATCGATATTGCGTTTCTGAAAATCGATACAGTATTGCAAAATAAAATATCGCCATACTCAAGTGTATCGATTTTTTCTTACACCCCTACTTTCCACCAATTCATCAGGGGGTTCCAAGACAGTCATTTTATGCCATAAGGATGAGGCTACCAGGTTGTTGCAGACCAAAACTCTTCCCCTGTACGATAGCTGGGGTAACAGCCATTGCCAGTGAGAACAACCGAGCACACACCTTTTCAACAGGCCCTCCCAATTCTGTGTCTTATATTCTTCTCTTCCTAAGAATACCCCCAATATTTTAACCCATGCTTTCTCCACTCCACTGTAATCTAGCTGGAAGTCTCGGACCATTATAACCAGTGGTGGAAAGAGTACTGACAAATTGTACTTAAGTAAAAGTATTGCTACTTAAGTAATAATTTACTTGAGTACAAGTAGAAGTACTGAAATATAATATGACTCAAGTAAGAGTAAATAAGTAGTTTGCTTAAAAACTACTCAAGTAACTACGTTACAAAGTACTTTAGTATTTTTCTATTTTTACCCAAAATGGGGAGATGATAGCGAAATGGAGCGCTGAAAACTCTCATGTCATCTATTTCATTCATACTGAAGGCCCAGTACTGATGCATAGAAGTATTAAACTTACACATTTCAGGAAATGCCTTATATGGATATAATAACATGCAAATAGTGATGTTTTGACTGATGAAACATGAAGACAAACACATTATAGCTATAATATATCTGTGTTCATCAAACTATCAGGTATTTTCAAAAGAATGATGTATGTCTGGAAAGGGATAGTTCACCCAAAAATGAAAATTAGGCCACGATTTACACTCCCTCAAGTCATTTTAGAAGATATGACTTTTCTTCTTTCAGTCGAATACAATCAGAATTAGGCTATATTAAAAAATGGCCTGGTTCTTCCAAACTTTATAATGGCAGTGAATGACTGGAGAAAATTTGAAGCCCAAATAGTGCATCCATCAATGATAAAAGTGCTCCACATATAGACTACTAGCTTTCTCTGTTGTCAAGAAAAAAAATTTTATTACTAATTTTGAAAAGTAAGGTGAGATCATTTGAATGTTTGGATTTGAATCATTCATAATTGAAAGCAAAGAAAGTTAATGGAGAGGTCCGATGAAAAAGGTATGAAAACAATAAAACAGTATGAATAAAAAAATTCCAGTAAAAAAAAAAATAAAAAAAACAAGTGGGGTATGGTTAACATGTTAAATTAAATTATCTTTTTTTCGTTGTAGCCTACCGAAAATGTGCTGGGAGCCCACTGTTGCTATAGGGGACGAACTACACTTTTATATGCTGCATCTGACTGACAGCTAAATCATTCACTTTTTTTCAGCTTTGTACAAAGTTTGCTTCATATATTTAGTTTAACTGTATTGTTAAACAGGGCGAGCTTTACAATTAATTTGAACTGTGTGCATGTATTTTAGACACTTACATTGTTCTTGCTCCGTCCATGCAAACCACGTCCATGTTATGAGCCGAGCTTTTTTATTTACTGCAACTGCTCAGTGCTCTGGTATTATCAATGGTATGACCCATTTCAGTAGTTGCCATAATTAAATATGAGCAGAATACTCAAATATTGAAACGTTAGCGCTACTGATTCAAAACACGAGCGTCAGTGATTGAATGTCAAGCGCGGTTTGAACGCCCCACCCCCAGCCGAACTAGAGATTTTGATTGGTTTTGCACCCGAGTCAGACCTGTCTGTCATTGGCTGAAGGGCTTCAGATCTGTCTGTTATTGGCTGAAGCGCAGTGCTCCACCGCAGTAGTTTGAATTGTCTGTCAAACGCCAGCTTGCCCTGTTGCTCCGTCGGCACCTTTGTCAAAGTACTTTGTACTTTTTATGAAATATAAATGTAGAGAAGTTGAATATTGTATTTTTATTTTACTCAAGTAAGAGTAAAAGTACCATAATTTAATTATACTCAAGAAAGTAGAAAAAATAAAAAAATCTACTCAAGTACTGTAACGAAAGTGTTTGTAATTAGTTACTTTCCACTACTGATTATAACCTACTCCACACCACAGGGCAACACTTTTATCCCAATTTACTTTGGCGGATGAAGCTTTTCCATAACTCTCCAAAATATCTGTTAAAACTTGAACATCATGACCATTTTTTAAAAACACAGTAATATCATCAGCATATGCTGAGATTTTTACACAATCATTACAGTTTGGAACACTTATATGTAACCGTTATCTTTTCTCTCAATTTACAGAGGAGAGGCTCAATGACCAAACTATATAGTTGACCTGAGAGTGGGCAACCCTGTCTAATGCCCACCCAGCAAACACGTGTATGTGGGGCCCACATGGGTTACACATGGGTACAGAGTGGGCATGTGCTCAAAATGGGCATCTTATCTGGGGCCCACTTGGGTCAAGCCAGAGTGGGTCCAACATGGGCAAACCCAGGTGGGCTACCCATATGGGACCTAGTTGGTTCACTAATGGGAAATTGAGTACCTGGGTTGAAAATGGGCTACAAGGGGACTAATTCAGAAATGCAAACAGTCAATCCCAAATAGTGATTACACTGGTAGTACAAATATGCACCTGTGAAATAATTTTTATTGTTTTTTGACACTTTAACATGTGACTTTAATCTATTAAAAATCTATAAATGCCAACACAATTGCAATTGTACCCAATTTTTTTTTACAATTTAAAAGGACCAAGAGCCATGTGGATACAGAGAAAAATGGCAAAAAGAAAAAGAAAAAAAACAATGTGTATAAAACTTTTGCATGATGGATCCCACTATATTTCATTCAGCAATTCCCATCCCCACTCCACGCCCTGAACAGCGCAGGCTGCCATTGCCATCTCTCACTCTGCTCTGCTGTAATTTTCGTGAGGAGATTCAAGGGAGATTCGTGCTGTCAGTGTATTCAAGGTAAGAACTACAATAATTTAAAAAGTGAAATGTTAATTAAAATATATGGTTTTCATAACATAATGTTAACCAAAAGCTTATTGTCACGTTAGAGTTTCAGTTGCAATTTCAAATTCCCTCAGATTCGCGCCCATTTTCCCTTGGTCCTCTGCAAGCTATTAGTAACATTAGTTTCTTATAATTGTTAAAGGATACTTTCCCAAAATGCAACATAGGGCCTTTTTCTGAATCTACCCGTGTCAACTTTCGTTTAAAAGCTTAATTAGGATGGAAAGATCGAGTTTTATGATTGACTGTATTTTAGCTGTTGTTGTTTTGGGCCGCTCTTGTCAGTCAAAAGTAGTCGGAATAATACTGTGTATTATAACCACTGTGTATTATAACAACTTTGGAGTCTCCAGCTTAAAAAATATTACCTCTTTTTTTTACAATTTAAATCCCACAATGGCAGCAATTTCTTTTTTTTATATAAGATATGCACATTAAACACCCAAAATGAAAGCAGGACTTATTCATATTTTGAATTGAATTACTAGACAAGCCTTTTTAATCATGTCTGCTACCGTTTATCTTATATTGTGATCACAGAACAGCACAATACAGTGACCATTTTAGCTTTTATTCTAAAAGTGTGCACATTCGATAAAAAAATATTTACATTCTTGATGTTTAATTTTAAATAAATCTTTGTCTATTTCGTCACAGAACAACTAGTTTTCACTGAATTATGAGGTCTGAGGAGCTTTAACACCATCTCTTGGCAACCCTTTGGTTTCGTGCTATTTTTTCCTTTCTTTATTTAGTGCTCATTCAAAAACAACTGCACATATAGTTACACTTTAGAATACTTTTTCAAATGATTAGTATTTATTTTTTCTTTAGGTTGGCGTGGTGACAAAAATTGGAGGGAGAGCTGTGGATGAAGTCATAAAAAGAAAGATGACCACGCCCTTTCAAGAGTACAATTTTTTGGGCACCATGGAAAGCGAGAGTTTTGGCGGCTTAAACTGTTTGAAGTTATATGTGGTATGTTTACTCACTGTTTAACATAAATGTGCAAACAGGTTGAGTTGTTCTTCATTAATCAGTGGAATTAAATCAATTTGGTTGTATGCAATGGTTAATACCCTGAATAATGACAATATGGACCAGGTATACTATCACAGTGGTTCTCAACTCCAGTCCTCGGAACCACTGCTCTGCACGTTTTGTTTGTCTCTCTTCTCTGACACACTCAGTTCAGTTCATAGTCTATACTGAGCTGAGGATCTGAGTCAGGTGTGTTAAATAAAGGAGACATACACAATATGCAGAGCAGTGGGTCCCGAGGGACTGGAGTTGAGAACCACTACCACATGAATTTTGATGTTGTTTTCAAGGTTTGAAAAGTGCTAAAATTTTGGATAAAATGCTTGAAATTGTTACTATTTCTTTCACAACAAATACCGATCTTGCTGAATACGTTACTGTTTGAAAAGGCGGCAGATTAATATGCAGTGTTTGTGTGTGCGTGTGTAATATTCAGACACTCCCAGTCTTACAGAGGCCGGGTGTCTCCGCAGATTGATATGAGGCTCGATTGATGCCCGCAAATGAGTTTAAATCTCCCAGAATCTAGAGCGACCGAGCACAGAGCACGCACACATATTTTTGTTTATGCTAGTAACTGCTAGCTAGGGATTTGCAGACAAAGTGACTGAGGGTGCTTTCACACTAGCAGTTTAGTTCAGTAACTTAACTTAACGTCAGCCCAGTGCATAACAACACTCGTTAATTGCTATACAGAAATCGTGTCAGATGGAGTGTCATACAAGTAGCCGACTGTAGGTTGAGGATGGCCTTACGCAATATTTACACTGCTCTTTTTCAGTAGATAAATGTATCGCCAATGTCTTGACAATGAATTTTATATCTGATACTATTGTATTTCCTGAAAAATGTCAAGGTGGGAGTTAACTGCTTTGCTGCAAGGGCTCAAATATGGAATTTAATCTCACTCTAATGCTCTTTATGTATTTTTCAGGAGGCTTGAAAATGAAAAAGAAGCCCTAACAAACCAAATTACCAGAAGAGATGCCGAAAGACAGTGTCAAAGTGGCTAATTCGGAGCCAGAGACTGGGGAGAAAAGCATACTGAGGGAGGGCACATGATGGAGAGCAAGATAGGTAAATGTCTTAAGATATGCTTGTTGTTATATGGAAATACAAACTTTTAAAAGGACAATAATGATCATAGCCAAAAGATATTGAATCAGGAAGGTCTTGGGAACCCTCAGCACTGGCACACCCACCCACAGATCTTGCAGTTTCTACTAATGAGCTAATGTGATGAAACACTCTGGCTGGGCAAAAAAAAAAAAAAAGATTTTTCGATTAATCGTTTTATAAAATGTGGTCGATTCAAAATCAAATTTTTTCCATATTAACGGCTCACGGTACTACGTCTTTCACTCTCTCTGTTCTAGGCAAGCGTCAAGCGCTGCAGGCCTTGATACACATGTATTTCACTGCGTGCCCATACAGTACAGCCTAAGTCTGCCTCACAAACAGCTCGCCAGAAACAAAAGTTTTATCCCTGGATCATATCGCTTTAACAGTTAAAAACACGCAAAATTATATTAAAACTCTGGTCTTGGTGAGTAATCTCGTAAAGACAGTCGGTTATGTCTTAAATAAGCATAAAACAAGCGACGCTGTGACGGACAGTAATGAGACAATGGATCCGTCACCGTGCAGTAGTTCTTAAAGTGAATGCAGCCATATGTGTCTGTCATTAATTCTGTTGTCATAACAACAAAATATAGCATTAATTGTAAGCAATCAGAATTAATAGCTTATGTATTTAATTCAGTCTGGACTAAAAAGACTTTCCAGTGTTATTTTACATTGGATTACTTTATTCAGTTTCTGTAGTATTTCTGACATACACACAAAACAACAACTATGCCAAAATGTTTCTTTATTTGTGTCTTTATTCTATTCTATTTATTTGTGCTACTTTTTTTCAATTTAATTCAAAGATTGAAATCAAGCTTCCATGTGTTGCATAAACTCTTAACAAAAATTACCCCATTGTTAAAACAAACATTTAGGTAAGATCAATGTAATAAAAAATTTCTAAATATTTATTTATTCTATTATCTATATCTTAACCATAAAATAACCTGATCCTGTTTGATCAAGGCGTGCAACTGTTCTGACTTGTCCAATTTTCAGCATCAATTTTGCATCTTGCATCAAAATCTTGTCTATTCATTGTGTGCATTTAGTGTATAGTGTACCTAAAATAAAAAATTATATACAGGTTTTTGGCTCTTAATTTCTTTGTATTAATTAACCACTAGTAAACTTATGTCCACTGTTCTTTATTTAGTAAATATAGGATTTGTATTACATCTGTAGGTTCACTGTGGTCCTGAAAGTTAGAGAATCGGATCAGGGACTGGAAATTGGAATCGTGAATTAGAACTAAGAGCTTCTGAATCGAAATCAAATCGGAAATCATGTGAATCGATACCCAGCCCTATATGAATCAGGTGTATTAGATGTGGAGAGAATACAAAGTCTGCATCTAAAAACTTTGGCAGCTGATTCAGGCAGCATTTACACACTAAGGTGCCTCACAAAACTGATTTCAGACAGACTTATGAGGCAGCATAACAGCTTTACAACAAAGTGAACATTTATTGACTCGAATATTGAAATGACTTGACTAAAATTGGGTCAAAATGTACATTTTGTGCATTCAACATGTGCAGATGGTGTTCCAGGACAGGTTTGCAAACTCCTTTTCTTGATAAACTTGATGTTGGGCTCCAAAAGGCTAACCTGACACATCTGTTTGAACTGCTGAAAAGGGTTTTAAAAAGTTGCATAATGATTGATTCATTTATTTTCTCTTTGGGTCAGAAGGAGTCGATTAGGAGGAGAAGCTGTTTTGGAAATTGTCAGGAGCTTTAACTTTTTTTATTGTTAAAATCTTGATACTTGTGTTTTATAAAGTTGTAAATGTGCAATGTTCTAACGGTCATGTTAAATTTATTACTTTAGCTTGCTTAATAAAGTAAAGCATGAACTACTGCTTCTGTTCGATTGAATACCTTTAAGATTGTATTGTAGTTTAGTGGATTACATGTAATGTTTGTATCTTAGGGGTTTACTGTAAATTAAGGTAAACCAAACAAACAGATACAGTAGCCCGTATATATACCTGTTGTGGCCCATAAAGCCCTAGATAGACCTATCTGGGTCCCATCATCAACCCATGTGGGCACATTGCATTATTTAAAAGTACTCAAGAGTTCAGTAGATTAAGTAAAGTCACGCGATTACTACCCCTTATAATAAACACTGTGCACTACAATTTATAAATTAAAAAATAACAATTTGCACATACTGTTGCATTCAGCATTATATTTTTGTTCTTTGTAAGAAAAGATTGAAGAATATCTCTATCATCCATCTTTTTAAAATGCATCAAATCAGTACACTGAGGGGAAAAAGCTAGGTTTTAAAATTAGGCGAAAAGCTAATGGCACTGAGCATGCTATTGCTGCACATAAAAATATCAATATTTATAACTGTGCTTAAGAAATTCAAAAACCTTTTAGAAGAACTCATATGAATAGTTCAGCATCAGCACACCGAGAGAGATGGGTTAAATGAGAGAGATTGACAGAAATACGCCAATTTCTCTCCAAAACACGGTACCAATGTTAGTCGTATTTGATAAATGAGAAAATCACTAATATTATCAGGGTGCCTCAACCAATGCGCTGAAAAAGGTTCAAGATAGTGAGCTAACACTAATTACACACTTTAATTCATGCTATCAAATATGTTACGAATTTAAACGTAAATGCACATTGTTCTTGAAGGGTGGCATCATCCCTTACATTTTACACGGCTACATTTACTCACATTGTAATGTTGATAATATAATTTGTAAGGAAAATTTGCACTAAATAGGGAAGTTATATCCAGGAAACCTTTACAAAAGGAAACAAACAAAAACACTTTGTCTCTTTGTCTTTGAGGCGAAGCTGTTTTATCAGCAGCATCCACAAACAAAAACACAAAAGTGCACTTGCCAAATGAAGGAGCACCCCCTCGCTGCAGCCTGTAGCACGATGACAGCTAGCTGGATGGTCCAATACGTAGTGGACACTGTAACGTAATACTGCTTTTAACAATGTAGATTGTTCAAAGCAGCTTTACCATAGATTATACGCATATAATTTAATGTAACAGGTACTACTTGGGCTTTATATGAACGGTTCGCTGACTCTATAATGTTATTTTCCAGCTAAAGTCAGTTTTGATTGATTCACTTCTGTTGAAAATGAATAATTTTGTTATTAAATTATGGGACGACACCGTTCTTCTGAAACAGACTTGAACACGTGATCCTGTGATAAACGCTGATGGCACATGCACATTAAGAATAATAGTTATTGTAGAGAGAGTAGGGAGTTGGTGGTCGACACATTGATCTTTCGAAGAAGATACATTCAAATATAAATGATCACGAGTAGGGGATGGAAGCTCTTTTCAGAGCTTTCAGAATAAAACATTTTTAAAAAATAATCGCGACTTTTTCCCGTCAGCAATGGCCAGTCAGGCTATATCAAAATTGCGTGAAAATAAAGCCTCAGTCGCATGTTATAAAGAACAGAACTTCCGTGAAAGAAAAGTCTAAATGCTGAGATTGTAGATCTCCCATTACGAGTTATAAAGTCAAATTCTAAGGGAAAAAAAATCTAGCTACTTATTTTTTAACCTCAGAATAGTTCAATATCTCATAATTCTGACTTAATAACACGCAATTGCGACTTTATATCACGCAATCTGCCTTGATGACACACATTTGCGACTTTATATCACGAAAGTCTGACTTTAACCTGCAATTGCGACTTTATATAAATTCTGAGATAAAAGTCTGACTAGTAGTGAGATAAAAAGTCACAATTACCTTTTATTTCTCACTCTGTGGCGAAAACAAGCTTCCAGACATGTCTCACTGAACAGCAAATTAAGAGGAACCTTATAGCTTTCATTTGGTTTTTTTCCCTACACCTGACAAGTTTGTTTTCCTGATGCTGTTATTATTTTAGCATTTTCCTTTGAATGTTTACTGAGTATTTTTGAGAGATGTTCACAGTCTGTACCTTTAAAATTACGAGCGACAATTGGGACTAGCCTACTTCGACATTTTTTGCTTCCACTCATACATGCGATTAATACTGTCGGATGTTAGGTTTAAAATCATGTGATTTAAAATGTCCAATTAACTTTGGCATATTGGACAGGCTGTGCGCATGCGGATATATGACGTCACCGAAACACACCTCCATCCACTACGTATTGGACCATCCAGCTACGTGTCGTCGTGCTACAGGCTGCCGCGAGGACCTCTTGAAGCATGTAAGAGGCCAGGATCGATATAATGGTTTAAGTCGGGAAGACGTTCGTTGTTCGCGGAGCTGTGCTAATTTCTTAATATGAAATGCAGTTCAAGTTTGCGCGACCTGGTGCACTGATTCTGAATCTGGCGGCATGGCGAGACGCGAGCGCGGCAGTGCACAGATCGTGAAGCGCGTCTCTATCAATGTGATTGTGAAATAAATGGGAGCGGGAATTCACCGCATTATGAACTCGTCACGCAATACCCCCAACCTCAGACCAAATGTTAGGCCCTGTAGACAGGCCAGCCTATATAAATATCATATTAAGCAGAAATGTGAAATGTACCTTAGCATATTAGAGAGATGACGCTGATATCTTGATTGAAGTGATGGATGAAGAATGCACTTTCCACAGCACGTCACGAGTAACAGCAGGAATAGGCGGTTTGAAGCTTTTCTATGCTTAATTTGATTTGATGACAGTCACGAGACTGAATTACTCGGATGGCAATGTCCATGCGTAGATGGATAAAAATAAACAAAATTGAGAACAAGCATGTGAGCGAGTGGCGACCACAGAACAGAAGGAAAAATAGCAAGAAAAAGTCCCGATACATAAAAGTAAAAGTAAAATTACACAATTTTAAACTTACTCAAAAAAGTACGATTTCTGAAAAAAAAAACTACTTAATTACAGTAGCGTGAGGATATTGTGTAATTCGTTCTTACACCCCTGCTAATGCCTCTTGGTACTTTAACCAGAACGCTTCATGCCACCCGCCATTTTTATCATTACATGTGGCATCATTGTTTACAACAAACTTCGATCATAGCCAACACATTTGTCTCCAAAACCAAAAGCCTTTTTAACACATTGAAAAAGAAAACTGATGACCAACTTGATCAAATGCCTTTTCCTGATCTAAAGATAGGAATTCCTGTCAACATTATTTTGCTAAAGCATAATCAATAACATCTAGATCCATGAATAGCCAATTTTCAGAAGAGTATATCTGTCTTTAATCAATAGGCATAGATCTTTATGTATAATTTATTGTCGCTATTTTTGTTTAACCTCTTAGCCAAACACTTTGATATCAGTTTTGTATTCTGAACATTCTAAAACTCCCAAGCAGGGTCTGCCAGTTGTTATGTCAGAAGTTAGATGCAAACTTTCTTGGGAAGTAGGGTTGTAAAGCAACTGATTGACAAATTTTCAGCATCAGGCCTATATTGCAGAAAAAGTATTGTGGTACTTCCAGTGGAGAGTCGGCTTCCAAGATAAAGACCAGAAGTGCTTGTGAAACTTGCCAGGGAGGCCATCTATAGCTTGCAGGGGGTAGACCTCGAGGCAAGACCTTAATACTGCAGCACTTAATTCCCCGAAAGTAAGTCCTGATTCCAAAGTTTGTTTATATACTTTTATCTTGCTTATGAACATGAGGAAATAACCAAAATAATCCAAGGTTTTATTAACACCGTGGCTAGACTAACAAATAAACAGGACGTCACCAGAGCAAATATACGTACAGTTTTAGCAGTAATGATTTTATGAATTCTTCAATAAAATGGGAAAGCATCCAAAACACAAAATTATAAATGTACAATCTTATTCTATGGTGTCTTATAGTTCAGCCTAATTCTATGGCCCCTCTAGAACAACTACACCACTTTTACAACGATCAGACAGGAAGAGCTAAATAAACGTATCATTGCATCTAAACCAACAACAACGTTTACTAGATCCAATACCTCACTAAACTACTGAAAGAACTATTACCTGTAGTGGAAGAGCCTCTCCTCAATATTATTTAACTCAGACTTTATCTTTTCAGGTCAGTGCTCCAAAAATATTCGAGCTGGCAGTAATACTAGAACCTCTGGTTAAGAAACCGCAATCACGATCCAAATAACTTAGCAAATTACAGACCCATGTCAAATCTTCCATTTATGTCAGGAAATACTAGAGAAAGTTGTGTGGGGAACAATGTGCTCTTTTTTGCAATAAATGATATCTATGAAAAGTTCCAGTCAGGATTCAGAGCCGTCATCATGGTACAGAAACTGCGCTAGTTAAAATTACAAATGACTTACTTTTGGCTTCTGGATCGCAAGGCTGTATCTCGGACACTCAGTCCTACTTGATCTTGGCGCTGCGTTCAACACTATGAGATCATGAGAATACTCTTGAATTCGAACTACAAAACTACACTAGTGTTCAGGGACAGGCATTAAGCTGGTTTACGAGTCGTACTTATGAAACCGTTTCATTTTGTTTGTTTAAATGGGAAAAATCAAAAGTATGACGTCAGTAGACTATGGAGTACTGCAAGGATCAGGTTTTCAGGCCCTCTGCTATTCTCAATATATATGCTGCCACTTGGTAATATTATAAGAAAACATGGAATTAACTTCCACTGTTATGCTGATGACACTGACTACTGTATATATTTCATCACGACCAGACGAAAACACTAACTCATCTAAATGACAGAGTGTCTCAAAGATATAAAATGCTGGATGACGCGTAATTTCCTGCTATTAAATTCAGATAAGACGGAAGTATTACTTATCAGTCCAAAAAACTACTCACAAAACCTCCTACAATACAACTTTAATATAGATGGATGTCCTGTTACTTTATCCTCTACAGTAAAAGACCTGGGTGTCATACTAGACCGCAACTTGTCTTTCGAAAATCATATTTCATATGTTACAAGAACAGCCTTTTTCCACCTTAGAAACATTGCTAAGCTACGTAACATGCTATCTGTTTCTGATGCAGAAAAGTTAGTTCATGCATGTATGACCTCAAGACTAGATTACTGTAATGCTTTATTAGTCGGTTGTCCTGCATCTCTCAATAAACAAGCTACAGTTAGTCCAAAATGCAGCCGCTAGAGTTCTTACTAGGTCAGAATACGATCACATTAGATCGATTTTTATCATCTCTACACTGGTTGCCTATTAAGTTCTGTATCAACTACAAAATACTACTACTGACCTATAAAGCCCTAAATGGTTTAGCTTCCTATGTACTTAACGGACCTTCTTCGCCCTACAATCCACCGCGTTCTTTAAGATCACTAAATTCAAGGCTTCTGGTCATTCCTAGGATATCTAAGTCCACTAAAGGCGTTTCTCACATTTAGCTCCAAAACTTCCGATAGACGGTTCCAGAGGCTCTGACTCGCTGACACAGTTTAAAACTTAGACTAAAGACGCATCTCTTCAGTGAAGCATTCACATAATGCTTACCTTTTAGTCCTCTGTTATGCCATACAGAACTCGTTTGCCACTGACCCTGCATTACCGCGGCAGTGGGGCTCGACAGCCTTTTAGACAAACGGTTCGACGCGTAGACACGTATGGTTGGGTTGCGGAGAGTTTGCGAGATAGTGATTTTCTAACACCGACTGCCGTATAATGGAAATCATTATGAACATCAGCTATGCTAATTATTTCCCATCTGCCTTTCTGCTGTTATCTCGGACGTTTGTCCCGAGAAATGGCGTTCGTCAGGTCCAGTTTGTATCCAGCCTCTCACGGGAATTCAGATGCCCCAACGCCTGTGAAGAGGCGACTCATACGCTGGCGATATGTTATGGCGCCGTGTTACATATAAACAATATTTATATTTAATATTTATATATAAACAATATGAATGTAAGCCAGAGGAGAACTGGCCCCGACTGAGCCTGGGTTCTCCCAAGGTTTTTTCTCCATCCAATCTGATGGAGTTTTGGTTCCTTGCCACTGTCACCTTGCTTTGCCTGCTTTTGGCTTGCTTAGTTGGGTTTATTTAACATTTAACAATATTATTGATCTGTGTTGTACTACTTTCATGTTATCACTGTGAAGCTGCTTTGATACAATCTGTATTGTGAAAAGCGCTATATAAATAAATTTGACTTGACTTGACTTCAGCAGTTCAAACAGGGAAGGTTCTGTAAAAGTTAATTTTGGCTCCTCCCATCTGTGTTCTCAGCAGAATATAACTTAGAATAAGTCCACTGCTAATCTTTGCATTTCTACAGGATCACTTGTCTCTTGACAATTACTGTTTTTCAAACTATAAAATTTTTTTCTTGTACACTTTTTTGTTCCAAGTTTAAAAAAGAAGTAGATCCATCCATATCTTTCAATGATAAAAACCTGCTCCTCACAAGAGCACCCTTGAATTTCTCATTTAGAATAGAACTCAACTTTAATTTCTTGTCAGTCCACTCTTGTAAATTAGCCGCAAGATCTCTCAGTCGGTGTTCTCTTCAATGACTAGAATTTCTTTCCTAATCCATTGCAAGGTTGATTTCAAACACAAAGTTGAGTAAGATGTATATTGTTGGCAAAATTACCTTATATGCGTTTTGCCAATTTCCCACCAAAGAATTACATTTTCGTTTCTACTTTTTTTCACTTTTCCAAGTTTCCCAAAAATACTTCAATGATTCACAAAAAAACCTTTAATTAAATAAAAACTTATTAAATGAATTATATTAAATGAACCAATATGAATTCCTATTTCTTCTATGTATCAAAGTGGAGTCAATCGTAATAAGCTTGTGATCTGAAAAATATGTGGGGACAATAGCTGTGTGTACAACTCTGTGTTGTTTGATACATACAATCTATCCAAACGTGCCGCTGAAATTCTCCCTCATTAATCTTTACCCAAGTATACCGTCTAATCAATGGATTATTTTCCCTCCAACTATCTGTGAAGTTAAACGTTTCAAAAATATTAGCTAAAACAGTAGGTGACAGAAAATTAGGTTCTTCTCCATTTCTATCAAAAGAAGGATCAAGAGTACAGTTCCAATCCCCTCATAAAATGATCAAATCATTAACCTGCTGTTGTTCTAAAAAACACTTCAAGGTATTAAAAGTATTAATCTGATCACATCCAGTATTAGGTGCATATATATTAACAAACACAAAAAGATAGACCATTAATCTCGGCCCTAACAGCCAATAACCACCCTGGCTCAATATCTTTTTTGGACAGAATTCTAACTTTAATGCTAGGAGAGAAAATAATCGCAGCTCCTGCACTCAGGTTAGTCCCATGAGTAAGAACACACTCACTCTGCCTCCACCACAGTCACCAGTCAACCTCATTATTCCCATCACAGTGACTACGTTTACATGCAGCCAATGTTCGGGTTATGGTCGGGTTAAGGTCTCTTTTCGGGTTTCTGAAACATTAGGGATAACCCGTTTACATGCGTGAGCAGAGAGAGTTTCTCCTGTATACATGGAACTGCAATATCCCGATGTAAACGGCGGCACGCGGTTAGCGTCTTGACGTACGGATAACCTTTCAGACGCAATTTGCGTCATTTCCGATTCTTCTTCCTGTATCCAAAGATGACAACAACAGCAGCATGCGGATAATGAATAGTTCGGGGCAGATAGCGATCGCCTTTGTTTGCGCTGTGATGCTGGTAACGTTACTGAGCTCGCTCCAAAAGTATGCTGTGCTGTGTCTCGCCATGTTTACTTCCGGTATACTGCACGCGGATTTTTTGTATGCGCCGAGAAGTTTCTCTACTCAAAAGACCAAGATTCCTTGTGAATAGAACATGCGCAGAACACACATCTCTATGGGGATATGCCGATACGCGTTTACATGACCAAAAAATCAGGTTAGAAAAGGGGTACCCCAGGTATAATATCCGGTTTTTAAAATCCGGGATATGAGCAATATTCGGGGTTTTGGCGGTGTTTACATGCCCGTTGCGAACCGGGTTATTGCTCAATATCCCGGTTTTGAACGGGTTATTGGCTGCATGTAAACGCAGTCTATGAGTTTCTTGCAGGAAAATCACATCTAAATTTTTCAACCTGGTAAATTCTATGATCATTTCAGCTTTCTTCCTATCCCTCATCCCATTAGCATTCAAGGACCCCACCCGTAAAGTGTCCATTAGAAGAAGAGGGAAAAGAAAGCAGACAAGAAGAAAAACGTATTACCCATAGTGATTAGTTAGATTTTCCCCCCTTTTTCCCTATTGTCTTTTTTCGGATTGCAGTGATGTGTGTTTTTTTAATCTATAACGCTTCCGCTGTGAAAGCTCTTCATAATTACTATGTCTCCTTGCCCACATAACAGATGTTATAAACTTCTCCAAGTCCGGAAAAATCACTTACTTCAACTTTTCTACCCTTTGTTTTCGTCAAGAAATTCACTGATTTGAGCCACATTATACAAATCCTCTTTCAACACTTTCGACCCCTCTGCTCCTTCCAACCATTGATCATCATCTTTCATGCTATCATCAGTGCATTGAGACATTCCATCCAACTCATCTCCTGAGCCTTCCTCTGCTTGTACATCTGTCCGAGTCACATTCTCACTGTTAACCACATCATCAACTTCATGAACTGAATGTTTGACAACAGCAAGACTGCATCCAGCTTTCTCAACATTACCCTCACCATCATCGCTTTCACTGACCTCATTGTGCCCGATGACTCATTCAGCAGGCCTTTTCATTGTCGCTTGTTTTCATGTGGTTGTATTTTCCACGATATCTGAACTGTCGTTATCTTTAGATGATCGCTCTCTGCTGAATCCACAGGCAAACGCTGTTCGTTATCCTCTTTCTTGTGAGGGCAAGAGAAACGTGAAAGATTGAAAATCTCTTAATTTAATGTTGTTTTTAGTACTATTATTACTTTAATAGTAATAATAGTACTAAAATTAATTAATAATTTTAATAATTTTAATAAGTAATTAATATTCATATTCAGAAGTATTATGTATCTGTTTTATTACTTTTGTATACATGCATACATACATTATCATTTGTAATCATTGCATTTTGTGAATTATGATGTTTTGAAGATGTGGGAGAGAGGGAGACTTTGTGATAAGTTAGACTGTATGAGGGAATGTATGTGTGAGTGAGACTGAAAGTTTATGCAGTGTAAAGGTTCCACCGGAATTGGATATACATTCCTTTGTTAATGGGAACCACATGTTCTTGTGGTAATGTATGTGTTACTATGGTAATGTAGTTTTTTTCTTGGTCAGTAGCATAAATACTGAGCCCCTTTGTCCAAAAAGTAGGAAGAGATGGCAATGATGCAGAAAGGAGACCTCTGTGTCTCTTCCTCCAATGTCTTCAAAAATTATAAATAAATTCGAAAGATCTCTTGGTAAAATCACTGGTGTCTCTTTTCATATTGGGAAAACAAAGAATAATTTTTAAATCTACAATTTGGCGTCACGAACAGGATCACATGTCCAGGCATTCGTCTCTCAGTCATTGCAGGTAAGACTTTTTGCTTTATAAAAAGTTCTGAGTCTGCCTGATGATTAGAGACGGTGACTGAAGCTGCTGAAAAGAACTGTGTGATTTTGAGGTACCAGTTGTTTTGCCAATGAATATAAGACATAGTAATATATAAATATCAAATGAAAAAAAATTTGAGATAATTTGAATTAATTTGGCTTATTTGAGGTTCTCTGAGCAAATCTAAGAATTTACTTTTTTAAATACTGGAAAAGTGATGATTAATTATTTTTCTGTTTCCATTTCAGGAATGAAGTTTATTGACATTAATTAGAGATGGTTGTAAGTTTTTCTTGATGCAATTGACATTGATAAAACCAAAATGGAAATACAGAGAGAAATAAGAGATTTTATATTCTACACTACTTACAAAACACAACCTCACAAACAATGAACACCCGCTTACTGATTTTCAACCCCAAGGGATAGAACCCTTTAACATCGATGTTTATTTTGGTTCTTGTTTTGGTCACGAACTGAAGGATTCAATTAATTAACGAGTAAATTAATTAATGAGTTCAGGCACGGGCAGAAGATTTTTTAGTTTTTCTTTTCTTAGATGATTGGGGTTCATTTTAAATGTTTACACATCAGACGATAAATGAATGAATGAATGAATAATTTTATTTCTTTCATTTCCTTTTCCTCTTCAGAACATGATCATTAACAACAGAACATCTTTTAACAAAAAAAAAATAATAAAAACAAAATCTCAGCATGTTCAAAAGAGAAGAAAAAGAGTATAGAGAAAAAAAAAGGAGAAGGAAGAAGCTAACTTATGTTTGCCTTCCCCTTCATAAATGACACATAGCAGTATCGGGGACATAACATGGGTTGGGTTCTTTGTTATTTGTTTTCTTTTCTTTTCCATTCTTCTGTTCTCTTTATGTCTATGTCTTGGTCTACTCATTTCTCCTCCCTACTATCGCTTCATTAGGTGGCCACTGGTGGAGTGATGGTGTGGAACTGACTGTCGTAGTTCCAGAGGAGGAACTTGAAGATTGAAAATCTCTTGATTTAATGTTGTTTTAGTACTATTATTACTTTTTTATTAATATTCATATTCAGAAGTATTATGTATCTGTTTTATTACTTTTTGTATACATGCATACATACATTATCATTTGTAATCATTGCATTTTGTGAATTATGATGTTTTGAAGATGTGGGAGAGAGGGAGACTTTGTGATAAGTTAGACTGTATGAGGGAATGTATGTGTGAGTGAGACTGAAAGTTTATGCAGTGTAAAGGTTCCACCGGGATTGGATATACATTCCTTTGTTAATGGGAACCACATGTTCTTGTGGTAATGTATGTGTTACTATGGTAATGTAGTTTTTTTCTTGGTCAGTAGCATAAATACTGAGCCCCTTTGTCCAAAAAGTAGGAAGAGATGGCAATGATGCAGAAAGGAGACCTCTGTGTCTCTTCCTCCAATGTCTTCAAAAATTATAAATAAATTCGAGAGATCTCTTGGTAAAATCACTGGTGTCTCTTTTCATATTGGGAAAACAAAGAATAATTTTTAAATCTACAAACCGTTTGTGGCCTACATTTCCACATTCGAAACACTTAAGGTTGTCGGTACTGGAGTACAGCATATATGAACTTTCTCCATGACTCACACAGAACGAGATCTCTAAACGTACATTCAGGAGAAGTGAGAAACATTAAAACCAGCCGCCTAAAAGAAAGAACGTGTTTCAATGCCGCGTTTACATCCGGCGGGATCATTCTGACTGGGCTTGCAATTTTTGCATATATGATTAACTCCTTAGTAATGGCGTCATTTGAGGTGGCAGATTTGAAATTGTTACTTTAGTGGCCGGAGCCGCTAAAGGAGTCACAGGCACAAAACTTTCACTAATCCAGATTCCGCTCTCTGTCACCTGATTCACTAACTGCTCCGATTTTAAAAACACTACAATTGCCTTGTTCATTCGTGATACTGAGAAAGATTCTCAAAGCTGATCAATTCTCCCACCACCACGAGTACATCCTCCACGCTGAACGCCGAGCTCGGGCACACATCTGCACCCATTTCGCATCGAACCTGTGAGGGGTTACCTGTGCGGGGTCAGATGCCATAACGTCACGCGACAAAGCCGCGAGCGGCAAAAAGTACAAAAGGATATTTCTTTTTGTACCTACAAAAAGGTACAAAAAGAAAAGAAAAAGTTGAAAAAAAAAAGTTTCGCTCGCTCAAGCAACATGCTCCAATATTCCACCCACACTCGCACATGCGCAAAGAGAGAGAGAGAGGTTCTCACCAGCTGACGTCACAACTTTATGCCTCATGTTCTGGATGTCCAGATCGTCAGTGCTCAGCATTTCTCCATATCCTCGAACCCACTGCAGCGAAAACACACATCTCAAACACATCAGACCAGCTGCTGAACACACACGTCAGACCAGCTGCCGAACACACATACACTCACATACATCAGACATATATAAAGCACATTTAACACAATACAAATTGACCCAAAGTGCTGTACATAGTGCATAGCAGGAATACACCAGGGATGGGCAATCTAATTTTTGGGGCTCATAAAAATCGAATATTCGTTTATTTAAATGACGTTTAATGAAAAAGATGTTTCAAGGTTGTTTTTTTTGTTGTTGTTTTTTTACATTTTTGTCACCATTTCTGAACAAGCTTACAATTAGGCAATATACACAGCAAGCTTATAGAATATATGTTCAAGTTTTCTTTTAGTTGAAAACATTAAACAGTAGGCCTATGTGTAAACAAAAAATATAAAAAATAAAAGCATTAAAAGATTGACGTTTTTTCCTTGTTGTGACGTATATGTGAGTGAAACGGCTTTTGAAATTAGAAAAAAAATTGTGGGCCGGGCTTGATTTTGTCCTTCTGGAATTGATTGGAATCGTTGGAGGTTGGGCGTTGCAAACAAAATGGAGGCAGATTTGAATGCCAGTTTACATTCAGTTGTGGGGATTCCTCTCCACCAGACCCCCACCGTTACCCTCTGTAAGGAACTCAGGCTGGGCCTTGATTGAAAATCCATATGCAGAAGTTTTATTGAAGCAGAAAATCCAAATCGACAGGCAAAGCAGTGGTCAAATATGCAGGCTGGGTTCAGTAAGCAAAAATAGGCAGTCCAAGTAAGCAACCAAGGCAAAAACAGTAATCCAAAAACGTGATATCCAAAAGACAACAATAACAATAGGCAAAACAATAGCAATAGATAGAACGCTCAGTAAGGCAGGGAAACACTGGCAATACTTCACAAAGTGTTGGTGCAAAGCATGGCTCTTTATATATACCAAACAGGAAGTGGCTGTAGAAGAAGTTGAGTGATGTCAGTATTCAGGTGAGGACTCCTCTGTTGGTTGGAGGGAGCAGATGTTACACCCTCCCATGAAGGATTTTTTATTGAGGAGCCCAGCGACGAGAGCGAGGATGAGCTGCTAAATTTTAAGGCAGGAATCAGCCCATATTTATACAAGCCTCCCGTGAACAAGATGAGTCCAGTCATCGGAGAGGCAGTGCACCGATAGCTGCACCCTCATCAGCTCTGGCCGCACCCGTTCGCCATGGCACGTGACCGAAAGAGAAGACAGGTCGCGTTCTTTAAGATCACTGAAATTCGAGGCTTCTGGTCATTCCTAGGATATCTAAGTCCACTAAAGGAGGGGGGTCGTTCTCGCATTTAGCTCCAAAACTCTGGAGTAGCCTTCCTGATATGGTTCGAAGTTCTGACTCGCTGTCACAGTGTAAAACTAGATTAAAGACGCATCTCTTAAGCCAAGCATTCACATAATGCTTACCTTTTATTCCTCTGTTGAATCAGATCAAATGCATTTAATATTATAAAACTTGAAGAGTCTGTAGATTATTTGTATAGGTTGCATAGTATTTACAGTCATTACGTTCCTGTGTGTATTGCGTGAATGATGGTTGGTTGGGCTGATATTGTGTGTTGCGGTAGGTGATATGCCTTACGGAACCGTGACCACTGAAATGCATTAGCGCAACAGTGGGGCTCGACAGCCTTAGTCAAACGGGTTGGCACGAATGGTTGGGTTGCTGTGAAGAGACGACTAAACACCTGTGAAGAGACGACTCGACGCCTGTGAAGAAACGACTAAACGCCTGTGAAGAGACGACTAAACACCTGTGAAGAGACGACTCGACGCCTGTGAAGAGACGACTCAACGCCTGTGAAGAGACGACTCAATGCCTGTGAAGAGACGACTCGACGCCTGTGAAGAGACGACTAAACACCTGTGAAGAGACGACTCGACGCATGTGAAGAGACGACTAAACGCCTGTGAAGAGACGACTCAATGCCTGTGAAGAGACGACTCAATGCCTGTGAAGAGACGGCTCGGCCTGTGAAGAGACGACTCGACGCCTGTGAAGAGACGAGCTCAACGCCTGTGAAGAGACGACTAAACGCCTGTGAAGAGACGACTCGACGCCTGTGAAGAGACGACTAAACGCCTGTGAAGAGACGAACTCAACGCCTGTGAAGAGACGGCTGAACGCCTGTGAAGAGACGACTAGACGCCTGTGAAGACGACTAAACGCCTGTGAAGATACGACTTGACGCCTGTGAAGAGACGACTAAACGCCTGTGAAGAGACGACTAAACGCCTGTGAAGAGACGACTGTACGCCTGTGAAGAGACGACTCAACACCTGTGAAGAGACGACTCAAACACCCGTGAAGAGACGACTCAACGCCTGTGAGACGACTCGGCGCTGTGAAGAGACGACTAGACGCCTGTGAAGAGACGACTGCAAACGCCTGTGAAGAGACGACTAAACGCCTGTGAAGAGACGACTAAACGCCTGTGAAGAGACGACTCGACGCCTGTGAAGAGACGACTCGACGCCTGTGAAGAGACGACTCGATGCACTGTGAAGAGACGACTCGACGCCTGTGAAGAGACGACTCGACGCCTGTGAAGAGACGACTCGACGCCTGTGAAGAGACGACTACAACGCCTGTGGAGAGACGACTTGACGCCTGTGAAGAGACGACTACACGCCTGTGAAGAGACGGACTCGACGCCTGTGAAGAGACGACTCGACGCCTGTGAAGAGACGACTCGAGGCATGTGAAGAGACGAGTCGACGCCTGTGAAGAACGACTCGACACCTGTGAAGAGACGACTCAGCGCCTGTGAAGAGACGGACTCGACGCCTGTGAAGAGACGACTCGACGCCTGTGAAGAGACGACTCGGCGCCTGTGAAGAGACGACTCGGCGCCTGTGAAGAGACGACTCGACGCCTGTGAAGAGACGACTCAGCGCCTGTGAAGAGACGACTAAACACCTGTGAAGAGACGACTAAACGCCTGTGAAGAGACGACTCGACGCCTGTGAAGAGACGACTCGGCGCCTGTGAAGAGACGACTCGGCGCCTGTGAAGAGACGACTCAACGCCTGTGAAGAGACGACTCAACGCCTGTGAAGAGACGACTAAACACCTGTGAAGAGACGACTAAACGCCTGTGAAGAGACGACTCAAATGCCTGTGAAGAGACGACTAAACGCCTGTGAAGAGACGACTCGAATGCCTGTAAAGAGACGACTCGACGCCTGTGAAGAGACGACTCAACACCTGTAAAGAGACGACTCAACGCCTGTGATAGACGACTCGACGCCTGTGAAGAGACGACTTGCGCCTGTGAAGAGACGACTCGACGCCTGTGAAGAGACAACTTGACACCTGTGAAGAGACGACTTGACACCTTTGAAGAGACGACTACACGCCTGTGAAGAGACGACTCGACGCCTGTGAAGAGACGACTCATCACCCGTGAAGAGACGACTCAACACCCGTGAAGAGACGACTCGCACGCCTGTGAAGAGACGACTCGACGCCTGTGAAGAGACGACTCGGAGCATGTGAAGAGACGAATCGACGTCTGTGAAGAGACGACTCAACGCCTGTAAAGAGACGACTCAGACGCATGTGAACAGACAGAATCGACGCCTGTAAAGAGACGACTCGATGCATGTGAAGAGACTAATCGACGCCTGTGAAGAGACGACTCGACGCCTGTGAAGAGACGACTCGAAGCATGTGAAGAGACGAATCGACGTCTGTGAAGAGCGACTCGACGCCTGTGAAGAGACGACTCGACGCCTGTGAAGAGACGACTACACGCCTGTGAAGAGGCGAATCGACGCCTGTGAAGAGACGACTCGACGCCTGTAAAGAGACGACTCGATGCATGTGAAGAGACGGAATCGACGTCTGTGAAGAGGCGACTCGACGCCTGTGAAGAGACGACTCGACGCCTGTGGAGAGACGACTCGACGCCTGTGAAGAGACGACTCGACGCCTGTGAAGAGACGACTCGACGCCTGTGAAGAGACGACTCGAGCGCCTGTGAAGAGACGACTGCACGCCTGTGAAGAGACGACTCAACGCCTGTGAAGAGACGAGTTGACGCCTGTGAAGAGACGACTCGACGCCTGTGAAGAGACGACTCGAGGCACTGTGAAGAGACGAACTCGACGCCTGTGAAGAGACCACTCGACGCCTGTGAGAGACGACTCGACGCCTGTGAAGAGACGACTCGGCGCCTGTGAAGAGACGACTCGACGCCTGTGAAGAGACGACTCGGCGCCTGTGAAGAGACGACTTCGGCGCCTGTGAAGAGACGACTCGAGCGCCTGTGAAGAGACGACTCGGCGCCTGTGAAGAGACGACTAGGCGCCTGTGAAGAGACGGACTCGGCGCCTGTGAAGAGACGACTCGGCGCCTGTGAAGAGACGACTCAAACGCCTGTGAAGAGACGACTCGACGCCTGTGAAGAGACGACTCGACGCCTGTGAAGAGACGACTCGGACGCCTGGTGAAGAGACGACTGACGCCTGTGAAGACGACTCGACGCCTGTGAAGAGACGACTAAACGCCTGTGAAGAGACGAGCTGAAACGCCTGTGAAGAGACGACTAAACGCCTGTGAAGAGACGACTGAACGCCTGTGAAGAGACGACTCGAATGCCTGTGAAGAGACGACTCAACGCCTGTGAAGAGACGACTCGACGCCTGTGAAGAGACGACTCAGCGCCTGTGAAGAGACGACTCGACGCCTGTGAAGAGACGACTCAGCGCCTGTGAAGAGACGACTCGACGCCTGTGAAGAGACGACTCGACGCCGTGTGAGACGACTCAACGCCTGTGAGAGACGACTCGACGCCTGTGAAGAGACGACTCGACGCCTGTGAAGAGACGCACTCGACGCCTGTGAAGAGACGACTCGACGCCTGTGAAGAGACGACTTGACGCCTGTGAAGAGACGACTCAACGCCTGTGAAGAGACGACTCGACGCCTGTGAAGAGACGACTCGACGCCTGTGAAGAGACGACTCAACGCCTGTGAAGAGACGACTCGACGCCTGTGAAGAGACGACTCAACGCCTGTGAAGAGACGACTCAACGCCTGTGAAGAGACGACTCAAGCGCCTGTGAAGAGACGACTCGACGCCTGTGAAGAGACGACTCAACGCCTGTGAAGAGACGACTCAACGCCTGTGAAGAGACGACTCGACGCCTGTGAAGAGACGACTCGACGCCTGTGAAGAGACGACTCGACGCCTGTGAAGAGACGACTCGACGCCTGTGAAGAGACGACTCGACGCCTGTGAAGAGACGACTCGACGCCTGTGAAGAGACGACTCGACGCCTGTGAAGAGACGACTCGACGCCTGTGAAGAGACGACTCGACGCCTGTGAAGAGACGACTCGAGCGCCTGTGAAGAGACGACTCGACGCCTGTGAAGAGACGGACTCGACGCCTGTGAAGAGACGACTCGACGCCTGTGAAGAGACGACTCGACGCCTGTGAAGAGACGACTCGACGCCTGTGAAGAGACGACTCGACGCCTGTGAAGAGACGACTCGACGCCTGTGAAGAGACGACTTCGACGCCTGTGAAGAGACGACTCGACGCCTGTGAAGAGACGACTCGACGCCTGTGAAGAGACGACTCGACGCCTGTGAAGAGACGACTCGACGCCTGTGAAGAGACGACTCGACGCCTGTGAAGAGACGACTCGACGCCTGTGAAGAGACGACTCAACGCCTGTGAAGAGACTGACTCAACGCCTGTGAAGAGACGACTCAACGCCTGTGAAGAGACGACTCGACGCCTGTGAAGAGACGAACTCGACGCCTGTGAAGAGACGACTCAACGCCTGTGAAGAGACGACTCGACGCCTGTGAAGAGACGACTCAACGCCTGTGAAGAGACGACTCAGCCTGTGAAGAGACGACTCGACGCCTGTGAAGAGACGACTCGACGCCTGTGAAGAGACGACTCGACGCCTGTGAAGAGACGACTCGACGCCTGTGAAGAGCGACTCGACGCCTGTGAAGAGACGACTCGACGCCTGTGAAGAGACGACTCGACGCCTGTGAGAGACGACTCAAGCGCCTGTGAAGAGACGGACTCAACGCCTGTGAAGAGACGACTCGACGCCTGTGAAGAGACGACTCAGCGCCTGTGAAGAGACGACTCAGGCCTGTGAAGAGAGCGACTCGACGCCTGTGAAGACGACTGACGCTGAAGACGCTGCCTGTGAAGAGACGACTCGACGCCTGTGAAGAGACGACTCGACGCCTGTGAAGAGACGACTCAACGCCTGTGAAGAGACGACTCTAACGCCTGTGAAGAGACGACTCGACGCCTGTGAAGAGACGACTCAACGCCTGTGAAGAGACGACTCAACGCCTGTGAAGAGACGGACTCGACGCCTGTGAAGAGACGAGCTCGACGCCTGTGAAGAGACGACTCAACGCCTGTGAAGAGACGACTCAACGCCTGTGAAGAGACGACTCAACGCCTGTGAAGAGACGACTCAGACGCCTGTGAAGAGACGACTCGACGCCTGTGAAGAGACGACTCGACGCCTGTGAAGAGACGGACTCGACGCCTGTGAAGAGACGACTCGACGCCTGTGAAGAGACGACTCGACGCCTGTGAAGAGACGACTCGAGCGCCTGTGAAGAGACGACTCGACGCCTGTGAAGAGACGACTCAGACGCCTGTGAAGAGACGACTCAAACGCCTGTGAAGAGACGACTCAACGCCTGTGAAGAGACGACTCAACGCCTGTGAAGAGACGACTCGACGCCTGTGAAGAGACGACTCGACGCCTGTGAAGAGACGACTCGACGCCTGTGAAGAGACGACTAAACGCCTGTGAAGAGACGACTCGACGCCTGTGAAGAGACGACTCGACGCCTGTGAAGAGACGACTCAACGCCTGTGAAGAGACGACTCAACGCCTGTGAAGAGACGACTCGACGCCTGTGAAGAGACGACTCGACGCCTGTGAAGAGACGACTCAACGCCTGTGAAGAGACGACTCGACGCCTGTGAAGAGACGACTCGAACGCCTGTGAAGAGACGACTCGACGCCTGTGAAGAGACGACTACGACGCCTGTGAAGAGACGACTCGACGCCTGTGAAGAGACGACTGCACGCCTGTGAAGAGACGACTCGACGCCTGTGAAGAGACGATCGACGCCTGTGAAGAGACGACTCGACGCCTGTGAAGAGACGGACTGCAGACGCCTGTGAAGAGACGAGCTCGACGCCTGTGAAGAGACGACTCGACGCCTGTGAAGAGACGACTCGAGCGCCTGTGAAGAGACGGACTCGACGCCTGTGAAGAGACGACTGACGCCTGTGAAGAGACGACTCGACGCCTGTGAAGAGGCGACTCGGCGCCTGTGAAGAGACGACTTCAACGCCTGTGAAGAGACGACTCGGCGCCTGTGAAGAGACGACTCGACGCCTGTGGAGAGACGGACTCGGACGCCTGTGAAGAGACGACTCGAACGCCTGTGAAGAGACGACTCAACGCCTGTGAAGAGACGACTCGACGCCTGTGAAGAGACGACTCGACGCCTGTGAAGAGACGAACTCGACGCCTGTGAAGAGACGACTCGACGCCTGTGAAGAGACGACTCGACGCCTGTGAAGAGACGACTCAACGCCTGTGAAGAGACGACTAGACGCCTGTGAAGAGACGACTAGACGCCTGTGAAGAGACGACTCGAACGCCTGTGAAGAGACGACTCGAACGCCTGTGAAGAGACGACTCAACGCCTGTGAAGAGACGACTCAAGCGCCTGTGAAGAGACGACTCGACGCCTGTGAAGAGACGACTCGACGCCTGTGATGAGACGACTCAGACGCCTGTGATGAGACGACTCGGCGCCTGTGAAGAGGGCGCACTGAACGCCTGTGAAGAGACGACTCGACTGCCTGGAGAGACGACTCGGACGCCTGTGAATGGAGCGAGCTCGCAGCCTGTGAAGAGACGACTCGACGCCTGTGAGAGAGACGACTCGACGCCTGTAAGAGAGCGACTCGAACGCCTGTGGAGAGACGACTCGACGCCTGTAGAGAGACGACCGACTGCGAACGCCTGTGAAGAGACGACTTAATCGCCTGTGAAGAGACGACTCGACGCCTGTGAAGAGACGACTCAACGCCTGTGAAGACGACGTCGACGCCTGTGAAGAGACGACTCAGCGCCTGTGAAGAGACGACTGAGCGCCTGTGAAGAGACGACTCGAGCGCCTGTGAAGAGACGACTCGACGCCTGTGAAGAGACGACTCGACGCCTGTGAAGAGACGACTCGAACGCCTGTGAAGAGACGACTCGACGCCTGTGAAGAGACGACTCGACGCCTGTGAAGAGACGACTCAACGCCTGTGAAGAGACGACTCAACGCCTGTGAAGAGACGACTCGACGCCTGTGAAGAGACGACTCGACGCCTGTGAAGAGACGACTCAGACGCCTGTGAAGAGACGACTCAGACGCCTGTGAAGAGACGACTCGACGCCTGTGATGAGACGACTCGACGCCTGTGAAGAGACGACTCAGACGCCTGTGAAGAGACGACTCGACGCCTGTGAAGAGACGACTCGACGCCTGTGAAGAGACGACTCGACGCCTGTGAAGAGACGACTCGAACGCCTGTGAAGAGACGACTCGACGCCTGTGAAGAGACGACTCGAGCGCCTGTGAAGAGACGGCTGACGCCTGTGAAGACGACTCGACGCCTGTGAAGAGACGACTCAAGCGCCTGTGAAGAGAGCGGACTCAACGCCTGTGAAGAGACGACTCGACGGCCTGTGAAGAGACGACTCAACGCCTGTGAAGAGACGACTCGACGCCTGTGAAGAGACGACTCGACGCCTGTGAAGAGACGACTCAGACGCCTGTGAAGAGACGAGCTCAACGCCTGTGAAGAGACGACTCGACGCCTGTGAAGAGACGACTCAAGCGCCTGTGAAGAGACGGACTCGACGCCTGTGAAGAGACGACTCGACGCCTGTGAAGAGACGACTCAAGCGCCTGTGAAGAGACGACTCGACGCCTGTGAAGAGACGCGACTCGACGCCTGTGAAGAGACGACTCGACGCCTGTGAAGAGACGGACTCGACGCCTGTGAAGACGACTGGCGCTGCGAGCGCCTGTGAAGAGACGACTCGAACGCCTGTGGAGACGGACTCGACGCCTGTGAAGAGACGGGCTCAACGCCTGTGAAGAGACGGACTGAGCGCCTGTGAAGAGACGGACTCGACGCCTGTGAAGAGACGACTTGAGCGCCTGTGAAGACGACTCGACGCCTGTGAAGACGACTCGACGCCTGTGAAGAGACGGACTCGACGCCTGTGAAGAGACGACTCGACGCCTGTGAAGAGCGACTCAGGCGCCTGTGAAGAGACGACTCGACGCCTGTGAAGAGACGACTCGACGCCTGTGAAGAGACGACTCAGACGCCTGTGAAGAGACGGACTCAACGCCTGTGAAGAGACGACTCGAACGCCTGTGAAGAGACGGACTCGAGCGCCTGTGAAGAGACGACTCGACGCCTGTGAAGAGACGACTCGACGCCTGTGAAGAGACGACTCAGACGCCTGTGAAGAGACGACTCGACGCCTGTGAAGAGACGAGCTCGACGCCTGTGAAGAGACGGACTCGACGCCTGTGAAGAGACGACTCGACGCCTGTGAAGAGACGACTCGACGCCTGTGAAGAGACGACTTAACGCCTGTGAAGAGACGACTCGACGCCTGTGAAGAGACGACTTAACGCCTGTGAAGAGGCGACTTGACGCCTGTGGAGAGACGACTCGACGCCTGTGAAGAGACGACTCAGCGCCTGTGAAGAGACGACTCGACGCCTGTGAAGAGACAGACTCGAACGCGCCTGTGAAGAGACGGACTCGACGCCTGTGAAGAGACGACTCGACGCCTGTGAAGAGACGACTCGACGCCTGTGGAAGAGACGAGCTCGACGCCTGTGAAGAGACGACTCGACGCCTGTGAAGAGACGACTCGACGCCTGTGCAAGAGACGACTCGACGCCTGTGAAGAGACGACTCGACGCCTGTGAAGAGACGACTCGACGCCTGTGAAGAGACGACTCGACGCCTGTGAAGAGACGACTCGACGCCTGTGAAGAGACGACTCGACGCCTGTGAAGAGACGACTCGAGCGCCTGTGAAGAGACGACTCGACGCCTGTGAAGAGACGACTCGACGCCTGTGAAGAGACGACTCGACGCCTGTGAAGAGACGACTCGACGCCTGTGAAGAGACGACTCAACGCCTGTGAAGAGACGACTCGACGCCTGTGAAGAGACGACTCGACGCCTGTGAAGAGACGACTCGACGCCTGTGAAGAGACGACTCGACGCCTGTGAAGAGACGACTCGACGCCTGTGAAGAGACGACTCGACGCCTGTGAAGAGACGACTTAACGCCTGTGAAGAGACGACTTGACGCCTGTGAAGAGACGAGACTCGGACGCCTGTGAAGAGACGAGCTCGACGCCTGTGAAGAGACGACTTCACGCCTGTGAAGAGACGACTTGACGCCTGTGAAGAGACGACTGACGCCTGTGAAGAGACGACTCAACGCCTGTGAAGAGACGACTTACACGCCTGTGAAGAGACGACTCAGACGCCTGTGAAGAGACGACTTCGACGCCTGTGAAGAGACGACTCGACGCCTGTGAAGATACGACTCGACGCCTGTGAAGAGACGACTTGACGCCTGTGAAGAGACGACTCGACGCCTGTGAAGAGACGACTCGACGCCTGTGAAGAGACGACTCGACGCCTGTGAAGAGACTGACTCGACGCCTGTGAAGAGACGACTCGACGCCTGTGAAGAGACGACTCGACGCCTGTGAAGAGACGACTCGACGCCTGTGAAGAGACGACTCGATTACGCCTGTGAGAGAACGACTCTGACTCGACGCCTGTGAAGAGACGACTCGACGCCTGTGAAGAGACGACTCGACGCCTGTGAAGAGACGACTCGACGCCTGTGAAGAGACGACTCGACGCCTGTGAAGAGACGACTCGACGCCTGTGAAGAGACGACTCGACGCCTGTGAAGAGACGACTCGACGCCTGTGAAGAGACGACTCGACGCCTGTGAAGAGACGACTCGACGCCTGTGAAGAGACGACTCGACTGACGCCTGTGAAGAGACGACTCGACGCCTGTGAAGAGACGACTCGACGCCTGTGAAGAGACGACTCGACGCCTGTGGAAGAGACGACTCGACGCCTGTGAAGAGACGAACTCGACGCCTGTGAAGAGATGACTTGACGCCTGTGAAGACGACTCGGCGCCTGTGAAGAGACGACTCGACGCCTGTGAAGAGACGATTCGACGCCTGTGAAGAGACGACTCGACGCCTGTGAAGAGACGACTCAACGCCTGTGAAGAGACGACTCGAGCGTCTGTGAAGAGACGAACTCGATGCCTGTGAAGAGAAGACTCGACTTCGACGCCTGTGAAGAGACGACTCCACGCCTGTGAAGAGACGACTCGACCTCGACGCCTGTGAAGAGACGACTCGACGCCTGTGATGAGACGACTCGACGCCTGTGATGAGACGACTCCAACGCCTGTGAAGAGACGACTCGACGCCTGTGAAGAGACGACTCGACGCCTGTGAAGAGACGACTCTACTTGACATTGTCTGGGAAGCAGACACAATCTAGACTAAAAACACATCTCTTTGGCCTAGCATACACACAATACACTATAGACTTCCTAAATTCAAAATTAGGCTGCATAGTTTAGATCAGTCGGAACTGGGAACACATCCCGTAAATCCTGATGTACTTGGTACAGTAGGTAGACAACCAGAATGTGGTTTTTAATTTTTTCAGAATGCGGTAAAACTGCGGCGGTTTGAGTTGTATTTGCTGCCTTTGGCTGCTAGGCGCTACAATCACAGACTTTGAAAAGTGTAAAGCGAAGTGACTTTGAAGCAATTGAAAGTTGGTAGCAGATTAATTAAAGTGAAAAGTAGTTAAATTAATTAATTAATCACAATACTGAAATTAAATTGAAAAAATAATGAAAACTTAAAACATTGCAGTCGAAACACATTAGGCTACATCAATGAAGAATTTACAATCGTATAAGACAATAATACATTAGCAGTCTAACGATAGCTGTGTGGTTAACACATCATCCTCAATCTCATAGACCTCCAAACGACGCGAGATCGAACCTCGTTACATGCTGTTGTCCGACAACTTTTATGTTTTACCGTTCTTAACTTAAATAGGTAGCTGTTTATTAACTGTTTATTTACTTAAAGTGTCCGACATAATTTGCCACTTATCATTGAGAGCTGAGGTCGCAGATAAATTCAAGGTTAACACTGTAGCCACTATACTTGGGGACGGGTGGGACATGTCCCGACCACTTTTTGCCAGGGTCCACTTTTGAAATCTTAGCTAAAAGCATTTGTTTCATTCATTTGTTAAATTAGAGGCGATCTAGCGCTGAAATGTGTTGTGTTCACTCGGACGCACGCTGCAATCCGTTTGTGGAGGTTTCATTCGTTCCGGTGAAATCACAAATCAAAATAGGCTACACACGTGTCCCTGCTCCTCTGGGTTTTAATCTGCATTCGTACATTATATATTTTTTTTACCCTCATCAGAACCGAGAATGTTTTTCAGTCGTAGTATATCAATACACATACGGTTCTGATGAGGGAAAAAACTATACGAATGCGGATTAGAACCCAGAACCTCCGACACGCTTGGTAAAAATTCTGCCACTGGACCATTACTGCACATACACAGAATAAGCAAATCTGTGCATTTATTCACATTAAAATTCACCACTTTGAAAACACATTAGATACGACCAATTAAATCATAACATAAAAGTACCATAACATTTTATGGCACATAAAATCAGTTCATTTAGAAACGCGCTTCGGAGACTCATTAAAGCACAATTGTTTTATTTTATTTTACAAATACACAACGTTTTCTTGTTATTGTGAGTTTACACAAATAAAAGTAGTTGCAAATAAAATTAGTTGCAAATAATGTATTATGTATAATGTATTTTATGACCAGAAATGCTAGATTATTTTAAATTGTTCCACTGTTGATATGAACATGCAAGTGTTTGCGGCCGCGGCTCAGTGACATGCAGTGCACGCTTCACACAAACACTTGGATAGCCTATGCGTTAAAAACCTTAGCTGTACTTCGTGACATTTTAAAAAGCCATGAATCAATGTATTAAGGCCACTGAAACTGACATGTTATCTCTCAATACAGGAGCAGAAGCGCTGGTTCAGATTTTATTACTTGTTTAAATGTGCGTGTTGCATAGGTAGCCTATTTAAAAACAAACAAATAATATATATATATATATATATATATATATATATATATATATATATATATATATATATATATATATATATAACTTCTTTTGAAGATGTAAATTCAGTTAATCTGCTGAAAGAGATTTGTTCCTTGTAAAATGGAAATGCATGGTAATTTTATTTTATAAATATAAGCAAAAAAAAGAACGAAATGGTGTAGCCTAACAGAGTTTAAGAACAAATCTTTCTGCATTAATAGCCTAAATAAAATAGAACTACAATAGTCCATGTTTGATCGGACTTCTAACCCATGTCTTTGCAATGTTAGATTCGTAGGTCAATGTTCTACCATTCAACCAATTCTTTACTGACGTTCAAGGAGGAGCCCAAAAATGTATGTTTGCTCAAATGAGCAAGAATACGTTTTGTCGTTAGCCTATTGTGAATGTAGGCCTGGGCTACTTTACATCACATGAAAAGGAGACCTTTACAGTTTTAAAATAATGATTTTATTTTAGCGGTTATGAGAAAAAATAAATAAATTCAAGTGTTGTCGAACAATGTATTAAGGCCACTGAAACGTGCATGTCTCAAATACAGAAGCAGAAGCGCTGGTTCAGATTTTATTAGGCTATTTGTTGTTTAAATGTGTGTGTTGCATATTTAAAAAATATATATATACACATATTTGATATTGTCTATTGAAGCTAATTATAGCATTGATTAGGCATGCTTTTTACTACAGGCACTTTTTTTTTTAATGGAATCCCAGTTTTATTTTCTTTTTTTTTAACATAACTGCTTTTGAAGATGTAAATTCAGTTAATCTGTTATAAGAGATTTCTTCCTTAATGTAAAATGGAAATGTAAGGTACTTTTAGGTTTATGCAGGATTTGAAACTGTGTCATCAAAATGATTGAACCAATGTTCTACCACTCGACCACTGGTTTATATTGACCGCGGCGTAAACGACATTCTGGTTGTCCACCTACTGTACATCATAAGAAGGATGGCGTCTATGCTAATATCAGTTTCTCTGTTTATCCCGAGGGACCCTCTATGGTGGACCTGCGCCTGGACCCATCCCGACTCATCTTTAAGTGCCGGCCTCAATCGACACGACAGCCTTCGGCACTGATCCTCAACATCTCATCTCCAAACCGGCGTGATTACTTCGACAAATGTACTCTTAATGTTTCGATCCAATTTGTTTTGTAATCACTTTTAGAGGAGAACTGGCCCCGACTGAGCCTGGGTCCTCCCAAGGTTTTTTTTCTCCATTCAATCACCTGATGGAGTTTTGGTTCCTTGCCACTGTCGCCTTGCTTTTGGCTTGCTTCCAGTTGGGGACATTTAATATTCAACAATATTATTTGATCTGTGTTGTATTATTTTCATGATATCACTGTGAAGCTGCTTTGATTCAATCTGTATTGTAAAAAGTGCTATATAAATAAATGTGGAGGAGGAGTAGAGGAAGGGCAAAATAAAACAGGTCCAAAGAATTAGTCCATGGGGGAGTGGAGGGTGGGAGGAGTCAGGGGACAGCCAGGAACAGAAGGGGCCCTGATGATGTCCCAGGCCACAGTCAGCACGATGTGGTACCAGCGTTGCGTCGCAGGAGGGAGGATCCACGGGATGAAGCTTGGTCGATGGAACCAGGGGAATTAACTTCTGGGACCAAAACCGGCCATGATGGAGAACCAGACGTAGCCGAAGAGACACGGAGCCAGGTTGACACGGAGGGTCCGGAGGGCCTGTGGCGGAGCTGAAGGCTCATAGGTCCGAGGCGGAGATGGAGATCCGCTGCAGAGCTCGACCGAGGATCAGCGGTGGGAGCCGGAGGGAAGGCAGAGCCCGGTGGTGCCAAAGAGATGGAAGGCAGAGGTGCAACCAGCAGCCAGGAAATCCTGAGGTGGAACCAGGTTGATGCCTGACCCAAGACGGAGTTGGTGGGAGCCTGGTGGAGCAGGTGGGATGATGGGTCAAGGTGAAGCTGAGGGCGCATTGAGCCAAGGCGCAGCCGAGTCCTGGTCTCTGTGGCCAAGGTGATGCTGATGCTTTTACTCTTATTTCTAGACTTTACAATAAGTGTGATTCATAAATGTTCCCAAGTGTTAAGACTAGGTCTCACCTCATTAATTGTTTAAGTAGTGCTGGAGAGGTGTCCTAACCTAGTTAGGAGTAACAATATGGCAGCAGAGGAGGAGACACACACTTTACAACAAAACTATAATGTACTGGAGTCAAATGATGAAAGGGAGTTGATAAAATGATAAACGCTTGATCGTCAATGTATTCTTTTGTAACTAACCAAGTGAGAGAATGCAATAACGTCTCCCAACCTACAAATAAATGCTCTAACTGCAGAAATAGAAGTAATACATATTATTAAATAGCACTATTGTGGCAACCACACCAAACATACAGTAGTGGCCAAAAAGAGATGTGCACAGTTTTTTTTAAATAAAACATTAAAATATAACAAACACAAATAACTATATAAATAAAAAATATGCAAAATATCTAGAACCTCAGACTCTTAAGTGTCTTAAATAGACATAAAACATATTCAGACTCTTAAAGTCAGATACCTGTGACCACAGTACTTCGACACTCATGTATGATTAGAAGCTAATGTGAAAAAAAAAGTTTTATATGACTTTTAAACTCACTGAGGTTTGATTATATATTGTGGTAAACTGTTTCATAACCTTGGGCAGCGGCCACAAAGTCGCGTTCCCTCTTTGTTTTCAGATCTGTCCACGGAACAACTAAAAGATTCTGTGACTGAGATAAAAGTAAAAGTCTCTTTGACTTCTGCTCCTCAATCAGGTCCACAATATACAGAGGGGCTGTACCATGTAAAGATTTGTTTTATTTAACTTGGTAACCAATGCAGCGATCATATTTGCGAGTCCCTCTCAACAGTTTTGCGGCCACATTTTGGACTATCTGTAATCTGTGTTTTGAACACAGTGAGTTTCAATTGTCTAATCTCACAAAGATTATATCACTGGTTCTCTCTCTTGTCTTTGCATGATTTGGTATGTTTCTTTTATCACATGTAAAACAATTGACTCGAAGCACGCTTAAACAATGTGCTTAAAAAAATTCTAATATATTTTTTAATTATATATATATATATATATATATATATATATATATATATATATATATATATATATATATATATATATATATATATATAAAAAAGAGGAAGATGTCAATTTTCCTAGGCTGGTCATCACTTTTGGCCACTCCTGTATGACAGCTCATTTTTAACCATTCTTCAAATCATGCTGCGAAATCAAGCCACTTTTATGAGGATTGCAAGCTTACCTGTTTGCAACATTGCTCTAACTATTAATGAGGAGACATATATCAATAGAAAAGGATTCCGTAGCATCAACACTAACTTATTTTTTTGATTATTTTTCACAATGCAAATCCATTTTAAAAAAATAAATGTAAGTATTTAAATAAATGTTTCTGTTTCTTAATTAAATTATTTTATTATTATTACATTAAATGATTGGTGTCATGCTATTCAGCACATAAACACATAAACTTCAGCACTAAATAGTCTCTCTGAAAGTCCCTTCCTGTTTTTTTTTTTTTTTTTGCTTTTTTTTTCTCCTCTGTCTTTTTCTTTCATTCTTCCAGGTATTTAATGCACTATTGTTCCTCGGTTTATGATCTGAGAGTAACTGCAGTCGTGTTATCACCACTTCAAGATCACGGTCAGAAGGTTTAAAGTGTTTACAGTTTAAGAAAGGCTTACTGAGTCTTTCACCCGAGGGTCGCTTTAAGTGTGTATTGGAACTGTAATTCTATTGCACACAAAAGGACTCTTATTTTGAAAGAGCGACAGACTGACGTCTTTTTAGAGGAAGTGCTCCAGCTGCATCACACAGTTCAATGACAGGAGATCACCGGGGACTACATGTGCCTGTTTTCCTGCTAGGTATTTTTTTTATTATTGGTCAATAATGACATAGATATTTACATGTGAGTTACTTATTTCTTTTGACTATATAAACCATAATTCATTTATTTATTTATTTTTACAATGAATGAAACTACGAAGCAAGGAGGATGCACACGCACTCTTGCATTAACTGTGTGCTCTGCAGCCATTGGTGGCACTTTTCAGTATGGCTATAATATTTCTATCATTAATGCACCCACATCCTATGTTCAGAAGTTCATCAATGAGACCTGTATGAAGAGATGGGGTACAGCTCTTAAGCCGAGTCAGGTGACACTGATATGGACCTTTATTGTTTCCACTTACTCACTCGGAGGGCTTTTGGGATCCCTGCTTGCTGGCCCAATGGCTATCAAGTTTGGACGAAAGGGTTCCCTGCTGCTGAACAACACCTTCCTCTTTCTGAGTGCAGTCCTGGCTCTGAGCAGTCGCTCGGCTGGCTCCTTTGAGATGATCATTCTGGCACGTCTGCTTGTGGGGGTAAATGCTGGTGTTAGTATGAACGTCCAGCCCATGTACTTCGGAGAAAGTGCACCTAAGAACCTGAGAGGTGCCGTTGCCTTTTCGTCGGCTGTTTTCACTGCTCTAGGGATCCTAATGGGCCAGATTATGGGTCTGACTGAAGTGTTGGGGAGTGAGCTTCTCTGGCCTTATCTACTGGCAAGCAATGCTCTCCCCGGACTACTACAGCTGATCACCCTGCCCTGGTTTCCAGAGAGCCCGCGTTACTTGCTCATTGACCGAGGGGACAGAGAGGCGTGCGGCCAGGCCCTGAGACGCCTCCGAGCGTGCAGTGTTTTCACTGAAGAGATGGAGGAGATTCTCCAGGAGCAGGCCGGAGCGGGCGATGCCCATGCCAAGACACTGTTGGAACTGATCCGAGACAGAAGTCTTCGCAGGCCGCTCTGCCTTGTAATGGTTGCCAGCAGTGCCATGATGCTGTGTGGAAATGATTCGATTTACTTCTACGCCTCCTACATCTTTCAGGAAGCTGGCATTCCAACGGACAAGATTCAGTACATCACAATGGGCACGGGTGCCTGTGAGTTCACTTCCGCTCTGGTCTGTAATCTACTGATCGAGCGTGTTGGACGCAGGTTACTCCTCGCAGGCGGGTATCTGTTCATGGCTTGCTGGGCGGTGGTCTTCACTGTTGCTCTCTCGCTGGAGGGCAAAGTGGCCGGCATGCCGTATCTGAGTATGGCCTGCGTGTTCGCCTACATCTTGAGTTTTGGCATGGGTCCCGCAGGAGTCACCGGGATCCTCCCGGCCGAGCTCTTTGACCAGCTGACACGTCCCGCGGCTTACATGGTTGCCGGATCCATGATGTGGCTTAGTCTCTTCATCGTAGGAATGGCGTTTCCGTTCATAGTTAACGGCCTGGGACAGTTCTGCTTCATTCCCTTCTGTGCGGTTTGTGTGGCTGCTTGTCTTTTTATCAGTTTCACTTTACCTGAAACCAAAGGGAGGACACTGGCAGAGATCACTGAGGAGTGGAATAAGAAAGACACAGCTAATGGACGTCCGAAATATAGTCAACAATCGCAAAGTCCGAACTGATCCACCAGAATGCCTAGAGATTGAGAAGATCTGAGTGAAATCTGGCTCGATTCTGCTTTTACTTTTATGAGTTTGACAATGTAATTGTTTTTCAACTTTCTATTTTGACACTAATTTTTGTCTATTCATTTATTTGTAATTTATTCAAAATTATTGAGAATATTGAACTATATGAAACCTGCATGAATACAAGAAAAAACTTCCTAAATGAATGTTGAAAATCAGCTAGAAATACAATACATGCAATTGTAAAATACAAAACAGTTGCATGTTGGAAATGTATGTAGAATTTGATACTCTAATTCAGGGATACAGTTTTTTGTTGTTTGCTTGTTTTTATCGTTTTACTATTTCCCAGAATACTTGAATCTTTATGCCTGCAAAAGTGAAATGCAATTTGCACTTGTGTATTTACCTCATTCTGTGTCTCCAATGTAATATTGTTCCTTATATATACAGCTATGGAAAAAATTAAGAGACCACTGCCAAATCAGCAGTTGCTCTGGATTTATTATTTATAATATAAATAATAAATCCAGAGCAACTGCTGATTTGGCAGTGGTCTCTTAATTTTTTCCATAGCTGTAGATTTACTTCTTTTGAAAGCCACACCCAAAGATCAGTGCACTTTATTACCCTGCTGTCTTGCATTTGTCGGAGATAAAGATCTCTGTATGAGAGATTGCAAGTTATTTGCTTGCTGTACCAGCAGATGGCACTATATCACTATCATTGTTTTCTTCGGTCTGTACTGTATGTCTTCTCAATCAACCAAAATAAGAACGTTCACAGCATGCCATTGTGTTTAGGTGTAAAAGAAGACAATCAGTTTCAACACAAAGTAACCTTCATTTGTGCCTTAGAGTTTCACATATACTAACCTGCCTATGTAATCTAAGGTTTTGAATTGCATGATGATTAATCATTTGTCCTAATTCTTATAATTCATGTGTGAGAACTTTGTTAAATCAAAATGCTGTTTTATGAGGGTATATTCTACTCAGTTTGTAGCTAGTAAAAAAATAAGTGGCTTGATGAAAGATTCTCACTGTTCCTTCCATTGATGATTGATATGATTTATTCTGGACATTCGCTTATTTTTTTATTTTTTGCACATGATAAATTATTTTTTGCATGTAATTGTATTCAATGTGTAATGTTTAATTCAGAAGGAGTTCAGAAGGTGCCTGTAACGATGTAAAATAGATGAATTTACCATATTTTCCGCACTATAAGGCGCACTTAAAAGCCTTTAATTTTCTCAAAAAGCGACAGTGCGCCTTATAATCCAGAGTGCCTTATATATGGATCAATTGGTTAACAACGCTCCGCATTATTAAATTCTCCTGCAAACTCGCGCTCCTGTCCATCTTAAGGAGGTCACACACCGGACGAGAAACCACATCTTTAAAATTCGAACACATTATTCTCTATGAGTGTACACACACCGACGGCGCCCAGCAACAGCTCAGGACCGTGTTCAAAATCCTGCTGGCGCACAGAGCGCCATTTACATAGTTTTGTATAAAATTTATTTTTTGGTCTCAAATTGTTTCCAATGGATCCTGACTTCGCCCTATGCTGCAATATATATTTTAGTTTTGCATTCATTTATAGAAATCAGCTGCTTAAATGACAATTGCTGATGTTATTGGATTTTTCAGGTGAGATTTTCAATTCATTCAGTTAACGGAATGCTCTGAGGTAAAGTTTTCAGACTGCAGACTCAGCAACAATTGTATTTAATTATACAGTACAATCATAACACAGAACAGACATTATCTTCATATCATAATGTCATTAAACATAACAATATTGCTGGCCATACACTGATGAGGAAAGCGTTGCGTCTGGTGTGCGAATAGGTCTACGATGGAGCTGTGAATGTAAGTTACGTGCCCGCCCCAGCGCGCTCATGCTTACTGAAATGAGCGCCTCACCTTCCGGCGCTGCGCACTCGTTACATTCTCTTTAGCACATCTAGTGGATGCATAATGCAAACCCATTCAAACGTTTGACTGCAGTATCTTATGCGCCTTATAATCCGAGTGCCGCCCTATATATGAAAAATGTCCTAAAATAGGTCATTAATTGAAGGTGCGCCTTATAATCCGAGTGCGCCTTATTTGAAAAATTTGAAAATATCAAACCCAATGAAATTTTCTTAGAATAAATGCACACTATTTTTTTAGCTGGCAAAAATAACTGTAACAAATAAGAAATGTAATAACATTTTTGGAGGATCGCTGATATTCATTAAGTTTCCCTCTTCAGTCATCAGGTCTGATGAACCCTACTGCTTTTATTTTTCCCAGCATGCTTTGCTTTCCCTTCACGTAGTCAGTGCACATGGTGTTAGAGCATATGTCTCTGAGGACCAACATGACTGTACTATGTCTCTTTTATTAAACCAAACTGCTAACATCATTTTACAAAATTCGATGCTAGCCAAAAGTTCTACTGTCAGTTGATCCAGTCTGTAACTTTTTGGGGTTAAACATTATCCTAAAGAAATTTTTGGGCAAGTACATGAACCAGCCAGTGTTGTAAACTCTCTGCTCTATCTATCTGTACAGCACACACACACACACAACTGTACTCATAAAGAAAAGTCTCGGCTCAGTGGACTATATTGCGTGTGAGGATGCTGGAGGTGGAGATTTTCTCACAGCACTTGACATAATTAAACTTATTAATTTGATGGATGAATCCAAAAGGGTTCAAACCACAAACACCAGTGACAAATTGGATTCAAAAAATGCAAACAGCTTTGAACTGAGAGTTCAGAAGAGACTCACAACCGGCCCATGCAGAGACAAGGATAATCTCTGAAGGGCTTTAGATGAAGTCGTGCAATGTTGATGTTGTTAACATTAACAATTTGAGAACAAAGTATAATTTGCACGGTTTTGATGTGCTATGATAAAACGTTCCTTAGATTTTCTCAGCATGATTTACTGCAATGCTTTTTTAAGTTAGTCAGTCAGAAGAACAAAAGTGGATGTTACTTGTTTAGATGACATTTTAGGGTGAAGAGTTATTATGTTGGTCATACTCCCAAAAATCATAATCTATGAATGCAAGTATCCACACTGGCACAATGACTGACAAAGTCCTCAAACACTCACGCTCTCCAGCACACGTGTCGCACACTCTCCTCACACATCGGATTCAGTCCGTGGGGCACAACCCACGTAAAGTTGACCATTCCGCCAATAACTGCAATTGCAGATTTCTATATAGCAAAATAAAATGCAAATGAATTAGTTAAAAATCATGCAATGTGATATTCTGTATTTTTGTTTTAGATTCTGTCAGTTCACAGGTGAAGATTACACTTCTACATGCTTTGTAAGTGGGAAAACCTGCAAAATTGGCAGTGTTACACTATAAACAGAAATTCAAGGGTACAAATATTTTCTTTCTTTGTTAAAACACTGAGTTTTGATTTCTAAGTGATCAAATTATGTGTGTGTTTGCAGACTTGGTCTGAAAATTCAGATGCATTAATGAATGGTTTCACTGAGTGAGCCTGAAGTTCCACATTTTAGGCCCTATTTTAAGGATCTAAATGCATGGTCTACAGGCGCAAGTGCACTTAAGGCATCTGAATCCACTTTTGCATAGTTTCAAAGATGGGAAAAATGGTCGGTGCGCCCGGCACTAGTCTAAAAGGGGCATCACTACTTATCTGGAGAACGAGTAATGGGTGTGTTTTGGGCATAAACGTGCAATAAACCAATCAGTGTCTCATCACCCATTCCCTTTAAAAGCCAGTTGAGTTTGTGGCATGGCAGATCCACTATTTACATGAGGGAATTTGCAAGCAGAAAGACTGAAATGCTTCTCCAGAGAGCAAACGGATCTGCTCATGTGCAAGATTAAAGCGAGACCATCTATACAGAACAACCCGGGTTCACCATATCTTTATGAACACAATATTTACCTTTTACATTTACATTTACTAATTTAGCTGACACTTTTATCCAAAGCGCCTTACAATTGCTCTGTATGTCAGAGGTCGCACGCCTCTGGAGCAACTGAGGGGTTAAGTGTCTTGCTCAGGTACACATTGGTGTCTCACAGTGAGATTTGAACCCGGGTCTCTCACACCAAAGGCATGTGTCTCATCCACTGCACCATCACCACCCCACACCAACCTTTTACATTGAAAACCTTTTATTTTTGAAATTTGGCTAGTTTCTGAGCTGTAGCTTGTCCCTGTGTGTGTAATAAGCAGAGAGAGAGAGTGTGTGTGTGTGTGTAGCGGTGCTGTTGTACTGTGGCTGCCTATGCCAGTGGATGCTGCACACTGAGTGGTGGATTTGGAGAGATCTCCTGATGTGATTGTAAAGCACTTTGGGTGTACAGTAGTACATGTGAAAGCACTATATAAATGCTTCATTCAGTATATTCATTCATAAATGCACTGCTGACTAAAAAATATTTTAAATAAATAAATATTTTCCATAAATGCAACATAAGAGTTATAAATGAAATGGGAAGTCTCAAAATATGACCATGAAAACACTGAGATTTGAGGGATGGAGGAGACCATGTTGAAGACATAGTGCTTCAATAGGGTATTGTTGAGATCTGTTCAGCCATCAGGATTTGACAGCTGCGCGAGCCCCTGCTCTCACGAGTCATGACTGGTTTTGGCTTCCGCCGCCGCAGCGCCGCGGAGGACGGGGCCCGAGCCCCTGCTCTCAGCGAGTCAGGGTGGCTGATTTGGCTTCCGCCGCCCCGCAGCGCCGCGGGACGGGGCCCGAGCCCCTGCTCTCGCGGAGTCATGACTGATTTAGCTCCGCCGCCCCGCAGCGCCGCGGAGCGCGGGCCCAAGCCCTCTGCTCTCAGCGAGTCATGACTGATTTAGCTTCCGCCGCCCCGCAGGCGCCGCGAGGACGCGCCCGAGCCCCTGCTCTCGCGAGTCATGACTGATTTAGCTTCCCGCCGCCCCGCAGCGCGCCGCGAGGGCGGGCCCGAGCCCTGCTCTCGCGAGTCCAGTGACTGATTTCTTAGCTTCCGCCGCCGCAGCGCCGCGAGACGGGCCCGAGCCCTTGCTCTCACGAGTCAGTGGCTGGTCCGGCTTACCCGCCGCCCGCCAGCGCCGCCGAGGACGGGACCGGAGCCCCTGCTCTCACGAGTCATGACTCCGATTTCAGCTTCCGCCGCCCCGCCAGCGCCGCGGGGACGGGCCCGCCCCTGCTCTCAGCGAGTCATGACTGATTTCGGCTTCCGCCGCCCCGCCAGCGCACGGGGGCGGGCCCGAGCCCCTGCTCTCAGCGAGTTCATGACTGGGTTTGCAGCTTCCGCCCGCCGCCCCCGCAGCGCCGCGAGGGACGGGCCCGGAGCCCCTGCTCTCACGAGTCATGTGGCTGGTTTAGCTTCCGCCGCCGCAGCGCGCGGGCGGGCCCGAGCCCCTGCTCTCACGAGTCATGACTGGTTTGGCTTCCGCCGCCCCCGCCAGGGCGCCGCGAGGGGACGGGCCCAAGCCCCCTGCTCTCACGAGTCATGACTGGGTTTGAGCTTCCGCCGCCCCGCAGCGCCGCGGACGGGACAGCCCGCCTGCTCTCACGAGTCATGGCTGACGTTTGGCTTCCGCCGCCCCCGCCGGCGCCGCGAGGAGCGAGCCCGAGCCCCTGCTCTCACGAGTCATGGGGCTGATCTAGCTTCCGGCCGCCGCGAGGCGCCGCGAGGACGGGGCCCGAGCCCCCTGCTCTCAGCGAGTCATGACTGATTTGGCTCCGCCGCCCGCAGCAGCCGCGAGGACGGGGCCCGAGCCCCTGCTCTCGCGAGTCATGACTGGTTTCGGCTTTCCGCGCCCGCCCCCGGCCAGCGCCGCGAGGACAGGGCCCGAGCCCCCTGCTCTCGCGAGTCATGAGAGCTGGTTTGGCTTCCGCCGCCGCAGCGCGCCGGCGGAGGACGGGCCCGAGCCCCTGCTCTCGCGTAGGCCGTGACTGATTTAGCTTCCGCCGCCCCGCCGGGCGCCGCGAGGACGGGCCCGAGCCCCTGCTCTCGCGGAGTCATGACTGATTTCAGCTTCCGCCGCCCCGCAGCGCCGCGAGGACGGGCCCGAGCCCCTGCTCTCGCGAGTCATGACTGATTTCGGCTTCCGCCGCCCCGCAGGGCGCCGCGGGACGGGCCCGAGCCCCTGCTCTCGCGAGTCATGACTCATTCAGCTTCCGCCCGCCCCCGCCAGCGCCCGCCGAGGACGGGCCCGGAGCCCCTGCTCTCACGAGTCATGAGCTGAATTAGCCTCCGCCAAGCCCGGCGCAGCGCGCCGCGGGACGGGCCCGAGCCCCTGCTCTCGCGGTCATGAGAGCTGATTTAGCTTCCGCCGCCCGCAGCGCTGCGAGGACGGGCCCGAGCCCCTGCTCTCACGGAGTCATGACTGATTTCAGCTCCGCCGCCCGCAGCGCCGCGAGACGGGCCCGGAGCCCCCTGCTCTCGCGGGTCATGGTCTGCATTCAGCTTCCGCCGCCCCGCAGGGCGCCGCGAGGACGCGCCGCGCCCCTGCTCTCGGCGAGTCATGACTGATTTCAGCTCCGCCGCCCCGCAGCGCTGCGAGGGCGGCAGCACCGAGCCCCTGCTCTCGCGAGTCATGACTGATTTCGCTTCCGCCGCCCCGCAGCGCCGCGGGCGCACGGGCCCGAGCCCCTGCTCTCAGCGAGTCATGACTCATTTAGCTTCCGCCGCCCCGCAGCAGCGCCGCGAGGGCGGCCCCGAGCCCTCTGCTCTCACGAGTCATGACTGATTTAGCTTCCGCCGCCCCGCAGGCGCCGCGGACGGGGCCCGAGCCCGGCCCTGCTCTACGCGAGTCATGACTGATCTAGCTTCCGCCGCCCCCGCAGGCGCTGCCGAGGACGGGGCCCGAAGCCCCTGCTCTCACGAGTCATGACTGATTTAGCTTCCGCCGCCCCGCAGCGCCGCGAGGGACGGGCCCGAGCCCCTGCTCTCACGAGTCATGAATAGGAAGTTCATTTTACTGATTCTCTGAGTCATTCGAGCCATTTTATTTATTTAAGTGGCTTAACGTTATAATTTTAACAGCCAAATTCCCCGATCACATCCACCTACGCAATGTTGATCATATTCTGAATTAAGAAATCATAATGCAGTAAAAATGATTTACAGGGAACTTAAATAATCACTTTACCTTCTGAGTCTTACGTTCATTTGTCACGTGACGTGACATACGCAATGAACAGATTGTTCATGAATCACATATCTGGGACTAATGCAGCAGGATGTTCGAAACGAAATATGGTGGGATTGTTGTTATGATAATAATATGATAATAAGAGCGCGCCAGGAGCGTTCACAGCCGAAGAGACCAACGTTCTTGTCATGGCCGTAAAAGACAGAGAACTGACGTTGAATGGGGTAAGTTATGTCCTTATAGTTATGCATGTAGTTATGGCCAAACAGGTCTAATCCGTCACTGACTACAATTAGCCTGAAAAAATTGGGTAGCCTAAATGTCAAAGCTTGAAGTGTTAATATTTCTCCTTGTTATAATGATTTGCAAAAATAAAAACGGCTGCATCTGTGTTGATGAGAGAATCGCTCTGTGCAAGCTAATGGCCAATCATGCTGGTTTTTGCTGGTATACGTTGCAAATAGAGGGGCAGCAAAATTGTTTTTAGCCTAGAGCGGCAGAAGTGCACACGCCGGTCCTGGCTGTAAACACTTGATGATGCGAGTGAAATACTGGATTGAACATGGCTGCAAACGACTTTGTTTAGCTTCAATCTGAAAAACTCTGGAATGTTCTCCATAACAGGGCGAATTGCATCCCGTGTCTTGTTTCCCATTTCTGTGGTCGTTTCGGTTTTCGATTTCTCTAACCTACAATGTAAAACTCGGCGCTTAGCGTCTACGTCACAGCTCTCAGCCCGCCCTCTGTTCGTTGATTGGCCAGCTGTTTTCAGGCCGGTGGAAAACTGAAAGATACAGGAGTGAAATGAAATTAGCAGAACTAGGAAGTCTGACGTAGTCAGGCTAGGAAACCCTGTGGTTGAAGCATTTTTTTACTTTGTCCACTTACATCTGTCTTTGTTGACATCCGCCATGTGTGTGCAAACAGAGTGGGACTGGCCGGAAAATGAACTCGTCTTCTGACATGTTGCAACCATAAAAGGGCCTAAAATTTAATCGCAATTCATTATTTATTCGGTAAACAACGTTTCCATCAGCTTTTATCACATTAGCCGTATATCGATCAAGAGAAAATCCGATGAGACCGAATGTATTTCATTTGAGTCGATATTCATGAAAATTCATCAAATTTTACTGTTTCCATAAGGTATTTTTCATTCGATATCACTTAATTCGGATAAAAACTTGTTGATGGAAACATGGCTACTGAAGGCCAAAGTGCTTCAAAATAACCAAAGAATTACAAATCAAACAAAAGCAAGTTTCACAAAAAGCACATAACCACAGAAGTACTGTATCAAGTAAGCCCAAAACAAATGACATGCATTTGGCCTCCATAGAGTGTTTGGTGTGCTCCTTTTCAAATGGAACAGACCAATCAGGATCACAGACACAGGTTCTCCTCGACGAATCACAGACAGGACCGGCGCGTGCACTTCTGCCGCTCTAGGCGAAAACAAGTGTGCCGCCCCTCTATTTGCAACGTATACCAGCAACAACACACAAAGACCAATATGCCATATACATATAATGCAAAACTAGCAACAACACACAAAGACCAATAAGCAATAGGCCTACATAACGCAAATTGTGCGCAACACGCGTGTGCCCAAAATGTCAACAATAATAAAGTTTATGCAGGAGGCAATTTAGGCAAATGCCTGCTGGCATTTTTCGTTCAGCAGTCATGACAGGACTTTTCCAAATAATCACATTTCACCTCCTCAAATTACTGTTGTTTGCAAATTTCTTCACACCACTTTCTGTGCGTAAAAAACACACAAATGAAATGTCCGCAAGCACATTATATCATCAGCAGGTTCAGCATCTTAAATAACGACTAAAGAGCAAATAAAGCTTAACTTACGTTTCAGAAGCGCGCACGCGGGCCTTCATCGCAGCAGCTCTTCACTGTATATCCTCTATATTGATTCTCTGAGCCAGTTCACGCTCTTATGAAGATTGTTGCCAGTCTTGTTTCATTGTACTGCGAAGGTAGTATTTTTTATTAATATCAGCTTTGAGAAACTGCGTTCTCCTGAAGCGATATCGTTTTGACGACGACATCCTGTCCCTGATCGGTGATTAACGGACGATCTGTTCATGATGTGAAGCACAATGAAATGAACGGATCACCCAAAATGAAAGTAAGACCTAGGAAGGAAAGTAAATTATTTATGTTTACTGCATTTATGGTTTTCTTAACTCAGAATATGATCAACATTGCGTAGGTGGATGTGATCGGGGAATTTGTCTGTTAAAAGAATAACATTTAAACGCCAAGCCACTTACGAAATGACTGGAATGACTCAGAGAGAGTCAATAAAATGATCCGAAACTTCCCCTCACCCAGTCAGTGGCTCGTGGAGCTAGGCGGCTGCAGCTCACCGGCGCTGCGGCTCGGTGAATCATATGAATGACCTATTTTGTGGATTGCTCAGGTTCCCGGTGGGCTCAGCGTCTTGCCGCCGCACGAAAGCTGCCGCTCTCAGGCAACTGCCTATATTCGCCTAGACGGACGCGACCGGCCGATTCACAGATGAGGTGGATGTTGGAGCAAACCTGTTTGAAAAACTCATTATCTCAGGGCCCGAAGCACTAACAGTGCGATGACCCTATTGAAACTGTTAGGGTTATTTTTTATTTATTTTTATTTTTTAATTTTTTCTAGTAAGTAAGCTGCCATCTTTCGGGACGCAAATTCTAACCGCATGTCAGGGACTGGTGAAAAAGTTACTGCTGTGCCTTCTAAAGGCATTGAACAAATGTAAACTGTTGCTGCTATCTGCGCACTTCTGACTCGACGGGCTTGCAGTGGCCGCGTGCGGCGTGCGATTCGCCATGAAGACAGGAAGTTGTTGTGCCTTTCAGTGTACATCCTCAGACCTGCTGCGAAAGTTCAGACGTAATACAACAAGTACTGCCGACCTGTTCTACACCGGGACGAATGTCGATGCACGACATGTCGTTCGACCACCCAACGCCTCCTGACTAAACAAATGGGCGCCATGCGTGAGTGTTCAACATTCCGACCGCGAAAAGCGCCACGTGTGGAAGCCTAACATCTTTTAAAGCGCTTCAGAGTTCGTTTTTTCGGTTTGACGCGCGCTGTGTCAGAAACCATCCGACCAGGACGAGAATTGGTGAGCTGTAGCTCATTAATGTTGGTACTTCTGAAGCTACAGTAAAGCATCACTTGCGGGCCGCTCAAACACAAAACGGTCTGCCGAAGCACACATACGGCGAGAGAGATAGCCTACAAGGCAGAGATGCCTGATGAGGACAGAAGCGAATGTTCTGAGCTCTGCTGGTCTCGGAGCATAAAGAGCTACGATAGAATGTCGTATATATTTCTGTAGGTGAAGTCAGTCTATAGTACCGGGTGAGCCAACAGTCCTGTTTTCCCGGGGACATGTGTCTAGTGGTCACTTTGTGCTTTATGTGATATGAGTCTAGATGGAGAAACTGCGCAATAGTGTGTGGAGTGTCAGTTCCAGATTTTGACAAGTGAGGGGGAGAGAGACAAGCGCTTCTGCCGAACTCTCTTTGTACTCTTACTTTTATGTTATTTTTCTATTCTGACCAGAGCTCGATGTTTGTTTGTGTTTTGTTTTGTTGTTCTCCGCTTCGATACCCACCTACGCTGAGGACGAGTGTTAGAGTTTCGAGTGGTTTTACTAAACGCGGGGAAATACGGACAGCTCTCATCTCTCGTGCATATGTTTCATCCGACAACTCAGTGTTATGTTTTTATCTCTGGGCAGAGACAAGTCTCTAATGCGTTACATATCCTGTTTTCACATCCTGTCCTGGCTGTTTTTAAGTGACTGAAATGTCCTGGTTCTCAAAGAAAAAACTCCTGAAGAAAGATCCGTTCTACAGGCAAAATATCAGATGGGCAAACAGAGGTGGATGAGGAAGAAAAACAGGATCAGAGGATGGAGTGAAAGCTAAGATATAAATACATTTGTTAGTTCGGTTTTGTAAGTTTGTGAGAGCTATTTTTGTTACATTTTGAAGGCATTTTCTTTTAGTTATTTATTATATATATTTATTTTTCTAAAACAGAAGACATTATTTACCATTCATTATTTTTTTAATATGTTAGCAATAGTGGGACATGTTGAGAACATGAGATATGAATCACCCTGAGTATAGCGACTTCTGTTATTATTTCTGTTTTACATTAAGCGCCATCTCCATGTCAGAGGAATGTAAAATTTGCAGTGTTCACTCGGCTCATCGATCAGCGGAAAACGGTTGGGTATGAACACAAAAAGACACGTTGAAAAACGCCTGACGAATGGCGCGCGACTGATGTCGATCCCAGTGTGCTACGGGCCTTTATTGTCTAAAAATCGTATTACCTTTTGCTTTACTTATTTGGACAGTGAGCATCTAGCACCGGTCACCCTGAGACATCTCTCTAATGATACTGAACATGTATAATACTCAATGATTATCATTCACATAAAACCATATACATTCTTAAGTTTGGGGGAATGGAATGAGTGGGGAAATGAGGGAAGAAATGTAGGTTAGGTGAGACTTGCCTCAAACTGGCGAGTTCAACCTGGTAATTTCCAGACACGGGTCCCTTTGTCTTCTCTCGAGGAGTTCTCATTCCTCAACATAGTTTTTCCACTTTCCAGTCTGACACTGCCTGTTATATAAGGATAGAACACAGTACATAAAAGTACACAGCACAATGTGTAGCATACCATGGCAATGTTAATCATTCAAACTCATGTATAAAAATATTTAGAATTTAAAGTATAGTTGAACGTTCCTAAAATAGCATGTGTGTAAAACAGCCTAATTCAAAAGCTCTATGAGAAGAGTGGAGCAAATAATGTAATGAAACTGAAACTAAGGTGAGCTTTTCAATTTCCCCTAATGGCGGAGGTCTATGAAAATAATTATCTACACTAATAGGGGCTAGAGCCCCTGCAGATGTACCATGCTTTGTTTTCTGACAATGATAATGACAGCTTATCTAATATTTGCATGATTAGCCAAATGTAGAGAGCATGTATTACGTGACCGGCGCAAGTGCAGTTGCAGGTATAATGGAAGGCTTATTATGTTGTATGATGGCTAATGTGGGAAAATTTATCTATGTAGTTTCACTAATGATGGATGCAGCATCCAGGTCAAATTGCAGCATAAAATCAGGAGAAAACAAATAAAAAAAGAGAACCTGTGCCTGTGAAGGCAAGAGAACGCAGAAAGCACACAGTAACAAAAAAAGTGAGTGACAGTGAAATCTGAGCCAGAGGTGAATTAGATTTATATTCAGCTGATTTGTAAATGCAATTTGTTGCTTTCCTGATTCAAAGAGATGTCTTCAGAAGTATGGGGACTCACTTAAAAACCTTTTAATCGAATTGGCTAATTCGATTTTTGTGGCTCTGCTAGTGGCTAGACCGACTCTTCTTCCGTTCATTGGGCCTGTGACAGAAGAGATCGGGACAGAAGTAGTCCCAGAATTAATAATGAGTGTTTCACACCTGAGAAAGACAAAGACCTTCCCCTAATGGCCCTATTAGGTGCTCTCAGGTCCTATCATTATGAGGAGCCTTGCACAAAGAATGAGGAGCGATTTGAAAAAGAATGGCTTTTAGATTGTTTGGATTTATTTACAACACAACATAATCCAAAGATACACAACAAATGACAAAAAAGCTCATCAGTAAACACACACTGATCTAAAGACAGAGACTTGGTCGGTCACACACCTTTGTGCCATTCCTAAAACATAGTAGGCTACATACCCGTCATCTCTGAGGTGTTTGATTTTTCACTTTTACCATGTTCATGTACAGAGACTCATGTGAATGTTTAAGTCAGCAGGAATCATCAGTGGCATCAGGTCCCTTTAAAAAACACACACCTGTGAACATGCTGATATCAAGAGAAACTATAACATGTTACTTCAAACGTTTCCATACGTTACAACATTATGAAATGAGAGTGAAGTAAAAACTTGAAGCCTAATGTTTGGTGCGTTTTGCTTTTCAAACACGAGTGATTCAAACTCACAGCTTGTCCAGAGAACATTTACTGAAGCAGTCGAGCCGCTCCAATTTATGAAACATTATTTTATGTGAGCATATATCCACAAACACAGTATTTAACAGTAAACACAGGTCTAAACATTCTAATATTCACCAGTATTAGAATAAACTTGTACTCCTACTGTTATATCATGCTCTGTTTAATTATCGAACATAAAAACATTCTTGTGTCGTACATGTATATAGGGTGCAATTTGTTTTTATTCACACAAATAAATCATGAGAATATCAACTTCATAACTGCATTTGCAGGAATTGTAAAATATTTTTTCTTATTAACTCATGTGGCCTAACGCAATATTTTTACTCTAATAGCTCATACTTCCTCACACATATGTTATAAAAAGCATAAAAAGCATCCTACTAAATCCTCTGCTGAACACGGATTGATCACAAAGTTAAACCATCCCAGTAAAATTATCTGTGGTACTCGATTCGCCTCATTCACGATCCGCAGGACATCTAGATGCACATAAACACGTTTACATTGACTTAACATTTGAAAACACTTCGCGCCAGATGTCTAAAGAGTGAGCGAGTAATCAAAAAACCTTTGCTTTAGCCTGGAGCATACACCGTATGTGTAACTACGGCCATTGTGGGTGAAACTAGTGACTGGGACACTGAACTCTGCTCATCATCATCATAGAAACAGATAATCAGATCTTCCTATGCCTTGCAGTTCTTGAATCCTTGCAGCCACACATGTTGGTGGAATGAGTCTGCGCTGATTACGGCTTAAACCCAGAGATTCGGTTACAACTAGCGATCTACGATGACGTCGTGGGTCTGGAGAACATCATCCAACGCTCCATCCGCGTGGATCAAAGCTGCACTGCATGGATGCTCAACACCCCTACACCTCCTCGTCCACCATCAGGCGCCAACCTTCCAGCACCAGAACCCATGGATATTGGGTCCATCACCTGTCTCTCATCTGAGCGTCAACGTCATATCTCCAATCACTCTGCCGCTATTGTAAAAGTAAGTAAGTAAGTAAAGGTTTATTTCTATAGCACATTTAAAACAGCTCACACTGACCAAAGTGCTGAACGGAAGCGCAGTAGACACAAGGTAAAAAATAAAGTAGAATACAGTAACAAATCGTTGAATTGATCGAGATCCACATAGAAAGACAGACACTTAATTACAAACAGAGCAAGTTAAAACCATTTAAGAAGCCGAGAAGGCCAATGTAAAAAGGTGAGTTTTAAGCCTGGATTTAAAAATCTCAATTGAGATCTGTCTCAATCTCGACAGAAGGAATTAAAGGAACTCAAAACTCAAATGGACGACATCATACAGAAAAAAATGCAATTCCAAATTCAGCAACTGAAACATAATGGTTTTCAATATAGTCATAAAGCAAACAGTAAATATTTAGCAAATTTACTCTCAACACAAAAAAGAGAAAGCAATCATTCCATCCATTCTGGACGGTCACAGGAACCATCAACTCAAAACCCACAGGATATAAATAACACATTTCGGAATTTCTACAGCAACCTCTATTCCCCCACTCACCAACCTACTCAATCAGAAATTGACACCTTCTTGAACAGTATAACATTGCCAAAATTAACTGCAGAAGAAGCCAATATTCTAGACACACCCCTTAGTCTTAATGAACTTTCTATAGCACTTAATACAATTCCTAACAATAAATCTCCTGGACCAGATGGATTCCCAGCTGAATTCTACCAACACTTTGGGACATATTATCACCATTATTCAACAGAGTAATTATAGAAATTAAAACGACATCCACCATAGCGACACATATGTGAATACAGCAGCCATTACATTACTGCTAAAACCCCAGAAAGATCCAACTCACCCTTCTAGCTACCGACCTCTTTCACTATTGAATACTGACTTGAAAATCATTACCAAAGCTCTAGCAACCAGAATAGAAACAGTCACCTCTACACTCATCCACCCAGATCAGACAGGCTTCATAAAAAATATACACACGACTACAGATAATGTCTGCAGATTTTTCAACCTATTTAATATATCACAAGAAAGAAAACTGAAAACCATTATAATTTCACTTGATGCAGAAAAAGCTTTTGATAAGGTAAACTGGTCTTTTTTATTTAATACACTTCACAAGTTTGGTTTTGGAGAGTCGTTCATCCACTGGATTAAAATACTGTATACATCACCCAGAGCCACTATCACCACTAATGGAATTACATCACAGAGTTTCATATTACATCAGGGCACCAGACAGGGATGCCCACTCTCGCCTTCCCTTTTTGCCATTTTCATCGAACCGCTCGCAGCAGCAATAAGACAAAACATCAAAATCAAAGGAATTCAGGTAGACTGATGTACAACACAAAATCAGTCTATATGCAGATGATCTCTTACTTTATTTACAACAACCACGAGTGTCACTTCAAGAAACTTTCAATATTTTCAGCAGTTTCTCCCTTGTCTCACATTACACTATCAACTGGAACAAGTCAATTTTATTACCACTTTCAGATGATGTATGGGATTCTGGAGCTCAGGACAACTTATTTCACCTTAACACAGGCAACATCAAGTACTTAGGATCCAGATTTCCCCCAGGCTGTCAGAGCTTTTCACCCTCAATTACACCCCACTCCTAAAGAAAATTGAAGACGAATACAAACGCTGGACTAAACACCCACTCACACGCATCGAAAGAATAGCTGCTGTCAAAATGAAAACCCTGACCCCAAATTAATTATCTTTTCTCAATGATTCCCATCACTCCTACAGATAAATGGCTCAAAACCCTTAATTCATTAACAACACAATTTTATTGGAAAAACAAAAAACCCAGAATATCACCGTCAACACTACAATTACTACTTCTTGGCAAAATCAGTTACGATATTCTCGTAATAATGGATCAATTTTCATTTTCATGAACATAAATACCCTTGGCTGGAATTAGAACAAAACCAATGCATAAATATCTCACTTGCAGATCTACCCTTTTCTCACAATCAATTAAGAACATCCAACATCTGTCAACCCTTCACCATCTATTCGACTCTGTCAGCCTGGTGGAAAACAAATCAAATCATAAAATCATCACTAGAATTAAATAAGTTTACCCCACTTTGGCACAACCCAGAATTCATGATACAGAATAAAACTCTTTATTTTCCCACATGGGCACAAAAAGGAATCACACAGCTTCACCACTTATTTGAGAATTACAATTTCATGTCATTTAACACACTCATACAGAAATATGGGGTTGGGAGGGAACAATTCCTTAAATATCAACAACTTAGACTCCTAATTAAAAATAAAACCACACTTACAAACAACACATTACAACCTTCTCAGCTTGTAGAAGAACTTATTAAAATTGACAACTTCAAAAAATTAACCTCCCAGCTATACACAATAATTTCCAACCAAAACACAACAATAACACTCCCAACAGTCAAATGGGAAACCGACCTGGCCATCTCTCCCAACCTTGAGTACTGGGAACAAATTTGTAGGAACACCTTTTTCATGACCAACAACACAAACCTGCAACTTATACAATATAAAGTCATTCACAGAACTCACATTACCCAAAGCAAAATGTTCAAAATGGGCCTACACAACACCCATATCTGTCCACAATGCACCTTAGACAGCACAGACGACTATTTGCACGCCATGTGGCATTGCCAACCAGTCAATTCTTTTTGGATTACAGTCACTGAGACACACTCCAAAATCTTGAGCCACAGAATCCCATAATCCCCAACACTTTGTATCATAGGTGACCTTTCCGAAATCCATATCTCAGAAATATAAGAAGCCGTTGCTCATCTCTGCTGTCGCTAAGAAAGTAATTCTCCAAAACTGGAAATCAAAGAAATCTTGCCACATCAATCACTGGATAAATTTAATTCTAGAATATATCTCAATGGAGAAATATAATGCACACAGAATAAAGCAAGTATCAGCCTTTGAAGATATCTGGTCCTATAGACGTAAATGTAAGATATCTTACATTTTTGACAACTCATATTCATCACAGATTACAGGGAAAGTGGATGTTGTTTGTAAATTGTTGTTTGTCTGTCTCCTTGTCGTGTTCTATGTTACATGTTACACTTTGTGTGTGGTGCTTTAATCCCCCCTTTCACTTATGTACCAGGGTTTCAATAAATGGGTGAATAGTTACGCTATTCATGGTCACTATAATAGTAACTTGAATAGTAACTGTATATACATTTATTGTCTGCATTGTAATATACTTTGTACAAACTGTTTTTTTTTTTCTTTTTTTTTTGCTGTATTAAAAATAAAAATAAAGTTGTCCTCCTAAAGAGGGGGGTGGTGGCGGGCAAAAAAAAATTCTCAATTGAAGGGGCACTTCTGATGTCAACTGGCAGTCGGTTCCAGAGCTGAGGCCCAGCAACAGAAAAGGCTCTATCACCTTTTGACCTGGAGGAGGCCTTGACTGGAGGATCTTAGAGACCTCGGAGCTACATGAGGATGAATGATATCTTTTATGTAGCTGGGGGCCAGGCCGTGAAGAGATTTAAAAACTATCAACAGTATTTTGAATTGTATCCTAGACTGGACTGGAAGCCAGTGCAAGGAGGCTAGGACTGGTGTAATGTGCTCACGTTTTTTGTGTGTGTGTTTGTGAGTAGCCTAGCCGCTGCATTTCGAACCATCTGAAGCCTTGCCACCAGAGACCACAGTAAAGAGAATTACAATAGTCCAGGCGGGAGGTTATGTTACATACCTCGTGGGACTGGGAAGGCTTCACGGTCGAGGAAAGATGCTGGGTTCCTCGGGAGGACATTCTGGACCCTGCCCTCCTTCAAGATTTCAATTCTACTCACCCAACTCGTCCGGTACCTGAGAGGTCGTGGCCGCCCGTCGTCGGTCCAGCAGGAGCTGGCCGTGGAGGGGTACTGTCACGGCAGACACCAGCTTCAGTGCCAGATTCCTTCACTCCGCCCACCCAATCAGCATCCCCAGATTACTAATCACCTGTCACCCGCCACCTGCACCCAATCCCCGTTTCATTCAGCAGCACCATTAAAGACTCACCCATTCCCTTCCTCAGTTGTCTGGTCTCGTCGACACTACCGACCTCAGACTCCCAATCGACTACTTACCTGTGACCTACCTGATTCCAGTCCTTCCTCTGATCCTTCGTCGTCTTGTTTCTCAATCCTGTTCCCGTTCCTCTGGGTCCCATCCTCAACCAGCCTATCGATTCCAATCATCCTGAACAGATAAGAGACTTTGTTTAAAGACTGTTCTGAGATACCTACAATTATCTTCCAACCTGTTACTCACCTGCCATCCTTCATTGTGCATCTACTTAATAGACTTGTTAAACTCACCAGTCTGTGTCTTCTGATCCCTGACATAGATAAACTGTTCATTCATTACATCACTTTACCTCTGTCTTTATCCCCTTGTATCCTCTTCTTTTTGGCACTGTATCTATCACAGCAGACTATAATGCTAATTTAAATGTGTCATGAAAATTCGTCCATCCGTCACAATGAGGAAACTTTCACCGTGTCTAGATGGTCGCGAGGCCCGCTTCTAAGGGAGTGCTTGAGCGTAAGCACCCTCAAACGAAAGCAATGTTGTCTACATTGGATGCGGCGAGGGCGGCGCTACACAACAAATTACCAACAGTAAACTGATCTGGCGCACTTCAAGCACTCGCTGGGCGGGGGGAGATTGATGCACCAGTACCGGAGTCGGGGACTTAGTTAAGTTTTTGTTGAGTTGTTTTGCTTTATTTTGTAGTATTTCAAATTAATGGTTTTAAAATAGTATAAAGTCAAGTCAAGTCACATTTATTTATATAGTGCTTTTCACAATACAGATTGTATCAAAGCAGCTTCACAGTGATAACATGAAAGTAATACAACACAGATCAATAATATTGTTAAATGTTAAATAAACCCAACTAAGCAAGCCAAAAGCAGGCAAAGCAAGGCGACAGTGGCAAGGAACCAAAACTCCATCAGATTGGATGGAGAAAAAACCTTGGGAGAACCCAGGCTCAGTCGGGGCCAGTTCTCCTCTGGCTTACATTCATATGTTTATATATAAATATTAAATATAAATATTGTTTATATGTAACACGGCGCCATAACATATCGCCAGGGTTGAGTCGTCTCTTCACAGGCGTTGGGGCATCTGAATTCCCTGTGAGAGACTGGATACAAACTGGACCTGACGAACGCCATTTCTCCACGACAACGTCCCGAGATAACAGCAGAAATGGCAGAAAGGCAATAATTAGCTTAGCTGATGTTCATAATTATTTCCATTATACGGGAGTCGGTGTTAGAAAATCACTATCTCGCAAAGATATATTTATATTAATAAATATATGTATATTAGTAAAAAAAAAAAAACTCGTTCACTCATTTTGGCGCCCTACTGAGTGGTAGCGCCCTTAGCATTTGCCTATACCGCTTATGCCACAGGCCGGCCATGCTTGTCTGACTTGCTTTATCCAAAGACTTTTTGGTCATTGTAATGATATCTTGTGAGACACTTTAGGATCCTAAGAGAACTGTAACGTCACGAAATGTGTAATAAAGGCAGTTGAATACTTACCAGCTAATGTGTCAGTCACATATCTGTACATGGTACCAGGAGTAAAAGTGTTAAATAGTTCAGGGGTTCTCAACTCCAGTCCTTCGCGACCCACTGCTCTGCATATTGTGTATGTCTCCCTTGTTTAACACACCTGATTCAGATCCTCAGCTCGTTGAGGATAGACGTTAGAGTCTACGTTAGAGACATTAGAGGACTGGAGTTGAGAACCCCTGAAAAGTTAAATGTTCGGTGTGAGAAAGACGGGATGGACGCCATAAAACCACCAGAACCATTGAAGCTCACAGGAAATATTGCTTATGCCTGGAAACAGTTTAAACAGGCGTTTCAACTTTATTTGACTGCAGCTGGGGCCAACGACAAGAGCGGTGAGAGGAAAGTGGCATTGTTACTGACGATAGCAGGGACACAAGCAATAGAAATATACAAGACATTTGAGTTCACAGAGGTGGGAGATAAAAACAAACTGAACAAAGTTCTGGAGCAGTTCGATGCATACTGTAGTCCGAAAAAGAAATGAAGTATACGAGATGTTTTCCGTTGCCGCGTCAGCAGCAAGATGAATCGTTTGACTCTTATATGACTGATCTGAGGCTGAAAGTGCAATCCTGTAACTATGGCGACATGCAGTCCTCCATACTCACGTGATCAGATAGTATTTGGAATACACAATAAAAAGGTGCGGGAACGCTGCTAAGGGAGGACAGTCTGAAATCAGAAGATGCAATCAGAATGTGCAGAGCTAGCGAACAAACGGAGAAACAGATGAAGATTTTTGAGAAGCCGTCCGTTACTGCGGAAGCGCCAGGCGGCCTGACAGGGTGGTCAGATCTCGCTCAATAAATGTGGACAGGTGGATTGTGCCACTTAAAGTAAATGGCACAGAGATTCACATGAAACTTGACACAGGAGCCATAGCAAATCTCATCACATTAAAAGACTTCAAAGCTCTGCGCCACAAGCCAGTTATAGAAAACAAAAAAGTGGGATTGAGAGCTTACAATGGACAATGATTGAAACACAGGGCGTCTGCAGATTACAAGTCCAGAACAAGCACATTAAGAGAAATCTACTATTTGTGATAGTGCCGAAAGGGAAGGACTCCCTACTGGGAGATCAAGCTTGTGAGGAAATGGGACTTGTTAAACGTGTTCTAAACATTGCCAAGCAGTCACCACAGTCAGTAAACAGTCACCACATCACAAGCAGACAACTGGGAAGTGCAGTATCCCAATATTTTTGATGGCATAGGAGTGCTGCCATTCACATACAGCATTAAACAGAAGGATAATGCTAGACCTGTGGTGCATGCTCCACGTCGAATTCCTGTTCCACTGAGACGAGATCTTCGCAAAGAACTGGACAGAATGGTGGCATTAAAGGTCATTCAACCCACTAAGGGAGCCACGGAGTGGGTCAACTCAATGGTCTGCGTGAGGAAGCCAAATGGAGCTCTCACACTGCAAAAATATCGACATACAAAAATAAGAAAATAAAACTTAAATTAAGAAAAAAAAAACAAGCAAAATTATCTGCCAATGGGATGAGAAAATTTTACTTGATAAGACTTCTTGAAACAAGACAAATAAACTTGTGATAAAAAGTTCTTAAAATCTTAAAACAAGAAAAAAATGAAGTAAATTTAGATATTTTAACTTGATTCAAGCAGTAAAAATATCTTGAAACCAATGCAAAAATAGTCAAATCTAGTATTTTTTTCTTGTTTTATTTGTGTTCGTTTTAAATACTCTGGTAAAAATATCTTAATATAAGAATATATATATACACATTTCAAGGGTTTCTGGCTTATTTTAGGGAAAGGTTTGGTTTAAAATATCCTGATATAAGAATATACACATTTTAAGAGTTTCAGGCTTATGTTGAGAGAAAAGTTGGGTTTAAATGATCTTGATATAAGAATATATATACACATTTTAAGGGTTTCGGGCTTATTTTTAGGGAAAGGTTTGGTTTAAAATATCTTGATTTAAGAATATATATATATATATATATATATATATATATATATATATATATATATATATATATATATATATATATATACACTATAAGCTCTGAAATGGAAGATGCATTTAATAAAACTGGTACAAACAAACATGCTCTTAATATTGCTTTATTGATTCCAACTGCAAAAGGAAAGCAAACGATTGTTACAAAAATTACAGCAATGAATCATATCACAGCAGTTGGTAAGCATATTAAAACAAAGCTGTAAAATCCATTTAGTAAACTTGAAAAAAGCATGCAAACCAATTGCCTTGAAAAAAAAACGAGTAAAGTGAGATAGGAATGTGTATGTCTAGTGGTGTACACTTACAGAGAGCTCCAGTAACTTAAAACTTATTTCATTTAGTTTAGATGTACTCATTTATGCTAGTTGAGTTTACTTTATTTCAAAAGCAATGCAGTTTACTTGTTAAAACCATGCAAACTGATTGCCTTAAAAATAGCAAGTAAGCTTTACTCCAATAAATTAAGTACTATCAATCATCTATTATAAATCATTGTGAATAGTTTCACAATTTTACAAAGATAACATTTACAACTGGACAAATAAATTTAAGCCAATGATACAGTTCAAAGGTTAATTTATTGTTTTGGTTTTATTGTATTAGTTAACAACTGACACAGGGGTGGTCCTCAGAAGTTGGCACTGGGGTATACAATGTTTAAATAGTCACTTACTTTAGGTAAATATAAAAACAGAGACGCGTTATAATAAGTTTCATTAGTTAGTGTATTAACTAACATGAATGGGCTCTATGCACAGCTCCACTACTTCCTGAACTTCAGCCAGCTTCTTGTTTCCTGTCTGGCATTATTGGGCACATTGATTAATTCAGGCATGTCTGATTATTGTTGCCGTGACTACTGAGGTCAAGCACACCTGAATTAATTAAATTGTCCAATAATGGCAGACAGGAAACAAGGAGCTGGCTGAAGTTCAGGAAGTAGTGGAAGCTGTGCATAGAGCCAATAATAATGTTCATGTTAGTTCACAGTGCATTAACTAATGTTAACCAATACAATCATTGGTTTTAATGTTTTAGGAAATGTTTAACTAACTAACTGTAACTATTGTAAGTGTTACCCAAAAACATTAAGTACAACATATTTTTTAAAATATAAAATCTGAATAAAAATAAATATATTTGAGACCATACCCTGTCTCTAACACATCCTCAACAAACAGCTTTAACAATTCAATAAATAACAATTACTCACTTTAATCAATAACACTTCGGAGACCAAACTTGGTATATAAAATTGCAAAAAATTAAACAATGGAAAAGCAATGTCTCTGTCCCACATGAACATTAGAAATGAATATGCTGACAGCATCTTAAAGGGACAGTTCACCCAAAAAACCTCTGTCAGTAATTACTCGCCCTCATGCCGTTCCAAACCCGTAAGAGCGTCGTTCATCTTCGGAACACAAATAAAGATATTTTTGATGAAATCTGAGAGCTTTCGGTCCCTCCATTGACTACAACGTCATTGCAACTTTCAAGTCCTAGAAAGGCAGTAAAAACATCATTAAAATAGTCCATGTGACTAAAGTAGTTCAGCCTTAATGTTATGAAGCAACGAGAATACTTGATGCACTTTTATCATGGAGTTGGATAAAAAAATAATCCAAATAATGGTTTGACATAGTGTAAACAGCCCAGTGCTTCTGGGTTTTACGGACATTCTTCAGACATTCATTCTTCAGAAGGTCATCTCACTATTGGCCAATGCTAGTCATGTGTGATGCCAGCCAATAATAAGCCTACGCTCTGACGTAGAACCCAGAAGCACTGGGCTGTTTACACTACGTTAACAGTGTAGAAGAATGACATGGAAGAGATCATAATATTACTCATAAAGATCATAAAGAGACTCGCTTCATAATATTAAGGCTGAACTACTGTAGTCCCATGGACTATTTTAACAATGTTTTTACTACCTTTCTGGGCCTTGAAAGTTGCAATGATGTTGTGGTCATGACATTTTGCCATGATAGAGAGGTGCTAAAGGCTATGCCTGGGTTTATCTGTGGTTATGATCTAATAGCATGATACTGGATGACCAATGGTTCAGCCTAGGCATCTAGCACTTTAAAGCCCAAAAAAGGTAAGAAAGACAAAGTAATTGACAAAGTAATTTTTCAGAGATTGCCGTTTTGTTGGGAGTTTGTTTTGTCCCAAACCAAGCATAACATTTCTGAATGAAGTTAAGTGTTTATTTCTTTTGCGAAATCCAAATTTAAAGCATGAGACTGACCAAAATAGAAGCAAATTGCCTGAGGCAGGTTCTGCAGATTATCCATTACAATACCTCTCTCAACAATGATGGCAGTAGACACTGGGCAAATGTAGTTTAGTTAGAGAGAGAAGTTCTTCATCAATGACCGTCCCCAACAGATACTTGTGCTCAGGCTTCATCAACATCACATACCTGAATGAAACCAATCAACAAATATTACAACAGGGAAAAGTGAAAAGGCATGAATAATCATAAGTTAGCTGCCCTAAAAACACTGCCTTTAATCCATGTATTAGTTTATATCATTGATCTTTTTTTTTTTATTTTTATTATGACTCTTAAAGGGATAGTTCACCCAAAAATGAAAATTAGCCCATGATTTACTCTTCCTTACGCAGGGCTGGGCGATAAAACGATAATTATCACAATATTTTTCTTGATAAAACGATATCAAGAGTTCAATTAATGTTTGTGTGCCAAAAGTTGAACAAAACCCATTTGAACCGCGCCACACACACCATTATCCGTCTCGGCTCAAACTCCAAAACGGTTTACTAGAGCAGAGCAATTTACTCTGATCGTCTCGCTCACGAGATCCAGTGAGAAGCGCTTGAGTTCAGCGGAGAACACACGGCTCAGTTATTTAAACCAATGGAAAGGCAGACAAAGTAATCCATGCAATTCTAATGGTATAATCTTAATTTTATGATGCAATGCAAGAACAAATCAATAAGATTTAGTAACTGTTGTTTTTTGTTTTTTTACAAAAAAGCACTCATGTCATTACCATTATGCCTTTAAAGGGATACTCCACTTTTTTATTGGAAATAGGCTCATTTTACAACTCCCCCAGAGTTAAACAGTTGAATTTCACCGTTTTCAAATACATTCAGCTGATTTTCTGATATTTAGAAGAATATCAGTAACCAGACAGTTTCTGATCTCATTGACTTCCATAGTAGGAAAAAAAATATACTATGGAAGTCAATGACTGCGTTTACATGCAGCCAATAACCCGTTCAAAACCGGGATATTAGCAATAACCCGGTCACGAACGGCCATGTAAACACCGGCAAAAACCCGAATATTGCTCATATCCCGGATTTTAAAAACCGGGATATTATACCTGGGGTACCCCTTTTCTAACCCGAATTTTTGCTCATGTAAACGCGTATCGGCATATCCCCATAGTGATTTGTGTTCTGCGCATGTTCTATTCGCAAGGAATCTTGGTCTTTTGAGTAGAGAAACTTCTCGGCGCATACAAAAATCCACGTGCAGTATACCGGAAGTAAACATGGCGAGACACAGCACAGCATACTTTTGGAGCGAGCTCAGTAACGTTACCAGCATCACAGCGCAAACAAAGGCGATCGCTATCTGCCCCAAACTATTCATTATCCGCATGCTAGCTGTTGTTGTCGTCTTTGGATACAGGAAGAAGAATCGGAAATGACGCAAATTGCGTCTAAAGGTTATCCGTACGTCAAGACGCTAACCGCGCGTCGCCGTTTACATCGGGATATTGCAGTTCCATGTATACAGGAGAAACTCTCTCTGCTCACGCATGTAAACGGGTTATCCCTAATGTTTCAGAAACCCGAAAAGAGACCTTAACCCGACCATAACCCGAACATTGGCTGCATGTAAACGTAGTCACTGTGAGACCAGAAACTGTCTGGTTCCTGATATTCTTCTAAATATCAGAAAATCGGCTGAATGGATTTGAAAACGGTAAAACTCAACTGTTTAACGCTGGGGGAGCTGTAAAATGAGCCTATTTCCAAAAAAAGTGGAGTATCCCTTTAAGTGGAGAAGTGACTATTAAGATTACAGTTAAAGGGTTTATCAACAAAACCACACAACACTTAAGTAAACAGCTAGATAGATTGTAAGCAAAACCATGATCAACTCAGAATAATAATACAAAAAAGGCTGCAGTAAACTCACCTCTGTATTAATTTGCTGCATAAGCTCATCTAGTTTCTCTTCAAAGCTTCTTGAAGACTGTGACAAAGTGTGGTGTGTAGAGATCCACAGCACCATAACAGTTCTCTGCTGTCTGCAGATCTGTGGTGACTATTCTGTCAAACTCTGCAAACATCTACACACACACACACACACAAAAGGCATGGGAAAGTGTGGACATTGTTCAATGCATGGTCAGGCCTACAGGCCAATTCTAAAGCAAACCTAAATGTGGTTTCTCATTGTGCATAAGTACTTAACTTGTCTCTCAGTAAAAAGAGCTCCACTGCTCATCTGCTCCACAATCTCATGTCTTCGCATTCAGAAGGTCTGGTCCATCTTTGATCCAATGAGAGGTTCCACTGAGATAACATCAGTAGGGAGAACATCTATGGCAAGCCGTTTTAGCTTTTAATCATTCGCAGGATATGAATTCTTGATATCAACAATTACATTTTCACTAGTTAAAATAATAGTTTTTGATATCAGGAATTAGATTTGTTCTAGTAACAATGGCAATTTTTGATATCAGGAATTACATTTCAACTAGTAAAAATTGTCATTCTTGATATCAACAATTCAATTTTAACTTGTAAAAACTATCATTCTTGATATTAACAGTTGAATTTTAACTAGTAAAAGCTATAATTCTTGATATTAACAATTTATATCCTGGGAATGGCAATAGGCAAGCCGTTTTGACTTTTAATCATTCGCAGGATATGAATTCTTGATATCAACAACTACATTTTCACTAGTTAAAATGATACTAATTGATATCAGGAATTAGATTTCTCCTAGTAACAATGAAAACTTTTGATATCAGGAATAACATTTCCACTAGTAACAATGCTAATTCTTGATATCAACAATTACATTTTCACTAGTTAAAATGATAATTCTTGATATCAACAATTAATTTTGAACTAGTAAAAATTATAATTGTTGATATCTAATTGTATTTTCACTAGTGAAATGTCACCATAGACTGCCATTCAAAACTAATTGTTGATATCAAGAATAGATTTCTTACTAGTTGAAATTCCAATTTCACATATCAGAAATACAATTCTTACTAGTAACAACCTTTATTTATGATATCAAGAATTCAATTGTCACTAGTTGAAATGTTATTCTTGATATCAGCAATTGAATTGCTACTAGTAAAAATGTTCATTTTTGATATCAATAATTCAATTTTCACTAGTAACAATGTTAATTTCTGATATCATGAATGGGATTGTTACTAGTAAGAAAGCCATTTTAGATATCTGAAATAATATTGATATCAGAAATTTATTTTCAGATATCATAAATTAACATTTTTACTAGTAGAAATTTAATTGTTGATATCTGGAATAGACATTTCAACTAGTGACAATTTAATTATTGATATCAGGAATTCACATTTGTACTAGTAACAATGTAAATATTGATATCAACAAAGCAAGTTGATATCTGGAATTGCCCTTGCAACTAGTGAACATATAATTTCTAATATCTTAAATAATATTTTAACTTGTAAAAATAGTATTGCAGATATCTAGAATTGTCATTTTTACAGGTAAGAATAGCTATGGTAATTAATTCATGAATATTAATGAGTATTAATGAGCATTGATAATATTAATGAGAATATAACAATTATATTGTTGATATCAACAATTACCTTCGTGATATCAACAATTAAATTCTTGATATCAACAATTACATTCTTGATATCAACGATTAAATTCGTTGATATCAAGAAGTTAATTGTTGATATCAAGAATATAATTGTTGATATCATGAAGGTAATTGTTGATATCAAGAATGTAATTGTTGATATCAAGAATGTAATTGTTACATATCTTGTACTTCAACTTTTACATTCTTGATATCAACAATTACATTCTTGATATCAACAATTACATTCGTGATATCAACAATTACATTCTTGATATCAACAATTACATTCTTGATATCAACAATTACATTCTTGATATCAACAATTATTCTTGATATCAACAATTATTCTTGATATCACTTTATAAGCAGTCGTCATTAATATGCACATATCCAAAAAGGAATTCATTATTATGCACATATCCAAAAACGAATTATTGATATCTGCAATAACAATTTTTACTAGTGAAAATTACATTTTTACATGTAAGAATTAAATTACAGATATCACAAATTAAATTACAGATATCAAGAATTATGTTTCTTACTAGTTGTAATTTTATTTGTGATATCATGAATGTATTTCTGCGAGTGATGACGTCATTGTTTATATCAAGATTTTAATTCCTGATATCAACAATGAGCATTTCTGATATCCAGAATTTCATTGTTGATATCAATAACTGAATTGTTGATATCAACAATTCATATCCTACATATGATTAAATATTAAAAGGGCGACTAAACTATAACAGATATCAAGACTAGATATCTTACTAGTTGAAATTCCAATTTCACATATCAGAAATACAATTCTTACTAGTAACAACCTTTATTTATGATATCAAGAATTCAATTGTCACTAGTTGAAATGTTATTCTTGATATCAACAATTGAATTGCTACCAGTAAAATGTTCATTTTTGATATCAATAATTCAATTTTCACTAGTAACAATGTTAATTTCTGATATCATGAATGTGATTGTTACTAGTAAGAAAGACATTTTAGATATCTGAAATAATATTGATATCAGAAATACATTTTCAGATATCAAAAATTATAATTTTTACTAGTAGCAATTGAATTGTTGATATCAAGAATAGACATTTCAACTAGTGACAATTTAATTATTGATATCAGGAAATCGCATTTGTACTAGTAACAATGGAATTATTGATATCAAAAATTATATTTCTACTAGTAAAAAATAAATTCTTGATATCAACAATTGATTTTGAATGGCAGCCTATGGTGACATTTTACTAGTGAAAATACAATTACAGATATCAGTAATTAAATTGTTGATCACAAGAGTTAAATTCTTGATATCAGCAATTACATTTTTTGATATCAAGAATTCAGTTGTTGATATCAAGAACTCAATTCTTGATATCAACAATTGAATTCTTGAGATCAAAAAATGTAATTGCTGATTTCAAGAATTAATATCCTGCGAATGATTAAAAGTTAAAACGGCTTGCCATAGAACATCACTTAACATTACGAAGTTTTTCATCTTGTTAAAAGATGGCTAATTTTATCAGCAGTGATAAAGCAGTTGAGTTTGAGTAAAGAAAATCACTTTTACATTGCATGCTTCACATTCTGAATTTACTTTATTTAAAAATCAAGTATAAAGTATAATTATAAAGTATAATGCTGTTGTGAAATCACAAATACTGTCAAAACTTATCACAAACTCTATCTGTGCATAAGCTGCACGTGAACGGTAACGTTATGTGCGCCATTTCACCAGATTTTTAACGTTAACTTTAATAATTTATAAACCAATGCCAACAGAGGAGAAAGCATCAGTGAAAGTGGTAAAATAGGAAACCATTATTCTTACATTTGGGACAAATAAATCGTAACAAATAAAGGGTAACGTTAGCTAACTGAAAATAAACAGGCCACACCAAGGCATATTCTTCAAGCTCCGAATATCACAATTAGTTGGTCCACATTAGTTGCAGACCAGTAAAATATATCGACATACAGTAAAAAAAAAAAAAAAAAACATTTACACAAAAGTCGCAAGCTTGATTACTCACCTTATTGTTAACTTACTCCAAAAACGTAGAGAGGCTCCAGATAAAAATGTAGTCAGTCTGTCAACGAGCGTTAGTTTCCACCATAGACTGTAGGTTTCCACATCTGCAAAGAAAATCAATAGGCTTGTTTAAGATGAGCAAAATCTGCGCAGAACCGATCACCGGTGATCAGCGCGAGATGCATGCCGGTTAGAAATGTGTCCGAGAACGGTCCGCCTGGCTCTGATGTCATGTCGACGTAAGTCAAAAAACTCTCGCGAGCGCAAGGCGCACCTGAGAAACCATAAAATATTACCACATACTGAGAAACCATAAAATATTACCACATACTGAGAAACCATAAAATATTACCACATACTGAGAAACCATAAAATATTACCACATACTGAGAAACCATAAAATATTACCACATACTGAGAAACCATAAAATATTACCACATACTGAGAAAAGTGAATATATATATATATATATAATTATATTATTTATATTATTTTAAATTAATTTAATGTAAGCAAATGCTGTCTATAAGAACCTGATGAAAACAACTGCTGTCAACAATTAGATTTTATTTAGATTTCGATCAAAAGACCTTCGCTGACTTTTCCACTGCTCCCCAATTAACTTAAAAATGAAAATTTCCTGATAATTTACTCACTCAAATGCCAACCAAGATGTTTGCCTTTTCAGTGGAAATTTTCAGTGGATGTTAATTAGATTTGATTTGGACTTCAACATCTTGGTTGCCATTTAAGTCCATTGTGTGTAGAAAAATCCTAAAAAGTTTTCCTCATAAAAGTAAATTTCCTTTCCACTGAAGAAAGAAAGACATGAACATCTTTATGGCAGTGGAGTGAGTAAATGATCAGGAAATCTTCATTTTGGGGTGAATAATCTTTTAAAATGAAGTTACTGGGTTGATGTAGATATTGACAGTTGTCATCACTGAATAAAATGTTATAGTTCTATGAGTATATGAGTATAGACAGTTCAAACAAATTTGGGGAAAAAGGTTTTTAGAAAATGTCTTCCCTGCCTTTAAAGATTTCTCCTCAAAAACCAAACTCAAACTAATCAGTTCATCTTTACTTGGGTTTCTTGAGTAAACAAAGCATGGGATGTGAATATTACAGATTACTGGATTTTAACAATTATGTTAAGACATTAAGTAAAGATAACTAAAAAGTGTTAGAATCACTGTTGGATTTTACAATCTGAAACCCTTCAGCTGTGCACAATTTCAAGGTCATTTGTGATGTTTAAAGTTCATATCTGAGTGAGAGACGGACACGCATTTGATGCCCCAACATTTTTTTTTCAGTGTTGATATACAAATATGACTTCATTTTTATAAAAACACTTTATATTTTTAATGCATTTTTAACTAAAATAATAGATTAACATTTAACCGAATCTTAACCACTTTTTAGACGTCATACTGTATTAAATATGTCAGTTAGATCAGTCGGTGTAGATGAGTGGTGAAGTCTGTGGTGAGAGAGTGTGGAAAAGGAGAAAAAGAGAAGCCATGATCTCCATGAGCTCTTAGATTTTCTTCTTTGTTTGCTATTTTGAGAAAAGAAAAGTACAGAAAATCTACAAAATCTAGAAGAACAATATGCACAGACGTGAAATTTGATGAAAATAACTTAAAAAATACAGCATTTTTGCTTTTAACCACAAATAATCAACACAGAGGATCAGAAGATCAGACTTCTAGCAACAGGACTGCTGGAAAATTGGAGGGAAAGCTTAAAACCGGAAAAGAACCACCTATTCATAGAGGAAAAAGCAGTGAGTACGACCAAAACTGCACTGGACACACTTTTTTAGCTTATTTGCTTATTTTTCCCAAAATTTAAGGGCATAAAATTGATCTTTTATATTTCCATAAGCTAGAAATGCTAAAAAAGCTAAAGCTATGGCTAGCTCACACTCTGGCACTCAATGTATAAATTTAACTGAGGCAGAGAGAATCAGCCAATCAGAGCAGCAGCTGCAATCAGCCCACTGCCATATGCAGATGAGCTCCCCCTCCCCACCATACAGTACCCCTCTGAGGTGAAATCTGACAACGCAAGGAAAACCTTCAAGCAGAAACTTCTGTCAAACAACCCTGAGACTCTGTTTGCAGACCTGTTCAAAACAGGAGAAGTCTGCAACCTCATTTTCTTCTCTGATCACCCCAGAGCCTGGCATAAAGCCATCATCCAGCTTTACCCCTCTGTGAAGAAAGAAGGCATCTGTAATGGCTGGAAAGTCAAAATCAGAGAGCCAAATGACCCTGACAGCACAGCAATAACTGTGAACATCTATAAAAATGGCACAGTCATGATACAGGGGGACCTGAAAACATTTCAGGCGGACTACAGAACAATAAGTGAAATTGTGAAACATGAGAAAGCTATACCATCTGAAAGCTTGTCATATGATCAGAATCCACCGAACAGCACCTCAGACCACAGATCCACTCCTGCAGAAACCGTTGAGCACACCTCACCCTCCCTGCTCAAAGCTATACCTCTCCTACAGGAGCACTTCACCAAGCTGGAGATGGAGATGGTGCAGCTCAGAGAAACTGTGCTGAGACAGCAGCAGTCAGACACATGTGCAGCTCATGCTGAACTCCAGCAGAACACAGAGCACTTAACACAGAGACTATCAGCCCTCATACAGCAAATGAGACAGCTTCAGTCAGAGAAGGACAGCTATCAGTGTGAGCTGACCGCACTGAGACTACAGCTAGAGGACAGAGAACAGTCCACAGCAGAGATGAGGCAGCAGCTGAGAGAGATACAGGAGGAGAGAGAGCAGCAGAGCAGTGAGATCCAGGCCCTGAGAGAGCAGCTGAGAGAGATCCTCCTGGCCAGAGCAGAACCCGAGCAGACCCACAGAGCTCAAATACTGCCCTCCACCTCAGAGTCACCGAACACAGGGAATCAACACCCATCCGTCAGCGCAGAGAGACCCGACCCAGACCGCTCACAGCCATCACAGCGCCCCCAGCCAGACTCCTCAGCACAGCAGCATCAGCCCTCGTCTCACAGCAGCACAGCACCAACCAGCACAGAGGAACCTGAAATAGCTCTACTCATCGATTCAAACGGCAAATTCATCGACGTAAAGAAACTTTTCCCCCAACACAGAGCTGTTAAATTCTGGTGTCCCACCACCGACAAAGCCCTGGAGCTCCTGACAGAGTCACAGCTAGGCCGGCCCAGCCACATCATCATCCACACGGGCACCAACGACCTGCGGAGCCAGCAGGACCGAGTGTCTGACTCCCTCAGAGCTGTTGTGGAAAAAGCTAGAAAAACTTTCCCCAACTCTAAAATCATCCTGTCCACTTTACTTCAGAGGAGAGATTTCCATCCCAACACAATAAATAAAATAAATTCCAGCATCTCTAGACACTGTGCCCTCCTGCCCAACGTCCACCTGGCCCATCATCCAGACCTGAACACTGAATGTCTATACGACCACGTCCACCTTTATAAGAACCTGGTACATATCCTTGCAAAGAGACTCAAAGATGTCACTCTAAACAGGACCAACCAGACCAGCCCCAGGTGGAGCAGAACCAGCCCTAACCCAGTCAATCCATCGAGACACACTCCAGCAAACTACACCCCAGTGCACAGCTCATCTAGAGCCCCGAGCGGAGCACCAGCGAGAGCACCACACCGAGCTGCAGCACCCAGACAGGACCCCTACAGACCGAGACCGTCCTTCAACAGCCCCACAGCTCCAGCAGCCGAAGCCCGTCCACAGCAGAGCCCGACCCAGCCCAGCAGACCGAGCTACGCCCAAGCTGTCAGCGGAGGAGCAGATCGAGCCAACACTGAACTCCATGACATCCAACACATGCTGAGTATCATCTGCTCTCACCTGCTAACACACAGTGGACAGTGGTAAAAAAATAAAAATAAATAAATAAATAAATAAATAAATAAATAACCAACACACCTACCTAGGTCTGTTGTATTAATGTACATTTAATATGGAATTGTTAATGTTTTGAGTTCCTACCATAACTTCCATCATTCATTGTTTTAATTTTAACCTGTTGTAATTTTGCAAATAGAATCATTTCTCTTTTCTCAAAATAGCAAACACACCATACATATAATTTTCAACGTTTATGATGAAATCACTTTTTTCACCATGTTTTTCAACATGGAATATTCAAGGTCTTAACTCCTCAGTTTTTGGCCTAAAAAGTAGAAATTCTGATTTTATGAAAGAACTTCAAGACCTAGATGTCATCATCTTACAGGAAACCTGGTGTAGAGGAGATGCGTTCACTGGCTGTCCCTCAGGATACAGAGAAATAATACTACCATCAGTTAAACTCACATCAGTCACACAAGGGAGAGACTCGGGAGGGATGATCATATGGATCAGATCTGAACTGTCCATAGAATTAATAAAGAAGAAACAATACCACCTGTGGCTAAAAATACAAAAAGGAATGATATCAGCATCTAAGCCTGTTTTCCTTTGTGCAATTTACATTCCTCCCCTCGAGTCTCCATATTTCCAAGAGGAAACCTTCCAAACCTTAAGAGAGAAATCAGCCATTTCCAGGCCCAGGGAAATGTGCTGCTTATGGGCGATTTAAATGCTCGAACAGGAGAAGAATTCGATTTCATTGAATCACATGGTACCAGATTCATAACTGGCAATAACGACCTGTACCCTTCTTACCCCAGCAGACAAAACTGCGATCAAACCCGTGAACGCTCACGGACGGCAGCTTCTACAGCTCTGCCGAGGACTGGCTCTGTACATCGTCAACGGGAGACTGCGAGGAGACTCGCTCGGCCGATACACCTACAGCTCAGCTCTTGGGAACAGCACTGTAGATTATACCATCACAGACCTAGACCTTTCCTCTTTGAGAGCATTCACAGTCAAACCCTTAAAACCTTTCTCAGACCACAGCCAAATCATCCTCAATATAAAGCAATCTGAAACATCACCCAAACCAATTAGGACCCCATATCAAATGAGCAAATTAATGTCTTTCAAATGGACAGAAAACAGTGGCACTAATTACAGCACTGCTGTCGAGTCTCCAGAAATACAATCCCTCATCCATTCATTCCAAATAAAGGAATACCCTAAAAATCAATTCGGCATCAATCAGGAAGTCCACGATCTAAACTACATATTCTACAAAACAGCACAAAAAAGTAATTTGTCAATTGTTAAACCTAAGAAAAAATATTTAGATACAGACAAATGGTTTGATTTGGACTGTAAGGCTCTGAGAAAAAACCTAAGAAATTTATCAAACCAAAAACACAGACAACCAGATAATTCTGGACCTCCGCCTTCTTTACTGTGAGGCACTAAAACAATATAAAGCCACACTCCGGCGGAAAAAAGTTCAGTTTCTGCAAAGCCAGTTTGAAGAAATTGAAAAATCTATAAACTCACACAAATTTTGGGATAAATGGAAATTGTTATACAAATCAAATCAAGAAGTTCTGGCAATCCAAGACGGGAAGACGTGGAAAAATCACTTCCAAGAATTATACAGCCCGACTCAAATTCAAAATAATAAACAAAATGAAATAACTAATAAATTAGACGATTTGGAAAGATCAATTAAAGAAAATCAAAACCCTTTAGATTTCCCCATAACAATGAAAGAATTGGAAGATATATTAGGAGCCCTTGAGCCCAAGAAAGCCTGTGGTGTCGACAGCATCCTGAACGAGATGCTGAAACACACGGACCGAAGCTTCAAACTGGCCATGCTGAAACTGTTCAATGATGTTCTGTGTGTAGGGTTCTTCCCTGAGATCTGGAACAAGGGCCTCATCAGCCCCATCCACAAGAACGGAGACAAATTAGACCCCAACAACTACCGAGGCATCTGTGTGAACAGTAACCTGGGGAAGGTCCTCTGCAGCGTCTTAAACACCAGACTTTTAGACTTCCTTATGAAGCACAATGCCTTGAGTAAATCCCAAATCGGCTTTCTTCCAAAATGTCGCACATCCGATCACATTTTTACATTACAAACACTAATTGACAAATATGTACATCAAAACAAAGGACACATTTTTGCTTGTTTCATTGATTTCAAGAAAGCCTTCGATTCAATCTGGCACAAAGGATTATACCTCAAACTCATCGACAGTGGAATAGGGGGAAATTCTATGATCTGATCAAA
>JAQIUQ010002921.1:60000-267500 GCA_030378365.1 Hybognathus amarus | reverse complement strand
CAAAATTAGTTTTCAAACAATCATAAGACAACGAGAGAAGGGGAAATTTCACATCTACTCAGTTCCCTGTGCAAATTATCTACCATTATCTAAACATTGCCTCAGCAAACGTGAGACGAGCCACTTTCATTATGCAGATATGCAGACCCATAATCTACACGCTGCCACGGCAAACGACGGAATTCAGAGCCAAATCTATATTGATTTTTTATCCTCTGAGAGAAAGCCAACAAGAGCAGAGCTAAACACTCGATGGTGCATATGTTACACGACGGAAATTTATGAACAAACACTGTCAGTCCCAATTAACTAGAGCTGACGTGCATGCTCCACTCCCAAACAGACAACACATGAATCACAAACCTGTTTGCACTCCATACTCCTGTCTAATATATATATATAGTATATATGCTTGTGGACAAACAATAATGAATAGACAGAGACAGATCACACAGAGCGCTTGCTGAAGGCACAGAAGCTGTTTTCAGGTGTGCTTTATAGTTTCCACCCATGACGTCTCGTCTCTTCATTGGACTGATTACACACGTGCTTCACGACACAATCACGCAGGGGCGTTCCCACACCGTCTCGATCGCAGCTCGAGTTCCCTTGAAAGGGAACTAGTGTTACATTGTTCAACACTACCCTTAAAAAGGCAAAAGCAGTCTTCCAATCTCAAGTCTTATACCCTTGTTTGTACATTTCTGAATTAAAATATCCATAGCAGTCAATCTAAGCAATGAGTTTTACATCTCAGCTGCTGTTGGTTTCTCTGAAATTGCTTTATTATCAAATAAATGTCAAGGGATAACATGCATCTCAGCATATGACACATGAACAGACGTTAAAACACTCTGAGTGAGTGAACGATCGTTCCTCCGGGAGTTTCTGCTGCGGCTGATGACATGCTGGTTATAAAGCCGGTTTATGCTGACTCACTTAGTTCTCCGATTTAGTTCATTTCTCTCATATATTTGGATGGGGATCCATAAAAATGCAACATGTAAAACCGTTTTTTGTGATAAAATGAATTCCAGGGCTAGGGAATCAAGAGCACTTATGAATAGATCCTATTAGTCAGGAGTCCTACAGTACGGCGTGAGCAGAGAGTTAAATAAATCAATAACGGTAAGGGGAAATGGTTTATTCAAGTAAAAGCAGAGTGATGGGACGACAGCGGGAGCCAGACAATGGTGAAAGGAAGAAGACTTAGCTGGCGATGACTGAAGTGGAAACTGTGCAGGTGAAGGAGGAACACAAGGACTGGAGATCGGGATCTGGATGAGGAACAGGAGACAGACGGAGGACAGGACGACCTCAGGTGAGTGTTCAGGTCAGTCTGATTAACGTTGACGAGAGCAGAAGCGATGTGAGCGTCATGCAGGTTGGGTTCTTCTTCTTCTTCAGGGTTTAGAGTTGTTGCTGAAGGAGTGCAGGGAATCAGTGCTCTGATTGGGGAGGATCTGCAACAGGTGTGCTGATGGCTGACTGAGTGCAGGTGTGGACCAGAGGGGATGCTGGGAAGTGCAGTGCACACAGGTCACAAGGTGGCTAATTAAGGATTCAGGTGAGTGGATGTGGTGTCTATGCTAGCTTAGCTTGTCTTTGTTGCACGTTCTCATTGGTTGCTCGGCGTATGGGAGATTACACACAGAAAAACAAGCACTGTTGCCAGATGCCGATTACAGAAAGCCACCTGAATGCAGTTGATGTCAAATTATTAAAATGAAATCCAATAAATGATATGTAAATCATAACTGTATATTTGAATCTTATTCTCAGGCAAAAAAAATGTGTGGGGAGTTTCACCAGAGTTACGGTCCTCCCGCACGGACCCAGCTTCAGCTCCACGCCGGCAGGAGGAATCGATGATCAAGCAGAAGCAACTGAAGAACTGAACAAATATTTGAATGCTACCAATCACAATCTGACCTCTGACCTGTAATGCCTGAATCATAATCACACACTGTTCGCTGGTTGGCCAGTCTGGGTCCTCTCAAGGGTTGTTCTCCATTCTGTCACTGATGGAGTTTGGGTTGCTGCAACTGTCGCCTCTGCTTTACTGAAGACACATAATATTCAACAATATTATTGATCTGACTGTACTGCCTGCCCAAACAGCAACATAGTGTCGACCCAGTACGGGCCACATCTGGTAGAGTTGAGCGGAGCACAACCTAATGCGGGTCTAGTTGTAACTTACTTGTTTTAAATACTTCCACACATCCTAGCATGGCAAAACTTTATTAACCTAACCCTAACCCTAACTGTATTTACTAGTTGCCATATCAACACAATATAGAGAAACCATTGCGGCAAAATTCAGAAATATTTAAATAAATTCCGTACTTATGTTCATTTTTCATCTGTTTTTCTTTTTTTGTGTGTGTTTATTTAATTTTAGACAAATCCGATATTATTATGTCTGTTATTTAGCAGTTGATATAGTTCTTTAATGCTGATCTAACCAGCAGAAGACACTCGCCAGGTTTAAACCCCAGTTGGGCAGGCGGGGCATGTTGTCACACTGCGTTACAATAAGCCCCTATTAGAACTATGATATTCCATTCTATACTTTTATGAATTCTTTTGAGAAACCATGAGAAAAGGTGAAAAAAGACTGATGGTCACTGTCCTCCTGCTGCCTTCAGCCGGCGCTGGCCAAGACTGCTGTATAGTTTTACGTTCACACACTTGCTTACATCACTGAGAGAGTGAGCTTTTTTCTATTTTAAGACCATACACACAACCATACAAGAAAGAACTATAAGCTTTAAGGTTCAAAGACAAGATCCATATTTAGCAGATTAATTAATTTGTTGGAATGATTCAACTTACATAGAGCTTGCATGATGGTAATAATTTAAAATGTCCAGGTTTGAATTTTATTAAAATAGATTGCTTTGTACATTTTCCAAGTCCAAGATATCTGTATGTGTTGCTGAAAGAACATAACATAACTGATATATAATTTGGTGGCTAATTAAAGCACTAGGCAAAAACATAAAGCAAATCTGTAACATCCACTGGTTTCAGGATTTACCATGGTAACAATGAAATATTTTCCAAAAATATACTAGATTTATTTCTACTTATTTTCTCTTTCCAAGACGCTCACGCTTACAGAGTTGTTGATTAGATCAATAATGACTTGTCTGAGCGGCAATTAAAGTTACTTTAAAATTTTGCCCGTTGAGCTCCAGAATTTGACAGTAACCATTCACTCATCAGAGAAACAAATTATCATATTTGTTTTCCTAATGCATGTTTGTGGTTGTATTAGGAAATATTGTAATTTTTGCTTATACCAAATTGAAAACACATGATGTAGTCAGCCAGATTCGGGCTGTATCCAGATCAGATGGAGGACCTGCGTCTAGACACATATTTAGCTATTTTTGTTATACATGTCAGAAAATACTTTATATGCTTCTCAGAAATATAATTAAAATTGCACTTAAGTATATCTGTACTTATACTGACAGAAAAGTCTAAGTATATTTGGCCTGTACTGTAATCTCAATCTCTTGATCGAGATGAGAGACTCAGAAGTATAATTAAAGGGTCACTTCACCCATTTGCATTACTGTAAGCTTTGTATCTTTAGAAACACAGTCATATTTTTGAATGGTCATGGTTTATTCCCTTATTTTACCCTGAGAAGGGTGTGTTTTACTTCCTGCTTATCATGACGTAAAAATTGTAATTTTGCATCACAATAAGTAGGAAGTCATATTTCATTAAAATCTGTATAGACTACAAAGATTAGCTCATTATTATTCCAGGGTGTGGGACCCACTCACCCACAGGCCTATTACAGATCAGTGGGTGGGACTTCACTTGCAGAGACTGAAATCAATATCCACCATCTTGTTTGGAAGCTAAGCTAACAAGCGCTGTGGAGATAGTAAGTATGATAATGATGGACATCTAAACATAGAAACTAAACATGACATTGAAGAAAAGGGTTTTGAAAGTCTGCTGCTCGAATCCGATGTTCGTGGCTATCTTTACGAGTCGCAGTATAGTGAAGAGCAGCTGAGGCTGATGGAGGAACAGGAGGCGGCTGCCTGTCGGTTCGAGAAGCCCGGATTGACTCTGGCGCTCGGCGGCCTGCTGTTGCCTGTACTCTCGCTGCGTGCTATGGCCTACGGACACATGGGGCCCTATTTTAACGATCTGAAACGCAAGTGTCAAAGCGTAAAGCGCAAGTAACTTTGTGGGCGGATCCCGGCGCTGTTGCTATTTTCCGGCGGGATAAATGACTCTAGCGCCTGGCGCAAATCTAAAAGGGGTTGGTCTGGAGTAGCTTCATTATTCATAGGTGTGGTTTGGGTGTAACGGAAATAAACCAATAAGAGCGTCATATCACATTCCCTTTAAGAGCGTGATGAACGAGGTGCGCTTGTTCCGTGGCGCAATACTATTATAACAGCGCGTTTACTCAGACGCGCTTTACAATCGGTTCACAGCCGAGGAGATCGATGTTCTCGTCAGGGCCGTGAAAGAAAGAGAAGGGACACTGGGGATGGGACAAACACACCCAAATTAGCTTCGGGTTAAACATGCATATAATAATTTGGGTAAATGTGTAAGCTTTATGCCTATTTTTCCCATCGTCATGGACACAACAATGATTTCCCTCATGTTTATATATTTTTCCGTATAATAATGTATCATTTGCAAAAAGTAAAATGCATCTGTGTAGCTGAGAGAATCATCTACAGTGTATGCGCGTTGTTCACACTCTGTATTATGGCCAAGCATGCGCGCTTAAAATAGCATCTGAATGTACGCGCAACGCGCCACTGACTTTAGACCAGGTTTTTTCTAGTGAGTGGCGCAATTTTTTTGGAACTGCAAAATAGCACCAGGGATTGTTTGCGCCGACACACGCCTCCTTTTTGCGCCGATCCGCCCAGGGAGCGCAAGTTCATTTGTTAGTTTAGACAAACAAAGACTCCACAAACAAAGTTTGATTACACGTTGCATTCTTCCATTTAATACAAGTATTTAGTCCAAAACTGAGAGTATAAATACATTTATTTACAATGAGATTCACAAAAACAATATGCTTAACTCTAATGTATATCTGCCCCAAAAATAAAGGGCTGAAAATGTGTCTGTTTATTATTTGTGTTTTGGATCATGTGTGCAATAAAAGCTTTGATAATCTGATAATCTTTGATAAAAATTTGTCTTAGTGAGAAAGATGTCGAAGCATACTTTGAGCTGGATGAGAAGAAGTCGTGTGTGATGAAGCTCGGAGGGCTGGGCTGGTGTGTTCTGAACGAGGTAGATCTGTCTAAGAGAGGGGAATCAATGTCCATGATTCGGCTAATTATTCCACAGTCATAATCTGTATCACAGCGTTTCTCGTAATGATTCATAGCCTACTACAAAGTTGTTTTTTAGATACCTAGTATTTCACAGTTCATATATGCTACACCAAATGCAAGGGTTGAAAATGGGTGCCTGTTGAAAGCTGTTGAGAATATGAGTCATACGCCACCCTGCTCTGGGTGACGTCGTCGCAGCTTCACACTCACTTTATTCTGGGCACGTAGAGACGCTTCCTGACGTTTTCTTAATGAATCCTTTCTCCTCCTTTCTCTAACACACCACTACTCTTCCTCCCTCGCTCTCACCACCGACTCTTTCTCTTTGTCTCTCTCTCTCTATCCCCTCTTGCCTGTAATGGTAAAGTCACAGATATTGTCAGCCTCACGACCGCGGAAACACGAGCCCCTCCTGTTTTCACTTACAGTGATTTTACAGGTATCTGTTACCATGCGCATAAAACATCTGTTGGACAGAAAATTTATAAGGCTTTTAAAAAATGGAAACAGTTTTTCATCACAAACCTAGAGGTGGATGATACAAAAATATCTACTGTTAAAACACGGGCACTCAGAAAACACATACAAACAGCTGGCAATTTTTCTCACAGAGAAATATAGAAAAAACTACATATCATATAAATATATAACATAAGACCAAAAACATGAATACAGCACCCAGCAGAAAATACTCCTTAAACACTCCAAAGCTGAAGTACATAAACAGTGCAAATAGATCCAAAGTATTGAGCCGGACGACGGGTCATTTTCACATAAGCAGAATATTGTAATAGCGTTTCAGCAGGTCAGGTTCATGTCCAGCTTGATCTCAGGACACTGGTTTGATGCTCAGATGTCAGTGGAAATGATCCTGTCCCTACGCTCAGTGTGCAGATGAAATCATCTATTATACAAAAGTTTTACAGAAATACATGCAAGCATTTATAGGAACATTTTCATGTGTACATACACTGTCCCCAGGTTTCACTTTGCAGTCAGTTGACAGTCAAAGCAATTATCAATATCAAAATAACAGTCTGGAACCCTTGAAAAACACTTCTGTGATCCACACAACTATATAAACGTGCACAAAATATCACTCCAATCAAGGTTAAATATGAAAAAATAAAATCTGTTCATTTGTCATGCAAAACATAAGTTCACATTATCCTGTCCTTTTACATTTGACTTGGCAAATAAATAAATAGATAAAAGTACGTCCTGGCACTCACTGAAACTGCATGTGATTAAACCATACATGATTAAGTATCTGTCATTGTTTATCAATGTTCATATTTCTTACAAAAAAAGCCTTCCTTTCATAACCTGCAGTCAGTTGTACAGAGATTCTTCCTTTCATAAAAACGCTCGGGATGAAAGCAGGGAAAGTTGCAGCATTATCAGGGACTCTCCTGTTTCTCAACCGTATCATCTCTCCAATCCATAACACACACACACACACACACACACACACACAGAGAAATCCTCCATGACGCTCGTTCCTGTGTGATTCTTACCTATAGTCTTCCCATATATTTGCCAGTGTACCGTCATGTTTCCTCACCCTGAGCCCGCGGGCCAGCAGAAGAACTCACAGCGTGTACAGCTCTGAGCTGAAGATGCCGGCCTCCTTCTTCTCTCTCCTGCGGGTCCGATGAGCCTTCCAGCACGCGGCCGCCACCAGCAGCAGGACGAAGCCCAGCACCAGCAGGACCAGTGACACCACGCGGGTCTGGGGCAGCGTGTTGAAGCTGAAGGTGACGGCGCTGCCCGCCACACCGATGACCATCGAGATCACCCCGAACGGGAACACGCAGCGGTACCAGGACTCCTCCGTGCCCCCGGTGGCCTGGGCCAAACGCTCCAGAGTGGACAGATCCTCCGCTTCTCCGGGCTCCGGCCGCGGGGATGGAGCCGGCGCGGGACAGGCTGCGGTCGGGGTCCGGCTGAGCCGAGGCTGGGGGCCGGCCCGATGAGCAGCCCATCTCACTGACGTCTCCTCCGGCCGGCCGCTTCAGGAGTGGGCATCTGCTGGGAGAGGGATATTTCTGGCTGTGATCTATATATAGAGCTGGATGAGGACAGGAGTCATGCAGTGAGAAGACAGGGTTACTCACGTCCTCTCTCAGGCTGCGATCTGCTCCTTGATCCGGTGCATGTGTTGAGTCTCCCCTGCCTGTAACAGCAGCACATCGTCTGTTTTACTAACAGAGCTGACTGAGTCTACAGAGCAGAGGGGCTGGGAGGAGCCAATGGGAGACGAGGGGCTGGGAGGAGCCAATGGGAGACGAGGGGATGGGAGGAGCCAATGGGAGATGAGGGGCTGGGAGGAGCCAATGGGAGACGAGAGGCTGGGAGGAGCCAATGGGAGACGAGGGGGATGGGAGGAGCCAATGAGAGATGAGGGGCTGGGAGGAGCCAATGGGAGACGAGGGGCTGGGGAGGAGCCAACTGGGAGACGAGGGGCTGGGAGGAGCCGTCTGATTGGCTGCTTTTCTCCTGGTGGCAGATGGTTTGAGAGAGCTCCAAACACAAGTGTTATTGATGATGCTGATATATCCACAGCGTATGCCACCAACATTCATGTCCATCTCCTGCTCTCTCACGCTTTTGCTCATTCTTTTTCTATAAATACATATAAAAGGACAAAACAACAAGACCTTGAATGAATGAATGAATGAATGAATGAATGAATGAATGAATGAATGAATGAATGAGTAAATGAATGAATGAATGAATGAATGAATGAATGAATGAATAAATGAGTAAATGAATAAATGAAGTGAATGAATGAATGAATGAATGAGTAAATGAATGAATGAATGAATGAATGAATGAATGAAATGAATGAATGAATGAATGAAGTGAAATGAATGAAATGAATGAATGAATGAATGAATGAATGAATGAATGAATGAATGAAATGAATGAATGAGAATGAATGAATGAATGAAATGAATGAGTAAATGAATGAATGAATGAATGAATGAATGAATGAATGAATGAATGAATGAGTAAATGAATGAATGAATGAATGAGTAAATGAATGGAATGAATGAATGAATGAATGAATGAAATGAATGAATGAATGAAATGAGTAAATGAATGAATGAATGAATGAATGAATGAATGAATGAATGAATGAATGAATGAATGAATGAATGAATGAGTAAATGAATGAATGAATGAATGAAATGAATGAATGAATGAATGAATGAATGAATGAAATGAATGAATGAATGAATGAGTAAATGAATGAATGAATGAATGAATGAATGAATGAATGAATGAATGAATGAATGAATGAATGAATGAATGAATGAATGTGTGTAAGCCAGGTTAGGGTTAGTAGCCATTTCTTCAGTCTACTTAGAAAACAGTTCTACTCTCATTATAAAGTAGTTTGGAAATTGATAGATATTTCTTATTATAAATACAATTGCAAATTTTTGTACTCAATGAAGTTTGCAATTGCAATAGAATATAAATGTTTCACTTGGAAACCTTGTTGAAAATTTTGAACCTCGGAATATACAGTATAAAAAAGCCTAACGAATTTCCAGTGACACGTCAAATATTCTTCACATGAACATATGTTAAGGGATAGTTCACCCCAAAATAATAATGAAAATAATAATAAAATAAAATTACTCATGTCATATTCCAAACCTAAGATATTTTGACAAATGTCTCAAAAGTGTTTTTTGTCCATACAATGAAAGTTAATGCATGAGCTCCAAAGCTTTTGTGTTTCCCAGATAAAAGTCAGTCTGTCACGAACTGCGCGAGTAGATAAACATGAACAAGGCTAATTAGTTTCTTTACTTGATAGTTTCTTTACTTGATAATTCACTAGATACACACAAAGAAGGCAGAAGAAAGTACACCACATGAACAATGAAACACACACAGAACTTAAGTACACATGATAATAAGGGAGATAATAAGCACACAGCTGAACATAATGAGTAACCAAGACAACCAACGACAAACTCAAGTCCAAACTAACAGAACCGCGAATCAGCCGTACAGGGTCTGGAACAACACGGGCGAGTAAATGATGAGGAATGTTTTTTGGGTGGTTATCCCTTTAATGCAACAGCTAAGCAGAACAACAAACAATATTTCGACAGCATTAACTGATCTTGCTAATGTTCATGTCTCCATATACAAATACATCTTTAACGTTTCAAGTTTATTTAAATTGATGTTAAAACTTCATGCTGATTTGGACTCTGCTTTCGCCAAAATAAGCAAGACTAAGACGTAGCTTTCCAGTAAACTATGCTTCTCCATCCATTTAAGCTTCTTTCCATATGGTGGTGTGACTCCTCTTCTCTCCGGCGTTAATGGCTGCAGTGTACCTGGTGTGTCAGCACACACACGACGGCTGCGACTACAGTGTGGTCTCCCCAGCTGACCAACACGATAACCGTCTGGCATTGATCCAAGTAGGGGACGTCTCTAGGGTCTTCAAGTGGTCATCTTCCATCCTCGGTGTTTCGTCGACTAGCCAACGACACCTCAAGAGGGCTCAACAGTGACTTGGGTCGTCCCCAGAGTCCCCACTCAACTCAGCCCAGCTTACGGACCTCTACATCCCTCCTGCTGCTGAGACCTAACCACAATCTCACAATCTCTCACAACCCAACCCAACCATACACGCCAACCCGTTTGACTAAGGCTGTCGAGCCCCACTGGTGCGTTAATGCAGTTTCAGTGGCAACGGGTCCGTATGGCATACCACCTACCGCAAAACACAATATCTCCCCAACCACCGTCATTCACGTTTCCAGTATCTCTCAGGATACTTGAAACTCTCAACACAAGAACAGAAAAAAACACAATAAAACTGATGAGAACCGACAACCAAGACTACAAACTGAGGGATATAAATACAATCATATAATCATTGGTGCAGATTGTAAACAAACAAAGAGTAACCAAGGAAACAAAAGCAAACAAAGGAAAGAGAACAGGAAACTCCTGTTCGAAATCACCCACTACTCAGCTCGCCATTTTGTAGTGCTGTCCGAAATGTATAGTGATGACTATTATTCCCTATATAGTCCACTCAATGTATCCCAGAATGCATTTTGAAAAGTAGTGTACAACCGATGGTCACTAACTCAAGCCCTGACATACCATCATGGATTGCGCTGATCGTAAAAATAAGTTAAAATCATGTGTGGAGTAGCGCATTATAACAGAAACGGCATGTATAGTGCTCTACTATGTAGGGGTTAGGGAGTAGTGGTTTGAGTGGAGATTTCGGACACAGCCACAGACTCAAATACAGTTGTAATCGAAATGACTGGACCCCACTGCAAGGTTTATTGTCAAATCAAACAAAATATTTCAAGTGGTTTACCCAAATTCAACTGAAAATGCTACTTTTAATGACTTCTGCAGTTCTCAAAATTATTCACCCCCTGAATAGAACGTTGAACACAAAACAGTGTTTTTATCTGAAATATCTGAACGGGTGAATTTTTGTTGAGTGTCAAGTTTGACTGCTATTAGAAATATGGCTACGTCAAAAGAATATATAATCTCACAAACAAGGAACAGGATACAAAAAAGATAGCGAAGGCACTAAATGTTCCCCGAGTCTCCGTTGGAAGTGGCTACACTCCCTGGACGGAAGAGATCAACGGTTTCAGAGAAACCTCGGAGTGATGTCCTGCAGAAGACCTGATGGCCACAGACACTGATGTTCACGCTGCACAGGAAGACTCATACTTAAACACATGCTAGAGCTCCAAGACTACTACTGATACAAAAGCTCAAGAAAAGTGCTCAAAATCATATAAATCTGCCACAGAAGTTTTAGGATTCTGTTCTGTGGAGCGATGAAACAAAACTGCAGCTTCTCGGCCCTGAGGATCAACGGTGAGGAAGAGGAACGAAGCATGAGCTGAGAAGAACACTGTTCAGCGAGTCGGCTCGTAATGCTTCAGATGACTTGTTCAGAGCAGTTGTTTAAACATGTTTGGTCTTTTTGAGCTTATAGTCTTTCATAAATGCCTCACAAAGCCTATTTATATTTGCCTGGGTGATATGATTGTGATAAATCAACCCACGGTTATGTGCTGGATGGATAATTGCATCATTCTCTGTTAATCACAGCAATATCATCTCCCATTCTTCCAATTACAGTTAAGCTTCGGGATTCAAAACAGGTTCTCTGTTATTATTAATAGCAACAAATTGAGGTCTCTTTGGAAACTGAGCCATAATATATATATATATGTTGGCCAATACGAAAAGTCATCAGAGTGAGTCACGATGTACCCACTCACATTCAACAGATGATGTTCAAGGGACATTCGTGCTTCATTTCAGATTAACGAGTAACTTCTGTGTGTTTAATTCGACCAGTGACGCAGTCAAGAGCCTCTGGGTGGACACCAAAAACACTTAACATCCAGTTAATAAAATAATGGTTTTAAAGGGGTCATATAATGGTACATGCACTTTCACAAGTTGATTGTACTGAAGTGTGTGTGGGCAGTGCCTGTAGATCAACGTCAATGCGTTCATGTTTGAGCGAATCATTTCTCTGCAGACTGCTTTATAAACGAGGGTCAGTATGAAGCTGGTTTTGCTAAGAAGCTGCTCCTGAAAACAGAAGCGGTACCAACTATTCGTGTCCCTGCTGCACCTCCAGAAGAAGTGAGTGTAAAGTTTTATTAACCTTTATATTAATCTTTGCAAATCGGAAAAAAAGTTGTTCATGACCATTGGGTGTAACATCAATCTGTCAATCGAACTTAGGGTTGCAAAATTCTGGGAATTTTCAAAGATGGAAACTTTCCATGGGAATTAATGGGAATTTAAGGGAATTAACAGGAATTTATGGGAATAAACAGGAATAAAGTGGGAATTTTCAAAGTTGAGGGTTGGCTCTTCATAGGGAACTTAAATATAGTTGAGGAAAGTATATTTAAGCATAATCTTGACTAAAACAAACAGATGCCATTCAAATATACTTGAATATCCTTGCCATTCCACAATCACAATCCGATGAGTGAAGTAGGATGACAACGAGTGACTTCGGCGTTGTTAACACTAGAACGGCCAAAACGGTCATTTTGACCGTTTTGAATTTTATATCTACAATAACTTTGTTAAAAAAAATAATAAAATCCTGCTGGTACCTGACTTTTCCTAAAATTGTCTGTATTTTTATTTAAAATGCTTTTCATATAAATAAAGTTATGTAAACGTAAGGCAAAACAAAAAAAATAACATATTTACCCATTTGGGCCATATACGGTCATATTGACCGCACTGAATTTCGCTGTATTTTTTTGTTAAATATCCGCGGTTGATCGTGGTCTCTCTCAACTGTCAACAGAGGTCCGTCTGGTCACAGCGGTGTTTGCTATATAAGTAATTTTCTACATTAGTTGTTGATCAGAAATAAGCAAATAACCGGACTACAGGATGCCCTGGATATGCTTCAGAACTTGACGAGTGATGATTCGGATGCAGGGGAACAATCGGAGGTGGAAAGTGAAGCGACGTTTCCTGGGTGCAAGTTAACATTTCCTCCTCATCAGAGAGTGATTCAGAGTCAGAGTCCACATCAAGGTAAAAGAGACGGCTGCTATCATCAGACACGGCCGATCCAGATGTTCGTTCATGTTGGATGATCCTGCGAGTTTCGCTGCCTGTCCTGCGCTGTTTGTTTTGCTGCATGGACTGTTCACTAGTTCTGCTAGTCCTATTATTATTATTAGCCTATTTATTATTATTATCATTATAATATTATTATTATCGTCTCGCTTTCGTCTTTGAAAAAATGTGGTTGACGAAAATAATTTAATAATTTAACAACGAAATAAACACTGTTTTGAATCTAACGGTCAAAATGACCGCTTGTGGCCGTTCTAGTAGTTTTGTAATTCTTGGCACTTCTAGTGTTAACTGAGAGTGAAAGCCCCGGTCTCGCGCACACACTCTCTCGCGGTCTTCAAACTGTCTTGCTCTCTCTCCTCCCTCGCGGCTAGCGCATATCAGTAAATTGAGTTGATCGGAATATCTTTGAGAATACACGACGGTAAAAGGTCGGTAGACCAAAGGTTTCTTTTTTCTTTCTTCTGAACTACCACTGGTTGTGAAGTGTGCTAAAATGACGTCACCTCATCATCTCTGAAAAGCTGAAAAGCACTCCACACATTCAGATGACATAAACCACACTTTCAGTAAAAAAAAATCTATCCCGTTTAATGATATGTCCGATTCGCGAACTAATGACTCCTTTGAACCAATTCACTTTAATGAATGCTTAAAACAACTGATCTATCCAACACTGAACTTGAGACATGAAACACTTTACAATAAGGTTCCATTTATTAATGTTGTAGTTAACTACATTAGTTAACATTCTATTAATATTAGTTTCTATGCGGATTTACTTCATGACAAAACTACCCCAGTCATTCTTAGAGTGATTAACTTCTTTCCAAATAGAGCTATTCAAGTCATTTGGAGAAATTGTTTTTATATTGCAATATATATCGTGGAAAAATAAAATATTGCAATGCCATTTTTTTACCAATATCGTGCAGCCCTAATTCATCTAGTAGCAATGCTGATAAGTTAGATACTGAAATAAGCTACCTCATGTGTCTGTTTTTCTTGCCTCCTGCAATATGTTTTCAAGAATCATTCCAGTTGTTTAGCTAGTCTTACTATTCACTGTATCTGTTCATGCCACTGCATTATTGAAAAGATTAAGAAATTATTCTTATTTCTTACAAGCTCTTGCATTGCATTAGTATTATTACAAGCTAATTTTACAGAAAAAATGGTACGTGCACCATTCGAATGTTCTAATATGGAATATTTCCAAAATTCCCCAGCTTAACTTCCCGTGGAAATTTACCAGAAACCTTCCGTAAATTTACCGGAAATTTTGGCCCCTTTGCAACCCTACAACGAACTAATGTATACTGTACATCAGTAGCATACTGTCCAACACATAGCGTTCGTATCTCACTACTCTACCCTGCCAGTGCATGCAAAGATAGATCTGGTGCTATTTTTACACTTTCAGAAAACTATTGCACCACTGACCAGAAAACACCTGGTCTAAAGTCAGTGGCGCGTTGCGTGTACATTCATTTCCTATTTTAAGCGTGCATGCTTGGCCATAATACAGAGTGTGAACAACGCGCATACACTGTAGATGATTCTCTCAGCAACACAGATGCATTTTACTGTTTGCAAATGATACATTACTATAAGGAAAACTATTAAAGGGTGGTGAACTGAGAAATCAAATTTTCCTTCATATTATAAGAATATCGTGTAAGTTTAAGAACTGAAAACATCCTTGTTAGTCCAATAAAAGCTTTTATTGACACCAGCCTCTGCAAACGGCTCGTTTTTAAAAGTGGGGAACTATGACGACAAAGAGGATAAAACTCCACCCCACAGAAGAAGATCAACGCTCGACTTCAACACGGCCGGTTTAGCCCCGCCCACCGAACTCGTGCATTACACGCATAGCTAAATAACATTAGCCTACCTCGTGAGTCATGATGACAATCCGGATCGAAGCTACTGAGCAATACAGAATATTGTGCACCGCCTGGTTGTGGAAGACAGTCGCTGCATACGACTTCCTCTGGATTCCTATAGGACTGCATGGATAAACTTTATTTTAATGACGTTACTGCTGATGAGGGTAAAACAGCGTCGTCTGTTTGCTTCATTTCAGTGAGGATTGTTTTGTAAACAGGACTGGAATTGCAGACCGATTAGAGAATAAAGAACGTGCTGTGCCGTCTTTATGGGGTCTGACAGGAAATGTGCAACACACAGACTCGAGGTCGAACATGTATGAGCGAATCATTTGGTCACCATTTTACAACATTGGACGTTTTCAAAACAATTTCCCCCAAGTGCATCGACGGGTGAGTTGAACTGTTATGCACTCACAGCAGTGGGCGTTTACTTCCAAGTCTTCAGTGCGACGCCCATAAGAACCGAGCGTTTTTCAGGTAGGCGAAATACATGGGTACAAAATAACCTATTACTTATTCATTTTGATGCGAACGTCATAAGTTGACCTCAGACAACAATATAATACAATTTAAAAAGCCAGTTCATGACCCCTTTAAAACACGAGGATAATCATTGTTGTGTCCATGATGATGGGAAAAATAGGCATAAAGCTTACACATTTACCCGAATCATCATATGCATGTTTAACCGGAGCTAATTTGGTGTGTTTGTCCCATCCCAATGTCACTTCTCTTTCTTTCACGGCCTGACGAGAACATTGATCTCCTCGGCTGTGAACCAATGCTAAAGCGCGCCTGGTAAATGCGCCGTCATAATAATATTGCGAGCGCACCTCGTTCATCACGCTCTTAAAGGGAATGTGATATGATGCTCTGATTCGCTCATTATCCACACCTATAAATAATGAAGCTACTTCAGACCAACCCCTTTTAAACTTGCGTCGAGCACAAGAGTCATTTATCCCACCGGTAAAATTCGCACTCGACACTTGCGTTTCGGATCATTAAAATAGGCCCCCGTCCTACAGTGTCAGTCAGTGTCGTTTATAGCAGAGCAACCCATGTTATGTACGATATTTCAATACAAATGTTCAGAAAGGATACAGCAGTGTTGTGATGTGTTGGGTCAGGTCATCATGGCCGAGACGTCAAATTCAGGAATTCCACTCTGCGCAAGCCCGTTATCAGCAGTCAATCGAGCTGTCAATTAAAGTTAACCACGCCCTTATTTGTCATACATTTTATGTCTAAATACGACCTAAACTAACAAGGTAAAAAAAATTCACCCCCTCACAGTCAGGCAAGACCTATCGAAAAATACAATAAAAGTCCATGGGACCAACCTGTAAAAACATGAATTTATGCTGTGAAAACCAATCCTCTAACATGGGGTCTATGGACATGTGCTCCTGTTGGGACCTCCCTCTGGCAGATGTTCGATGTTTTGCAGTTTGTTTGTTTTTTCGCACTTCTGGGTAGGGATAGACTTACCATGTTTCCAATGACATCCACTGTAAAAAGCTGAATAAAGCTCCTAGATTACTTACAGTTTTTCACAGCTTATATAATCGGGAGTTTTTTGTCAACTAAAATATTCTTGGAAAGATATTTTTCCAGTGTTTCATGAGCAGAACAAAATAAAAACACATTAATTACAGTACAGCCCATTGAAGAGATGCATGTCTATCCCTCACAGCCTCGCTTTCATTCTCATAAAAAAAATCAAAGATGGCTCTGCCGTAAATAAGGCGTATTGAACAAATTTAAAGATAGATTGCATAAAATGTTCATCAAAAGCAAGTCTTGGAAGTCAATAACAACAGAGACTGTGGAGTACTGTAAAAACAATGCCAGCAAGATTGCAAGCTGTTATAAAGGCAATAGGATGCCATACACAATGTTGTGTTTTTTTTTTTTTTTTTGGTTATTATGTGTGAATAAAGGGTATTTAGTTGTTTCAGTTTAAAATTTGCCTAAAAAAATGTTTTTTTTAAACAAGTTTTCGACAGATTCCTATAAATTAGTGTTTTCAGTTTATTATGACAGATGGTCTGATCAATTTAAGTAGTGTGTATTTAAAGTACAGCATACAGACCTGTAGGTCCACGTTTCCACTCATAATGACACCATTAGTCCACAGCGCCACCTGGAGGCCGGTCTTGAATTACTGCACCAAATAAACAACAAAATATATAATATAATCCTACAAAATGAATACAAAAATACAGTGCGGCCCTAAAGTCTAATTTCACACTGAGAATATGGAGATACACGTGTCTTCTTCTCTAAACCTGGAAATAGCAATGCTTTTGATTAATATTAAAGCTCTGATTCGTAACATTTGAGGAGCAAAAGAAACAACCAACACTCACTCACAATGAATGATCTCACAGGTCTGAGAGCGTGTTCGTGTCTGCGATGTGCGTCTGCAGAGACTGGCGCGTGTGTGTGACGCAGGCGGCCAGCAGCCAATGGCGCGAGACACATGCGCAGCAGAGTTGCGCAGTTACATGCGGAGGAGCGCAGCCATTACACTTGATCTGAAATCTTTATAAACAGTCGCTCGGATTGCACTGGCCAAATCATTTCTCGACAACTTCCGTCGTAATATACTGGAAGTGGCACAACATGTGAGCGAGATTTGACTGCTCTGAGCTCAAGAAAGTTGAGAAACTTCAGGAGGTTTATCAGGGAATGATGATGGAGTCTCCGCTCGGGAATGATGACCTCACGCCTGCGGGCTCGAGATCTGCGCGCGCATCCTCTCAGCGCGAGCCCGCCGCGCCGCTCCTGCTCTGTGAGTTCGAGTTACAGTCAATCTGGCTGTGTTCTTCAGTAAAGTTGCAGTTGGCGACTGTCTGCTCAATATAGAGACGTAATTAGGCTACAACTATTTAATTTATTCAGAGAGAGGTGTTATAAGCATAACATACAAACAATTCGACACAGACTTTATCTAAATCTCCGAGGTTATCTACCTCAGCACAACCCAGCTATATTCATTTGTCCTGTGAAGAACTGCACTTCCCAAAATCCCTAAAGAGGGTTCTACCAATCAGAGAATACCATGGAGACAAGAACTTTGCCAGAAAAGCTGCAAATTGAAAATGTTGTCAATTAAATTAACATTTATTTGTATAGCACTATGCACAATACATATTGTTTCAAAGCAGCTTTACAGAAAATGCATGTCTGACATTACAATTTAGTGTGATCTGTAATCAGTGAAGTGAATCAATCAAAACTAACTTTATCTGGACAATAACTTTATTCTAGAGCTGCTGTAAAGACTAAACAATCACTTTAATCTCCTGTTTTCACTGTAAAGCTACATTGAAACAATCTATGTTTTTAAAAGCGCTGTAAAAATGAAGGTGACTGGACTTGTAATCAAGTTTCCCTACGCTATCGAATAACATATATATTTTTTAGAAATTTAATGTTTTGCAGTAAATATAAAATATGCTTCTTTTAAGCTTAAATAAATGTCTGTAAATCGATAATTTTATATTGTTTTGCTTATTTGATGGTTTGCAATGCCTAAAGAATATGCGCGCAGCGCCATCTTTGATTTTTAACAGGAATGAAATCATTCAGATTAGATCCGATCAGATTTCACTCCTTCTGGCGTATGAAGAGGATCTTATTATAATATCCCGCCCCTTAATCTGCTCGTTCACACACACCAGCGACATTGGGTTCGGCGACGCCAACAGAGCCCAGTTGTAACGCACTGGAGAAGATCCAGCTGAGCCTGAAACTGTTCTGTGGTTCGAGCACAGACGACACTGAACACTATTGACCAGATGATGACATCATCATGATGATCACATGATGATGAGATGATCAGTGTATCTCCACAACAACTACACAAATGTTTCCGCTAACATTCAGAAACGTGTAAAAGTGAAGCTCTCCCAGTCTCTCGTAAGGCGGAGCTAAAGCTGCTGTTACTCCTGATCCTGGGTCAGTCAGATCCGCCTGTGTTGTTATTGCCGGAGTCTCTGAAGCTCGTGTGAAGGCCCCGCCTCTCTTCTGAACGGAGGCGGAGATAAAGCTCATTTGCATTTAAAGGGACACACACACAAAAACAGCGTGTTTTAGGGTTAGGGATTAGACAAGCTATAATAAATGATCTGGTGTTTTGAGCTGAAACTTCACAGACATTCTGCTGAGACCAAAGGTTCATATTACTTCTTGTGAAAGGGCGTAATATGTCACCTATGAACAAACAACTGTTCTGATAGAACTGTTCGATTGATCGAGTTTTCTTCATGTTTATGTTCTTCACTGTGTTTGTGGTCACAGATCCCATCAGTGTGAACAACGCTTTATCATCGTCTGCAATTTTCAACAACAAAGACAACAAAGTCCCACACGGTCAGTATGTTATGGAACATTTACATCGCATTTCATGAAGTGGTGTGCAGTTGTAGTATTTGTAAATGAACTAGATGAAATGTTTTGATTTGACGTCTCTGAGCCGGCAGGTGTTGGCGGGACTGAGGCGGTCTCCAGCTCCGTCCCGAGTTCACCCACGGCGCCATCGTGCTCCTGATCGAGGCCATGCAGAGGTGCTGGGACGTGTACAGCGCCAGGGAGCGATCGCTGCTCTTCCAGAGCGTCCAGAAGAGCTGGAAGGTCACGGTCACTCCTTACCCGTCGAGAAGATTCGCAGGAAATGGAATAACCTCATCGTGACGTACAAGAGAGTTAAAGATCGCAGCTTGCTGTGTGGAGGCCAAACCAAGACCTCGTGGGAGTACTTCGAAGTAAGAGATCCGAGAATGAGGCATTTCATTAAGCTTCCAGCATGTTTTCATCACATGATTGGCTGCTCCAGGAATTCATTATATTCTCAAATCAAGAAATCATATTATTGTAAGAGTCTCAAATACGATTCCTTTTTAGAAACACTAATGACTCTCAAATACTTGAATTACCATAAATACTCTGTAAGATTAAAATTTAAATGTCGAGCAGTTTACCCTTAGAACAACACCGTTCTATCAGGATCATGCACATAACAGTGTGATGGTGGAAATCCAGTGTGACTGAATGATCTTCGCTGTTCTGTTTATTAATCATAGATGATGGATAACATATTAGGAAAGACTAATATTGTCCAGCGAGGCCCTGCTTCAGCCACTCTTGTTGGATTCGCAACTACAGCCAAGGCAGCTGTAAAATCCGAGGACCCTCCATCCAGCAGTGTTCCTGTGGTGGCTCCTCGTCTGCTTCCCCACGGGGATCATCTCTCAACCTCTTCCTCGATTCCTCGACCTCTTCCCAGATCCCGGTCTCTTCCCCAATCTCGACCTCTTCCCCAGATCCCGGTCTCTTCCCTCACTCCCTCACCTCTTCCCCAGATCCCGGTCTCTTCCTCACTCCGAACCTCTTCCCTCGATCCCGGTGCCGGTGCGGTGCCAGGTCAGCACTGACTCCGCTCTGCCGAAGCCCTGTGATCCGCCCGGCTCTGAGACGCTCTGAGGCTTCGGCAGCTCCGGCTCGGCTCCGCTCAGCACCATGGGGGCGGCTCGGCTCCGGGCTCAGCTCCGGCTCGGCTCCGGGCCGGCAGAGGAACGGACCGAACTCCTGCGCTGCTTCCTCCGCAGTCAGGAGGAGCGCTGCGTGCTCAGACGAGCAGCTTCAGCGCACGAGACAGACGCGCGCTGAGCCGGCGCAGGGAGAGAGCCGCCGCGGGCCGAGGCCGATGCTATGACGAGGATGGCCACCGCGCTCGAAGCTCATTCTCCTCGAAGCAGGACACCATCATCGCTCTGCTGCAGAGGCTGGCCAGTAAACACTGACGCTTTCCAGTTTCTCTTCTGATAATATTGCTTCTGGAACTGAGTAGTGTATCAACTGTATCCTGTTGTTTATAGTATATTTAAGTCAGTGGTTTGGGATCCTTGTCACTGTTAACTTGAAAGCTTGAAAGAAACAAACATATAGACTCTTTAACATTATCAGTATATACAGTGTCTATAAAAAGTATGTTTTCGTTTTTTGTTTTTTTTTACAAAATTGCTTCACATAGGATTTTTATTGTTTTGTGACAAAAGTTCAGTCACAAAAAGTATTACACTTGTAAATTAATTCTCTAACATTTGGAAATGTGTAAAAATTAAACTCTCTGTAAGGATGCACTTGCTGCTGGTTACTCCTGATTCTGCAATCAGTGAGATTGGCTTGTTTTGTTTGATAAGCTATAATAAACCTGGGGTATTTTTGAGCTTAAAGTTCACAAACACATTCTGGGAACACCAAGGATTTATATTACATCTTGTGAAAAGGGAAACAATGTCACATTTAAGGGAAACAACTCCATTCAAAAAGATGGACAGTTTTGAAAAATAAGAATAAACTTGAATGATTATATTAGTATATTAATGTATTATATACTATTATATATTATATATGAAATAATATATTATTATATGAAAAATAAGAATAAACTTTAATTATTTGTTTATCAATTTGCTTTAATCAATTGTTGTCGCTCTAGTGGTCAGTAGCACAACACACCGCACACTTATTCAATGCAAGCAAAATAATCTGCCTCCATAAACTGATAAAGTCCCCAGTCTGCCGTGCTGTGACTGTAACAGCTGAACATATGGGTTATTTTATAGCGCCCAGTTCATTTATTTCTTAACTTAAAACGGCTTATGAATAGGTCTCGTTTGAGATAAAAAAATGTTTTTTGCGCCGAACCGATGAGAAACCAAAAAACTAAATGTGTCTTGCCTGAGTGTGGTCAAACTTCTGATGTCAAGGTGACGCAGTGAGGATCAGGACAGGTCGCATGTAAATGTCCAGCTGAAGCCGGTTGAATTTCTGGACCTGAACACACTGCTCACTCTCTTCTGCTTTCGCTGCGAGGCGTTTGGCATCTCAAACGAGCCTAAAAACAAAACAAATTCGTCAAATGGACTGTGCTCGTTGGTAATTCTAGCTCTATTTAACATGCTTAACTAACAAAAAAAATGTGTATAAACTGGTTAACTGGTATCGGTTAGTTTAAAACCGTGTAGTGACCTCAATTTAGTTACGTCGACCGCGTGGCCTAATGGATAAGGCGTCTGACTTCGGATCAGAAGATTGAGGGTTCGAGTCCCTTCGTGGTCGTTTTTTTTAACTTCGGTTTATGTAGAAGTTAACCGTACTAATATAATTTAAATTTGAAAACCGTGAATTTGTTTTTCAAAACAAATTATAAATTCTGATTCCGATGTGAACTAACACTGAATGTCAGTGACTGTATGGATAAGTCATGACTATTAGCACAGATGTCAGCAACAGCAGAGCGGACGCGTGCTGGACCCTGGAGTCAGAATTACGAGATATAAAGTCAGAATTGCGACTTATCAGGCCAGTTCCAAGGGGAAAAAAGACTAACTTTTCCCCTCAGAATAATTTAAATCTCACAATTCTGACTTTATAACACGCAATTGCGACTTTATATCACGCAATTCTGACTTTATATCACGCAATTCTGACTTTATATCTCGCAATTCTGACTTTATAACTGGCAATTCTAACTTTGTATCACGCAATTCTGACTTTTCATCTCGCAATTCTGAGAAATAATGTCAGAATTGCAAAAAGTAAACTCGCAATTGTGAGAAAAAAGTCAGAATTGTGAGATAAAAAAGTCGCAATTACCTTTTATATTTTTCATTCTATGGCGGAAACAAGCTTCCATGGTTTTTAGTTAGTTATGTGATGATAAAAACGGTGCTCTGACGTCATGGTTGAGGTTCTCTGTGCGAGGTAGTCATTGAAGCACCAGCGGACTTTTTACATAATGTTGATTATGTGGCAAGTAGTTGTATTTACCTTATTTTAAGAGGTTCTGTGGAGAAGAACGAAGCAGACAGAGGCCACTTAATGAAAGTGCGGGGCGTGTGCTTGTGTTTGATTCAGCGCGAATGAGGGCGCGGCCTTGATTTCGCGGCTTTACTTCCTGCTCACAACTGCGCATGACTGGTCCCGAAACACGCAAGTGCGCAGACTCGGGAGTCGGGTCCCAAGATGTCAGAAGAGTTTCTTTTTAAAACGCAGGAGGAAAAAACTCTAGTTATAAAAATACCCGTCTCCGTGTGGACAAGGCCTAAGATTAAGGATTAGTTTGTTGCGAGACAAAACAAACAAATATCAAACACAAAATCTCAATTGTTTAACCAGCAGAAATTATTCTGTGACGTACGCACACTTCCTTCAGCTGATCATCCACTGCTCACTCTTTCATTTCAGTCATGTTTGCTAATCATCTGATGCACTGATTTCTGCACTTGTTCGGACATTAAGGCTGACGCTCGTTAACGTGATATTACTGAAACTATAAACTGTTTACCAGTTAAACATGTTTGTTTGTGCACATATCATATTGCTGATTGATATTCAGTTGCATGAATGCAGGGTTATTGTACAATTTTAAAAAGTCTTCATAATGTGTCAGTTGTATGCTGACTGGAATTAGCCTGACCCGATCACACGCTTCTCTGATGCTTTCTCTTCTCAGCGGCTTCGCTTCTCTCAACCAAACCTTCACATTTGGACTGGCTGAAAAATTAAAATAATTCTTAATTTTGAACTGTTAAAGTCCACCAGATTGACGAATTCAACATTAAAAAGCACAAATGTTCTTACGGTGAAGCATGTCCCGATCCCCAGAGGGACAGAGACGCCAGACTCACCCAGTGGGAAACCAGTACTGCATCCTGTGGAGTTTCAGTCGCAGTTTTCATCTGTTGACTCTCATTACTGGTTTTAAGGAATAGGCATTGGGATACATATTCAAGGGCATGCAAAGATGTGTGTGTCCAGCCCTCGTCTCTTAATCGAGTGGCGAGTGTTAACACAGAGTTTACTGAAGAATTCATCATAACACACCAGGAAAGCCTGCAGTTACTGTAGTTTGTCAACAAATGAATTGCACAATCTTTATCCAGAAATCAGTTCTTCGTTTCCAGCAGAAACCTGGAGAGAAAATCAAGCGTGTTTCACAATAAATCATACATTTCATTAACAAGAGCAAAGTTTTTCTGTTCTGGGAATGCACACGAGTGGAAGGATTTACAGTGTTAGGAGCGTTCCTGACACTCGGCTCGGCTCCGGGTCGGACGCGGCTCATGTGTGGCCAACCACTTCTTCCATTATTCCTGTCAAGTTCCCTGTGAGGAAGGTTAGATCATCAGCGCCACCTGAGAGACACACAGCAGCAACACTCATACACACACACACACCACTGAAGTTATGGAGCTTTAATTTAATTTATAAAAAAATGCATATACCCACTGAAGCTAAACAACATCTACCACTTATTTTTCCTTGTGGAACATCGCTTCTATCCGTGTAGACTCTTTCAGTTGTTGGAACAGAATAAAATAATATTAACAGGCAAAGAGACAACTTCAACACAAAGATAACACACAGCCAACGACTTCTCCAATATAAAAAGAAAACAACAGGGAGGAAAGGAAATATTAGAAATGAAAGGTAAGTGCAGTAATGATCCAATTGTATAAAATATTATTTTGCATTTTTTCCCTTCCATCTTTCGTCAGGAATCGAATCGGGCACAGCACAATTTCTGAACACGTTCATGCAAGATGATATATTTTAACAAAGTACAAATGGAAATATATCTATCTCATAGATTACTGGTTAAAATATAAAGAGGATGCGAGTAAACATCATTTTGATCTGATGTAATAGAGAGTAACTCAAACCCTCAATAGTGTTTCTTTTTCTGAAAAAATAAAAAAGAATGAAGTGAATACATTCATTTCCATGACCACAAGTCCACGTCTTTAAAAGAAAACAGAACGGGGAAAAGCCAGTATTTGTGCCTCGGGAAACACACAAATAAGACCCTAAAGTACACATACGACAAAATACTGCATATCTACTCAAGACTGCATTGGCTGGACGTGGAGGCTAGCTGCCATGATCGGAGGAGCCGGCACACGCTCCCTTTCCCAAGGGACGGAGCGCTTCAACTGTCCCACGGGTGAGGCGGACACTGTAAGAGCTAATCGGGCCGAGCGAGGTTTGGCGAGTCCGCTTCTGCCGGTCAGCTGAATGTGAATGTTCAGGATCTCTGGGAGAACACACGTCTGATACACATGCGTGACAATTACATGAACATCTAGGTCGTCATCGGCTGCTTGTCCGGGATCCGCCCGGGCTCTCGCGGGTCACGCCACACAGGAACAACAATACGCTTCATTCTGTGACTTCAAGTAGGCTATATGAGTATATGAGTGTGCATATATCTGTGAGTGTGGACCAGAACAGCTTCTCTCTCATCTCACCTCAGTATTGGCACCTGGGGTTCAGGAACGGGTGACGAGGTGCCGGCGGGGCGAACGAGTCGAGGTCAGAGGTCAGGAGACGATGGTCTCAGTCGGCGTGGGTCTGCTGGTCTCTTCCGCTGGGATGGAGTCGGTCTTGACCCGTTGGGTTCAGGCTGCTGGTCCTGCTCTCCGTTCTGGCGTTTGGTGGGGAGGGACGCGGAGGCCGAAGGCGTGCGTCGCTCAGCATGTGCAGCGGACTCGCTGAGGACCAGACATTAGCATTAGCATTAAAGGGATAGTTCACCCAAATACTTAAATTAGCCCATGCTTTTCTCTCCCTCATGCCATCCCAGGAGTATATGTTATCAGCTATCAGTTACTGAAAAGGTCCTGGCTCTTCCAAGCCTATGATGACAGTGACTTGTCATATTTTCAGAAATCATGGGCTAATGTTCATGTTTGGGAGGACTATCCATTTACACCTTGAGGAAGTGAGGAGAGATGATGTGAAACAACAGAAGAGTGTGTCTGAACCAGAGGTAGTGTACAGCTGGTGTTGAGAAGCGGTTCAGTCGATCGATCACAAGCGGACGACGCTAACATTGGACAGAAGAGCCGGATTAAAACTGCAGGAGTAACGAGAATGTGTTGACCTCGTCCACAGTGATCCGAATCAACGGAAACACATCCCTACATCAGCTGTAAACAGAGCCTGACTGCTGCACAATGACCGAAAAAATGATAAAATAATTATTGAACGGACAGCCCTAATACTGTAATAACCCATCCTACAAATACTGTAATAATCCATCCTACAAATACTGTAATAACCCAAGCTGTAAATACTGTAATAACCCATCCTACAAATACTGTAATAACCCATCCTACAAATACTGTAATAACCCATCCTACAAATACTGTAATAACCCATCCTACAAATACTGTAATAACCCATCCTACAAATACTGTAATAACCCATCCTACAAATACTGTAATAACCCATCCTACAAATACTGTAATAACCCATCCTACAAATACTGTAATAACCCAAGCTGTAAATACTGTAATAACCCATCCTACAAATACTGTAATAACCCATCCTACAAATACTGTAATAACCCATCCTACAAATACTGTAATAACCCATCCTACAAATACTGTAATAACCCATCCTACAAATACTGTAATAACCCATCCTACAAATACTGTAATAACCCATCCTACAAATACTGTAATAACCCATCCTACAAATACTGTAATAACCCATCCTACAAATACTGTAATAACCCATCCTACAAATACTGTAATAACCCATCCTACAAATACTGTAATAACCCATCCTACAAATACTGTAATAACCCATCCTACAAATACTGTAATAACCCATCCTACAAATACTGTAATAACCCAAGCTGTAAATACTGTAATAACCCATACAGGCTCGTTTCCACTGAGGGGTACAGTACAGATACGGGTCGGGGTACACCATGATCCGGCTAGTGTTTCCACCGCCAACAGTACCCTTACTTGATAGACGTGGTGTTTGCTGGAAGAAGCGATCGACGTCATTTTCATGCGAAGAAAGTGACATAGTAAACACTAATGGATGACAGACAGCAGATCTTGTTCTTGCTTCTCGGCATGTTTGTCACTAGAAACAAGCGCTGGCATTAAGCGTTTCTCAAAACAGTAGCCTCCGACTCAGGAGAATGACCCGAAGTCCAGTAAATTCTGCTAATGGAACAGCGCTCTCTGAACACACACTCAGCTCGCTCTGGCTCTGCGACTCCGGTTATCTCTGTATGTACATTTTAGGCAACAATAAAACGAAATATGTTATAAAAGACCACTCTGCTTCTTTTCGATTTCATTTCAATACATTTTAAACATTATAAAGCACACAAATGTGGTTCAGGCAATGCATAGCCTATTGATTATATTCACTGCATGTATGAAACATTATATTTAGCCGATAACAAAACTAAATATAAAACACAATCCTGCCTCTTTTCGTTTAAAGAGGCTACATGCGTTTCCCTGAAATTTAAACTCGCGACTGACAACATGTGGCCAAAAAACAGAACTGCTCTTCCTTTCTGCTCTCAGCGTGCGCTCGGTACGTGCACGTCATCCGCTACATGGAGGGCAACATTATGTTTACAGAGGTAAGAACAGTCAAATACATATATTCTTTGAGATAAGTGTTCTGCTTGCGACTCGATTGTAGGCTACTTGCTGGCTAGCGGTGGTGGCAGAGTGATCTGAAACGTTTAACATGAACGCGCTTGACGTCACATCCGCAGACCGCGCGGGAAAAGTCCAGAGCGGACAGAAAATAGGAAAAATAGGATACAGGCTTATAGGTGCAGCCACTGTGAGCGGACAAGGTGTCAGTATGCTCATCAGGAGATGTTTGAGTCATAAATGGTCAAATAAAAAGGCTATTGTTACGTTTATTTTGGGGAAAAGCTGCATATAGCCTCTTTAAATTGAAAAATATTAAACATATTACAGGCAATATGTAATGTATTGCATATTGCATTGGTACAAATGTTGCAATAAACAACATTTCATAGATGATCTTGTGATAAAAAAAAAAAAAAATGACAAAACTATCTCTTTGTTGAATTTCAGTTTTATCAATAATAGCCATTAAAAGTAAAAGGTACAAAAAGATATACAGTAAAGCCTAAATAACATAAAGAAACAATTCAGTCAGTCAAATATACAAATTCAGCGCTCAAAGATATGAAACTTCACTTAGCCTTCTGCCTATTGGCCAGGAACGAATTATAGATTCATTGAGACCAAAAGATCACCTGTTAGACTTTATACAGAGACGAACTATATCTCATGTTTTAACCACTACAGAGACGTCCGAGTCAGCGGCAAACATCAGAACGACTAGCCGAGGTAAGGCTGTTCCAGGTTCCAACGCTTGCCGGTGATCGCTTGGAATGGATCTCAGTCAAATTATCATAAATCTATAAACCACAGATTTGAGCTTTAAAAACTACTTCTCACCTGAAAACTCATAAACTACATTCCGTGACACAATAACAGTTGTATTATATTTCAACTGTATGCTTCTAATGCCCATGTAGCACGTCTTGAGTGGATCGAAATACTCGGTCCACCTAATCACCGTTGAGCCAGCTCTCCTTTTAGTACACTTTCACTGTGCTAGGTACCCCAACGGAAGGGTACCCAAAAAGTGGTACGTTACGGACTTCGGCTTTTTGGTACCATTCACAACTTTTGACAGTGGAAACCCAAATAATCGCATACCGAACCGAACTGTACCATAGCACTCAGTGGAAACGAGCCAGTAGTAACCCAAGCTGTAAATACTGTAATAACCCATTCTGTAAATACTGTAATAACCCTAAGCTGTAAATACTGTAATAACCCATTCTGTAAATACTGTAATAACCCAAGCTGTAAATACTGTAATAACCCATTCTGTAAATACTGTAATAACCCAAGCTGTAAATACTGTTAATAACACCATTCTGTAAATACTGTAATAACCCATTCTGTAAATACTGTAATAACCCATTCTGTAAATACTGTAATAACCCATAGCTGTAAATACTGTAATAACCCATGCTGTAAATACTGTAATAACCCATTCTGTAAATATCTGTAATAACCCATTCTGTAAATACTGAATAACCCATTTGTAAATACTGTAATAACCCAAGCTGTAAATACTGTAATAACCCATTCTGTAAATACTGTAATAACCCATTCTGTAAATACTGTAATAACCCATTCTGTAAATACTGTAATAACCCATAGCTGTAAATACTGTAATAACCCATTCTGTTAAATACTGTAATAACCCATTCTGTAAATACTGTAATAACCCATTCTGTAAATACTGTAATAACTAGGGATGGGCATTTTTCTAAATATTGCATTTGAATATTCGGGCTCATAAAAATTCGATTATTCAAATATTGCTTATTTAAATTATGTTTAACGAAAAAGACGTTATTTTTAAGGGTTTTTTTACGTTTTTGTCACCATTTCTGGACAAGCTTACAATTAGGCAATACACAACAAGCTTACAATAGTAATTAAAGTTTTCTTTTAGTTGAAAACATTAAACCGTAGGCCTATGAGTAAACAAAAATATATAAAAAAGCATTATTAAAGGCACGCTGAAGCAGCGCGAGCGGAAAAAAACCCCAATAAAGCAGATTGCGTCAGATATCGATACAGAACGTACACCTATACACAAGAGTCAGCAAATGACTGATTATCCTGTTTATATTGTTTCACGTTTATGTTGAGAAAAACAATAATATCTAACGTTACATGCGGGGGCGCCGCCAGCACTTTATGCTCGAGTGAGAAAAGACGCGCGCTGACAGACGTTTCAGAGACACAAAGAGAACGGTGTTTCTAACAGCACTTTACATTTTCTGTTCTTAAACCGGTCTCCTCAACGAAACTTAAAATAAGTGTCTCAAAATCATTTTGCTATTAGATAAGTTAACATCTTTGATCACGCGGGGTCCAGCTGCGCTTACCTGCAGTTGTGATGCAGTGATGAACAGCTGTCTTTACTTACTCTAACTGTTTGGATTTCATGTGATTTCTCATGGTGATGATATCATAACTCAGATTAATTAATTAATTTGATCAAAAGTAATTCTGTTTAGTAAGATCCTTTTCAAGTAACGTTAATTCCAAACTTTTGCGAGGCAGACGAACAACATTATGTGATCAAATACAGACAACTTGTTAACACACTCCACAGCGCCATCCAGTGCATTTAATTATAACTGCGAGTCAGTGCTTAGGATTTATCATGGACTCACTGCATTTACGGCCAGCAAAGCAACGTATTCAAAATTCAAATAGTATTTTATTTTTCTAATAATAATTACATATTGAATATTCGAAAATTCGAATATTCTGTGCACATCCCTAGTAATAACCCATACTGTAAATACTGTAATAACCCATTCTGTAAATACTGTAATTACCCATGCTGTAAATATTGTATCAACCCATGCTGTAAATACTATAATAACCCATACAGTAAAAACCCAAGCTGTATATACTGTAATAACCCATACTGTAAATACTGTAATTACCCAAGCTATAAATACTGTAATAACCCATGCTGTAAATACTGTATTAACCCATGCTGTAAATACTGTAATAACCCATACAGTAAAAACCCGAAGCTGTAAATACTGTAATAACCCATGCTGTAAATACCGTAATAACCCATACTGTAATAACCCATGCTGTAAATACTGTAATAACCCATGTGTAAATACTGTAATAACCCATACTGTAATAACCCATGCTGTAAATACTGTAATAACCCAAACTATAAATACTGTATTAACCCATGCTGTAAATACTGTAATAACCCATACTGTAATAACCCATACTGTAAATACTGTAATAACCCAAACTATAAATACTGTATTAACCCATGCTGTAAATACTGTAATAACCCATACTGTAATAACCCATGCTGTAAATACTGTAATAACCCAAACTATAAATACTGTATTAACCCATGCTGTAAATACTGTAATAACCCATACAGTAAAAACCCAAGCTGTAAATACTGTAATAACCCATACTTAGTAATAACCCATGCTGTAAATACTGTAATAACCCAACTATAAATACTGTATTAACCCATGCTGTAAATACTGTAATAACCCATATAGCTAAATTAACCCATGCTGTAAATACTGTAATAACCCATACTGTAATAACCCATGCTGTAAATACTGTAATAACCCAAACTATAAATACTGTATTAACCCATGCTGTAAATACTGTAATAACCCATACTGTAATAACCCATGCTGTAAATACTGTAATAACCCAAACTATAAATACTGTATTAACCCATGCTGTAAATACTGTAATAACCCATACATGTAATAACCCATGCTGTAAATACTGTAATAACCCATACTGTAATAACCCATACTGTAAATACTGTAAAACCCAAACTATATACTGTATTAACCCATCCTGTAAATACTGTAATAACTAGGGTGTGTAACGATTTTCGAACCGAACCGAAAACGCGATACTGAACTCACGATTTGAATCGCGATACTGTCATTGCGTAACCGAACACGCCCCGCCCCGCCCCCTGCTACCCCGGCCCCGCCCAGCCCGGCTCAATGGACCTCATGTCTTATGTAAACAGTACACAATGAATTCAGTTTTGTAGCCTGAACCACCATTAACACCAAATAACAAGCTCTGTGTTTTGTTACTTTTGATAATAAGCAAGGTGTAATCTTTCAGATTCTGTCTATTTGATTACGAAATTCAAACAATAAATGGCGTTTTGGCGCTCTTTTGATGTGACGTGACAGATCGCTTACTAGGCTCCTCATTTAAAGCGGCAGCGCGCCGCGCGAGTAAACGCGATCATCTCTTCCTCAGTTACAGAAAAGACACCTGAAGGTATGTTGAAAGATACAGTATACTTACTGAAAGGCATCATAACTCGTGTAATCGCTCAATCAGTGTTTCAGCCGCGAAAGACGTCAATAAAACAGCAAAGCTCACTATAGCATTATATTTACCTCAACAGGCAAGTGATTCAGTGTCCACAACTTCCTATAAATGAACCTTTGCATAATTTGCATATTATATTTTACTTAACCTGTTAATGATATCTTGATTATTTAATTTATGTTTAAAATATCTTTCATGAAAATGACAACTGTGTAAATTATTAGAGTAAAAAACACAAGTTAATGTAAAAACTGCCTTATGTTCAGTTTACATGTTTTCATACAACGTGTTGTGTGTTGATTATTATATCTAAAAATAAATGGCATCTGAATTTAGGTTAAAAGTCTAGGCTACAACATTTAATGTTATAGTAATGTGCAGCCTTCAACAGTTCACAGCATTAGCAGATTTTTTTAATCCTTGTGAAATGTTTAATTGTAACTGAATTAATTTAAAGACAAAGACCTTTTTTTTCATTAAACCACTGTTTAAAAAAAAGCCATTTTAGTAGGGCTGTAATCAACTGAAGAAATCCTCAGTCGACCGAAGGTCTTGTCCTGCGCGACGACTAGTCGACTAAAAAAAAAAAAAAACGGATGTTTTGATTGAACATTTTTTAAACAATTGTCATAGAGCATTTATAAAACAACAATCGAAAAAACATCGAAAATAAATAAAACTATAATAATAATACAATTCTTTGAAAATTAAGTGATTTGTTTAACTGCAAGTGAGGAGCTCTGTCCTTGGTCTATAGTGACGGTCACAATCACGCACCTGATCACACCACACGCTACAAAATAATATAACTGCTATCTGCCACATAATGAAAAATCCTAACAAAAGCTCTCGTTTATACAGGCTGTATTCTTCTTTACTTACAAAGCTATGGGTTAACTTTTGTCTAGCCTAAAAAACTATCTGAAATCTAGGCTGTGTTGTAAGATAGCATATAAGTTTAATTTCGTTTTGTTACATTATTTAGGCTACTTTTCAAATGAGTCAAGTGTACAGATAAAAACCTATTAAGAAAACAATCTATTGAGTCAGTATGATAAAGCCGTTAAAAGAGCTGCTCACGTCTTTTGCGCGCTCAAGTTTGATTTCAAATAGGCACGCGATGTGCGCGCTCATAATGGAGCAACGCGGTTCGCCACCGTCGCCTACCTCCAGAAAGATGTAGCCAGACAAAAGATTTAGATTTCTTGGACATTCTGTCGATGAAAGTAGCGTGAACTGAATGAATACAGCAAAACTACCTACCAGTACATCCCTTACTGAGCGCGAGCAGCAGCGCAGCCAGTAGTGTGCGGTTCCCGAGTGTGTTATGTGTGTGCGCTAAACTGTGGCGCAGTTACAAGAAATAGCCTAAAAGCATTTAAAGTTGGGGATAAAACATAGGCTAATTATATTTAGAATACAGTAATAAATAACTGCTTTATAAAGGAATAAATATCAGGGAGTAAATCATTGAAAATGTATTTCTATTGGCAAAAAAAAAAAAAAAAAAAATGCAACTGATCGACCAATAAGAATTTCAGTCGACCAAGACGGCATCGACTGATTAGTCGACTAAACAACTAAAGTTGACAGCCCTACATTTTAGCATTCTGAAAACCGAACCGAACCTGAGACGTCAAAACCGTGGGAAATCTGAACCGTCAGTTTTGTGTATGGTTACACCCCTAGTAATAACCCATGCTGCAAATACTGTAATAACCCATGCTGTAAATACTGTAATTACCCAAGCTGTATACTGTATTAATCCAAGCTGTACCCCTTCCTGAAAGGTTAGTGATGTGAGAGATGCTCACCGGTACTGCCGGAGCCCTGGACCGCTGAGACCACATGCGTCCCGTTCTGAGTGATGGCCTTGACTGGCAGCTGGTGCTGACCCACGACAGTGACCGTTTGCAGAACACGGGCCGTCCCGCCCAGAGATGTCGTGATGGAGGGAACTGGCTCCACTTTCACTGAGACACACAGCATTACAGAGGCTTTCTGATTTCAGGTATGATATTATATATGTTACTCAGATACTTTCCACATAATAACCGGACAGAATATTGATGAGTTAAAAATGGTTCAGCAATCAAGCTTCAAACAAGACATAGTAATAATCATACTATTGATTATACAAATGAAACCAAATAAATAGTTATTTGGACAAAAAAATATTGATATGACTTGAAACAGTTTAAAAATTCTTAGTGGTTTATTCTTATAATCCATTAGAGTCAAAGACATGACGGTGACAAAGATGGAACAGGATAGAGTGAGTGGGAGGGAGAGAGTGAGTCTTGACCCCGGAAATCAAACCTCGGCCAACCAGAATCAAGTATTCCACAAAGCTTTTGATATTCAGCACTATTATCACAAAGCTTCCACACGCTCACCTTTGACCTCCTGGTGCTCTCCGTTCTCGACGCGCGGACACAACGCTGGTCTGGCTGAACACCGGCTCGGCCACAGACAGGCCGGTGACGGTCGCCATGGACACCGCCGGGATCTGGTGCACCACATGCACCGTCTGCAGGGGCTGCTGGGATGTGGAGGACACCGGAGTAGCTACGGTGTAGGTCAGGGGCTTCAGGGTCTGAGGGAGCTGCCGCTGTACTGTGATGAGGACCGGCTGCGTGTTCAGAGGAGAACCTGTGTGACACACACACACACACAGTGATGAGGACTGGCTATATGTTCAGAGGAGAACCTGTGGGAGCAAACCAGGTCAGACCACAGTTGTTCACAAGTTTCTAAGCTGGACCTTAATCACAAGTCTTCCGAGTCAAGCCCGGAGTCTTTATCACTAGAGTGCGAGTCAAGTCTGGAGTCTGAGTCAAGTCCAGAGTCTCTATCACTGAAGTCCAAGTCAAGTCCGGAGTCTCCATCACTAAAGTCCAAGTCAAGTCCAGAGTCTCCATCACTGAAGTCCAAGTCAAGTCCGGAAGTCTCTATCACTAAAGTCCAAGTCAAGTCCGGAGTCTCTATCACTGAAGTCCAAGTCAAGTCCAGAGTCTCTATCACTGAAGTCCAAGTCAAGTCCAGAGTCTCTATCACTAAAGTCCAAGTCAAGTCCGGAGTCTCTATCACTGAAGTCCAAGTCAAGTCCAGAGTCTCTATCACTGAAGTCCAAGTCAAGTCCAGAGTCTCTATCACTGAAGTCCAAGTCAAGTCCAGAGTCTCTATCAATGAAGTCCAAGTCAAGTCCGGAGTCTCTATCACTAAAGTCCAAAGTCAAGTCCGGAGTCTCTATCACTGAAGTCCAAGTCAAGTCCAGAGTCTCAATCACTGAAGTCCAAGTCAAGTCCGGAGTCTCTATCACTAAAGTCCAAGTCAAGTCCGGAGTCTCTATCACTGAAGTCCAAGTCAAGTCCGGAGTCTCTATCACTGAAGTCCAAGTCAAGTCCAGAGTCTCTATCACTGAAGTCCAAGTCAAGTCCAGAGTCTCTATCACTAAAGTCCAAGTCAAGTCCAGAGTCTCTATCACTGAAGTCCAAGTCAAGTCCAGAGTCTCTATCACTGAAGTCCAAGTCAAGTCCAGAGTCTCTATCACTGAAGTCCAAGTCAAGTCCAGAGTCTCTATCAATGAAGTCCAAGTCGTGTCCGGAGTCTCTATCACTGAAGTCCAAGTCAAGTCCAGAGTCTCTATCACTGAAGTCCAAGTCAAGTCCAGAGTCTCTATCAATGAAGTCCAAGTCAAGTCCGGAGTCTTTATCACTGAAGTCCAAGTCAAGTCCAGAGTCTCTATCACCGGAGTCCGAGTCAAGTCCAGAGTCTCTATCACTGGAATGCGAGTCAAGTCCGGAGTCCAAATCAAATCCAGAGTCTCTATCACTGGAGTCCGAAGTCAAATTCGGAGTCTATCACTGGAATGCGAGTCAAGTCTGGAGTCCGAGTCAAGTCCGGAGTCTCTATCACCAGAGTCCGAGTCAACTCTGGAGACCGGGTCAAGTCTGGAGTCCGAGTAAAGTCCAGAGTCTCCATCACTGGAATGCGAGTCAATTCCGGAGTCTAAGTCAAATCCGGAGTCTGAGTCACTGGAGTCCGAGTGAAGTCCGGAGTGTCTATAACTGAAGTCCAAGTCAAGTCCGGAGTCAGAGTCAAGTTCGGAGTCTTTATCACTGGAGTACGAGTCAAGTCCAGAGTCTCTATCACTGGAATGCGAGTTAAGTCCGGAGTCCAAATCAAATCCAGAGTCTCCATCACTGGAGTCCGAGTCAAATTCGGAGTCTTTATCACTGGAATGCGAGTCAAGTCTGGAGTCCGAGTCAAGTCCGGAGTCTCCATCACTGGAATGCGAGTCAAGTCCGGAGTCTGAGTCAAATCCGGAGTCTGAGTCACTGGAGTCCGAGTGAAGTCCGGAGTCTCTATAACTGAAGTCCAAGTCAAGTCCGGAGTCTTTATCACTGGCAGTCCGAGTCAACTCCAGAGACCGGGTCAAGTCTGGAGTCCGAGTAAAGTCCAGAGTCTCAATCACTGGAATGCGAGTCAAGTCCCGAGTCCGAGTCAAATCCAGAGTCTGAGTCACTGGAGTCCGAGTGAAGTCCGGAGTCTCTATGACTGAAGTCCAAGTCAAGTCCGGAAGTCTTTATCACTGGAGTCCGAGTCAAGTCCGGAGTCTGAGTCAAATTCGGAGTCTTTATCACTGGAGTCTGAGTCAAGTCCAGAGTCTTTATCACTGGAGTTCGAGTCAAGTCCGGAGTCTCTGATAACTGGAAGTCCAAGTCAAGTCCGGAGTCTTTATCACTGGAATGGAAAGCTCAAGTCTGGAGTCCGAGTAAAGTCCAGAGTCTCAATCACTGGAATGCGAGTCAAGTCCCGGAGTCTGAGTCAAATCCAGAGTCTGAGTCACTGGAGTCCGAGTGAAGTCCGGAGTCTCTATGACTGAAGTCCAAGTCAAGTCCGGAGTCTTTATCACTGGAGTCCGAGTCAAGTCCGGAGTCTGAGTCAATTTTGGAGACTTTATCACTGGAGTCTGAGTCAAGTCCAGAGTCTTTATCACTGGAGTTCGAAGTCAAGTCCGGAGTCTCTAGTAACTGAAGTCCAAGTCAAGTCCGGAGTCTTTATCACTGGAATGCGAGTCAGTCTGGAGTCGAGTCAAGTCCGGAGTCTCCATCACTGGAATGCGAGCTCAAGTCCGGAGTCTGAGTCAACCCGGAGTCTGAGTCACTGGGAGTCCGAGCTAAGTCGCAGTCTATGAACTGAAGTCCAAGTCAAGTCCGGAGTCTTATCACTGGAGTCCAGTTAACTCCAGAGACCGGGTCAAGTCTGGAGTCGAGAGAAGTCCAGAGTCTCAATCACTGGAATGCGAGTCAAGTCCCTCGAGTCCGAGTCAAATCCAGAGTCTGTAGTCACTGGAGTTCGAGTGAAGTCCGGAGTCTCTATGACTGAAGTCCAAGTCAAGTCCGGAGTCTTTATCACTGGAGTCGAAGTCAAGTCCGGAGTCTCGAGTCAAATTCAGAGTCTCTATCACTGGAGTCTGAGTCAAGTACAGAGTCTCATCATGGAGTCCGAGTCAAGTCCAGAGTCTCTATCACTGGAGTTCGAGTCAAGTCCGGAGTCTCTATAACTGAAGTCCAAGTCAAGTCCGGAGTCTTTATCACTGGAGTCCGAGTTAAGTCCGGAGTCCGAGTCAAGTACAGAGTCTCTATCACTGGAGTCCGAAGTCAAGTACAGAGTCTCTATCACTGGAGTCCGAGTCAAGTCCAGAGTCTTTATCACTGGAGTTCGAGTAAGTCCAAGTTTATCACTGGATTCGATCAAGTCCGGAGTCTCTATAACTGAAGTCCAAGTCAAGTCCGGAGTCTTTATCACTGGAGTCCGAGTTAAGTCCGGAGTCCGAGTCAAGTACAGAGTCTCTATCACTGGAGTCCGAGTCAAGTCCAGAGTCTCTATCACTGGAGTCCGAGTCAAGTCCAAAGTCTCCATCACTGGAATGTGAGTCAAGTCTGGAGTCCGAGTCAAATCCGGAGTCTGAGTCAGTGGAGTCTGAGTCAAGTCCAGAGTCCGGGTCATGTCCGGAAGTCTGAGTCAAATCTGGGCCCGTATTCATAAAGATTCTAAGAATCCTCTCAGAAAACTCTTAATTTAGCTTAAAAACTTTTACGTAGGAGTCCTAGCTTAAGAGTGATTCGGGACCGATCTGAGAGCAACTCTGAGTAAGGAAAAGATAAAAACTTTTATCTTAATGAGTAGGCGGGGTTGACCCCGTTGCTATGTATGATACACTCTTTTGAAGACTGTGATTGGTTGGTTGTCCAATAAGGGAAAAAAGAGCAAAAAAATGAAGAGTTTACTCACATATACACACACACATTATATACATTATGTATATATAAATCCTTTTTTACCATGCTATTAATATCCTAAGGTATTTGATTGGCTTAGAATGATAAAAAAATGTTCCACTCTTTCTAATTACACTGATTGCTGTCTATTTAAGTGGTGGTTTGAATGTTGGTTTTAATAAAGCAAACATGGAATAAAAAACGAGAAAGATGAGAAAGCCCAACTGGACAGAAGAACAGTGTTTGCTGTTAGCCCAAGTTAGTGGATGAACATGATCATGAAAGAAACAATTTGGGCCGGGTGTCACAGCACAGAGCAAGAAGCAGACGTGGGAGCTGTGCGCAAATGTTAACGGTTCATTCCCATGCTTGTGTGCATCAGGGAAGCCTGCTATATTCATAAATGTAGTTTTGTTTTTGAGCCTGCAAGGTGGCATAATAAGAGGTTCTGAAAGTGCTGTAATGTTTGTGTGATCACTGTTTACAGAAGGTTATGACGGACCCAAATCACTGCTGCTTTTTGCATTTTCCCATTTGCCAAATATCTTAATGCAGTGATTAGGCTACTTTCATTTCTGGCGTTATGGCATTGCGATGTGTCGGACATATTAGTGTGTCTCTAATAAGATCAGTCGCAACCATGATCCCTGCACGATCGTTTATATATATATATATATATATATATATATATATACACATATATATATATATATATATCGTCTATTAACTCACTGTCATCTATTGCAACACATTTCTTCTCCCTCTTCATCGTCTTTTCTGCCATTTTCTCATCTGCTAAAGAAACTCTTTAGCCTCTTAAAAGTCCTCATCCGTACTCCTAACAATTTTGACCTTAAGACCTCTTTTAAGGGTTAAGATTCTTTCTGAATTACTTTTTTCTTTACTAGGAATTTTTCTTTAATTTTAAGAGTAAACGCCCACATTTCTTAGAATTTTGTCACTAGGAGCTACTTTTTGCATTAAGATTCTTTATGAATACGGGCCCTGGAGTCTTTATCACTAGAGTGCGAGTCAAGTCCGGAGTCCGGGTCAAGTCTGGAGTCTGAGTCAAGCCTGGATTCTTTATCACTGGAGTCCGAGTCAAGTCTGGATTCCTTATCACTGGAGTCCGAGCTGTAGGGCTGAAACACACACACTTCCTCTCCGGCTCTAGTGTCTGCAGCGGTGCAACTCTATCCCTGCTGTTACCTGCAGTGTTCTGTGTGAAACAGGCCTCTTTAATGACTGCTAGTTTGGGCTGGATGGCCGGAGCAGGATCGGGGTCCATGGGAACAGGCGAGCCTTCCCTGGATAAGCTGTCTGGAGTCTGAACGCCGCTGGAGTGGGCCGACAGCGCCCCAGTGTGGTTCGGAGATGCAGGAGCACTCCTGAGAGAGAGAGGAAATCTAATCTTAGTTTATTTATAAAGCAGTTAAAAACAGAGACGTTGACCAATGTTCTGAACAATGATTTAATTAAGTTACAAATACAATAAAAATCACAAGAAAAGGACTAAAAAAGTAATGCATGACAAAGAACATCAGACATCGGGGATTAAAGAGAACAGATCCACTTTTAACTCTGATTTAAGATAATGTCTTGCTGGTTCAGTTTCAGACACTGGTCAGCTATTCCATGGGCACCGCCGAACACATGATCCAGACGAGAGTTTCAGTAATAAACAATCTCTCCCAATAGCCCGACAGTAAACCCGGATCACCTGGATGACAGCGGGCCGAGGGGAGTCCGAAGCAGGGAACGCCACGAGGCCGGCGCTCGCGAAACGCCTGTTCAATGAGCTTTCCCTCGGATGAGGGATCTATCCTCCAGAACGAGCCTTTTCCCGGCTCCTCCTGGGATCGGGGCACTTTGATGAAATAGCGGTTTAAGGACAGATTGTGACGAATCGAGTTCTGGAAGAGAAAAATGAGTCAAAGGTTAAGGGTCAAAAGATCTGTTTCTGATTTGAGGCAGTAATGATGAAGTACATCACTGAGGCTTGTTTGCCTCCTGTGCTTCAGGTTAATTTCTCTGTCTGTTTTCACTCTCCACCCTTTTCTCTGCACATTCACTACAGCTGTTCACACACAAACTGTGTGCTATGAAACCAGCAGGAATCATGATAAAGATTAAAGGAGGATATGCAGCTATAAACACTCAGGAAGAGCAGGAGTGTTCAGCATTTATCTGTTCTGTGGGCATTAAGGAATAACAGCTCTATCTTCGTTAACTTGTAAATTTGGAAGGTCATGCGACATGTGAACCCTCTGTCTTATACCACAAGATCAAAAATCATGAGATTGATCATGATATACGAGCCCTTTAAATATTTGGACAAATCTGGAAAGCTAGGACTTCATTTTAAAAATTGCTGTACATCTTGTGGATTTTCTGTCTGGAAAGTTCACCTCAAACACAACAGCACTGCGCCACCCCTTAGCGCGCGCCCCGACTCAAGGCCCCGAGCGCGCGGCCCCGACTCAAGGCCCCGAGCGCGCGGCCCGACTCAAGGCCCCGAGCGCGCGGCCCCGACTCAAGGCCCCGAGCGCGCGGCCCGATCTCAAGGCCCCGAGCGCGCGGCCCGACTCAAGGCCCCGAGCGCGCGGCCCCGACCCAAGGCCCCGCAGCGCGCGGCCCCGACTCAAGGCCCCGAGCGCGCGGCCCGACTCAAGGCCCCGAGCGCGCGGCCCGACTCAAGGCCCCGAGCGCGCGGCCCGACTCAAGGCCCCGAGCGCGCGGCCCGACTCAAGGCCCCGAGCGCGCGGCCCGACTCAAGGCCCCGAGCGCGCGGCCCCGAACTCAAGGCCCCGAGCGCGCGGCCCGACTCAAGGCCCCGAGCGCGCGGCCCGACTCAAGGCCCCGAGCGCGCGGCCCGACTCAAGGCCCCGAGCGCGCGGCCCGACTCAAGGCCGCGCAGCGCGCGGCCCGACTCAAGGCCCCGAGCGCGCGGCCCCGACTCAAGGCCCCGAGCGCGCGGCCCGACTCAAGGCCCCGAGCGCGCGGCCCGACTCAAGGCCCCGAGCGCGCGGCCCGACTCAAGGCCCCGAGCGCGCGGCCCCGACTCAAGGCCCCGAGCGCGCGGCCCGACTCAAGGCCCCGAGCGCCGGCCCGACTCAAGGCCCCGAGCGCGCGGCCCGACTCAAGGCCCCGAGCGCGGCCCCGAACTCTGACGAAGGACACTCACCTGCCACCCCTTGTCTGCTGTCCTGTAATACGGATAGTTCTTCGTGATGTGTGTATATATCCCGTTCAGTGTGAGCTGCTTGTCTGCTGCCATCGTGATGGCCTGAACGATGAGCTGGGCGTACGAGTACGGCGGCTTGCAGTCGTCCTGTTAAACACAAGAACACGTTACCGCAGATCTGAGGCGCACTGATGAACGAGACATCATCACTGGAGGGAGAGATAACATGCGTTATTACTTTCGGACTGTCTCCTTCGGAAGCTTCCTTGTCGTTCTCGGACTGGGAGTTTTCATTGATGAGTTCCGCTGTGAGGCTGCGGCTAATCTTATAGCTGGAGAGTCCTGCTCCTCGCCGACTTGACGGACACGAGTTAGCAGCGCTGAGGAAACATGGCATAGGCATAATTCAGTACATCTGTGCTTTAAACATATCCTAATGATGATAAGTAGGGCTGTGCAAATTGATCGTGACTGATTTTTGATTTCGAGGTAAAGCTATTGGTGTGCTTTCTAGACGGAGCCAAACGTGCACAAGCAAACTAACAGTGGAATTCAAAACAAACTATATTGTATACATAAAAAATATATATATATATAAGAACGAACGCTAATAGAGTGCCTGTAGCGAGTGATTTCCAGTGTTAAGTCGATGTAAAGGCACATTTGACGCAGGTCTGGAGGTCCGAGCGGTGCGAAACGTCGCTTCAACACGGTGCACTCTGTAATATCACTTTCCGCCTCATTTCGTTTGCATCCAGTTTGACTCTGATCTATTTCCTCCTTTCTGTTGCGTGTTCTCTCATTCGCGAACTGCTGACGCTGCTACACTATCAGAACACTATGGAGCGTGGAGGTTGGTCCTGAGAGTCACCTATCTTTAAACCTTACAGAAGCCTGTGACTGCAAATAATAGTTTTTCATATATATATATACATACATCTTTTTTCTGAATTCAGTTATAAAAGACCTGTTTGTGAAAGGCTTTTTTAATTTTTATTATTGTTTGTTAAAACAGTACCTGCTCTTTATTTAATTTTTTGGTTTTGTGAAAAAATATGAAAGAACCATGCGTTAAAAGTCAGATGGCACTTAAAGGGCACCTATTATGGAAAATTCACTTTTACATGGTGTTTGAACATAAATGTGTGTTGGCAGTGTGTGAGCAAAACCACCCTAGAATGATAAAAATCCACCCAGTGTTTTTTTTACAATCTCAATAAATCATATCCACTGTCTCAGAACGACCTGTTCTAAGATTCAGCTCTTTGTGACGTAGAACATGGGAAAGGGCTTTGATTGACAGTGTAGTTGTGGCAGAGACCCCGCCCTCCGTGATCTGTACACACCATCCTCCATTGTTTCAACGACGACCTGTTATGTCTAAGTGTTCTGTCATGGACTCGTGGGTTAATCCTGTTGTTGTGGCTTAAAAGTTAATCATCAAGTGTGGATCGTTGTCTAACTTACTGTTTGCGATCCACCGTCACCTCCAGTAACAGTAAGTGTATTTTATGATTTTTGAGCAAATAATCTTTTCTGTCAATGTCAGACAATTCAACAACAAATGCGTCTAAAGTTGTTGTCGTCGTCGTAGGATGACTGTGTATATAATTTAAACCTTGTTTGTATAGTGTGTAACCACACGTTTATAAATAAATATATATATTTAAAGATATTGTATTAAAAACTGCATATATGTTCTTGTTCTGTAAGTTAGCCATCTTCTCACATTTGCCACTGAAGCACCTGTATGACAAGTAAACATGACGCCTCAGGTCCCTCGCATAAATGTAATTTCGCTTGTACGTAGCAAACTTTATCACAGAATGTGTATGTAGTTTCAAAATATTGCGCCAGCGTTCGTGTTTGTGTGTGTGTGTGTTGCACATCCATCAATTCAAATGGGACGCGATTACAACCCTATAAGTACATAAATGCATCAAATAACCATACCGAGACGTACTGGTCCATTCTCATTTGTGTTTATTCTCCCGGAGTCTGTTCGTACTATTTGTATATTCCGACTTCAAACGTACAGCTGAATGACATTCAAAACCGCGCGTCTCTCACGGATCTCTGACTCTCTCAGCCCGACTGCATACAGTGACTGCACTAGGTATCAAGTTACGCCCTCGTCCAATGGCAGGGCGGGGATATGCAGCTCATTTGCATTTAAGGTGGCATACCTCCAGAAACAGCACATTTTTAATGAGGCCCCAAAGTGACATTTTCAAATGGTTATAATAAATTAACTGTGGGGTATTTTGAGCTGAAACTTCACAAATACATTCTGGGGACACCCGAGACCAATATTACATCTTGTAAAAAGGGGCATAATAGGTGCCCTTTAAGCTGACTTGCTGTATGTCTGAATTAAAGTAATAAAAGTTAACTATCTATACCATATTGAATTGCATAGCATCAAATCTTTCTCCATTGCATTGTATTACATTGAATAGCATCACGTTGAATCGAATCTATAAGGGATCGCATCACATTTGCAAGAGTAGTGAATCGTACTGCATCGCATCGGTAGCTGCTTGTATATATCTTTAATGTATCGTATCGTTGGCTATGCATCGAGAAGCGCATCACATCGGCCTCAGCTATGGAGATGCACATCCCTAATATATATGTTAGATGTATACAGAGAACGCAGATGTATTTTACATCTAATTACTGTTGTTGGCTATTATGTTTCTGAATTCCACTGTTAGTACATCTTCCTGAAAAACCTAAAACACTGTTAATTTAATATATATTTTTGTTCAGTTGTATATCTTGCCGATTTTGTTCATAATTAGTTTAATTGTTTTCATGTATTGCTGAATGTCTTCTGTTTTGCAGGGATTTTACTCACATTAAATTACCTTACCCCAGAAACTAATCACCGATCACTTCCGGTGGAGAGAACGCTGGCATGTTTGGTTGCTGCTTCTTCACTCAGTATTTTTAATTGTTTTTATTTATTTATTTATTAGTTATTGCTCCGATTCCTTGTTATTTGGTCGTGCTTCTACATTCCTGCTGGGATCGGACAAACTCTCTGTGAAAAGCCTGCGCGTGTGTAACCTGCGCGTGTGTAACCTGCGCGCGTGTGTAACCTGCGCGTGTGTAACCTGCGCGCGTGTGTAACCTGCGCCGTGTCCAGCTACCTGTTCGCCTGCGTGTGTAACCTGCGCGCTGTGCCTTGTAACCACCTGCGCGCGTGTAACCACCTGCGCGCGTGTAACCTGACCTGCGCGCGTGTAACCACCTGCGCGCGGTGTAACCCACCTGCCGCGGACTGCTGCGTGTAACCTGCGCTGCCGTCGTAACCTATGGAAAGCCTTTAGGGCCAAATACACGCGAATTTTAACATCGTATTTTCACGCGCATTTCACGCGTATTTTACGATTCGTGAGATATGCGCTGAATGTCACGCGTATTTCACGCTGGAAAATACACGTAAAATACATGTACAACATACGCGTGAATACGCGTTGAAAATTAAGTATGAACGGGTCGGTGTCATTGGCTGCTGAAGACTTAGGTCTAACCATTTCTGTGAGCTTAGAGGGGTGTACCTTTCATAGACTAGTCTACCACCAGTTTACATTCTATATTCAGTTTTTTTTGTGTAACCTATATGAATAATAGGCTATATTTAAATAGCAGTTTTATGACAATTTAGATAAAAATAAAATTAACTTGTTTTTCTCCTCTCATGCCTTTTTGTAAATAAGCACATTATTGGAGATTTTAGCTTTAACATCAAAGCATTAACGTGTGTGGGGAATTCAGTTACAGTGGAGGTTAAGAGAAAACAGGACAATATTACATCATTAATTTCTGGCTAAATTCCATATAGGCCTATAAGCAAAAATTTACTGGTTCAAAACCTCTCTTCTCTTTATTCAAAGATGATCTAGACAGATATATGGAAACTATCCAAAACTCTGTTAATCCCAAAGCAATGAAAACTGTATCTCTATATTCATCCTTTATGTCCTCTTAAGGTGATTGTACTGCATTCTTGTTTTTATGTTACCCTGGCAACTTATTTGTGTCTGTGTAAATTTTGGTAATTTTTTTTTCCTGTTATATATGTTTATGTTTGTATGTATTGCTTTAATGTTTAATAAAAAAAAAAAAAAAAAAAAAGGTTATGACGGTTATGACGTTATATATTCCATATATCTGTCTAGATCATCTTTGACAGGTGACACTGCAATGACTACCCTTTTAAATTGCTAATTTAACTCTTTACGCTTTTTTTATTACATCAACAGGGTTCACTTGGAATGCTCCGAATGCAATCCTAGGCAAACATGGTCCTCGAGGGTCAATGCCCTCTGCCCTGCAGAGTTCAGCTTCATTTCATTTTTTCTAAATGTAATAAATTTTCAGTGAAATCAATTCTGATTTAAAATAGTAATGCATATGTTAACAAAATGACCCACTGTACCTTTTATCATGCAGATGATTTGTATGAATTTATGATCACAAGCTTGGATGTGTTCTGTCAGTGCTTGAGGAAGGTAAAGTAAGTGGAGAACTGAAAAAAAAAACAGTTGGCTTTATAGCACAGTCTCATTTCAGTAAACTGCTGGTTAGGTATATGCCACATGGTGTCCGGTAAGAGACTTGGTGAAAAGATGTTGGAAATTTGAGAGTAACCTGTTTATTTGTCACCACAACAACTCAGAAACAGAAAATGCAGAGTAAATATTCTAACATTAAATATTAGAGACAACACGGCACTGCTAACATACATTATACATTATAGGGGACTTTATCTCATTAAACGACAAATTAAACCCCATGTAGCCTACTATTTAAATCGATTGCTGGACGTCGTAATGTTATTGTGGCCTACATAAATCTGATTTAGCATTTTATTAGCAACCCCCACCCCACCTGTCCCACCCACTTTTTAAAACAAAGTTACATCACTGATTTTTATGTTTATATGTTTACTTAAATGTTATATGGTGTTTTACCAAAGTGTCTAATAATTTTTACAGATAAATTGCTTTAATACCAATACCAAGGTGACATACCAAGGTTCTTACACCTGTCCTACCTGAGCACATAGCTCCCATTCTAATCCTCAAAGCCTTAAATATATGTTAAGCCATTAAATTTCTTTAAATTGATAATAGCACGTGTATACCTAATTACAGTTTGTCTGAGTGCCTTGTTTCAGAACAAAAAGGTTTGAATAAGCGCCCCCTGCTTGCTTTAGCTGTAAATGTAAGCACAACAAAAGCTCACGTTGTTTTCCAAAGACAGATATTGATAACAGTGGTCTGTATCTTAAACCTGCAGTGATCATAAACCTGCATTGGTTACCTCCACTGTAACTAAATTCCCCACACACGTTAATGCTTTGATGTTAAAGCTAAAATCTCCAATAATGTGCTTATTTACAAAAAGGCATGAGAGGAGAAAAACAAGTTAATTTTATTTTTTATCTAAATTGTCATAAAACCGCTATTTAAATATACCCTATTATTCATATAGGTTATTCACACACACACACACACACACACACACACACACACACACACAAACCGGAATAAACTGATCTATAGAATGTAATCTGGTTGTAGACTAGTCTATGAAAGGTACACCCCTCTAAGCTCACAGAAATGGTTAGACCTAAGTCTTCAGCGTGTAACCTGCGCGCGTGTAACCTGCGCGCCGTGTAACCTGCGCGCGTGTAACCTGCCGCGCGTGTAACCTGCGCGCGTGTAGCCCTGCCGCGCGTGTGAACTTGCGCGCGCGTGTAACCTGCGCGCGTGTAACCTGCGCGCGTGTAACCTGTCGGTGAGCCTGGATTTCTCACTCCTTTGTGCTCCCCGTCAGAAGTTCTGTTCAATTCAACACTTTGGATTCTACCCTGGACATTCTGTACTGGATTAGTGTCTGATCTTCGGTTCATCACAACATCTCCGACTTCAGTTGGACATTACTATGTGGATTCGTCTACTATTTGCTGTCATTTGTATTTTGGCATTGACTGGGCTCTGCGGAATGCGGATCCTCGAACACCTGGACCACGAGATGATAAGGTACTCTCTGCCTGAACTGCTCTCACTGAAACACCAGTCGTTGCTCAACATACGTGTCCGTGAAACTTTACGATCACTTCACCTGCTACGTCGGCCTAAATATGTCCATAGGGGATCACAGCGGAATTTTTACATCACAGGGACTAATATCAAGGTCTTATGTTCCCATCCCACTTGTATTAATATTAATAAAAACATCTCTGTGGTGTTTGACCTGCGAATGTATGTTATCCACAAGTGTCTACAACATACTCTCACAAAATCCGACCTAATTTCATCAGGTTCGCGCACCTTAATGTACGTTCATTGAACAAAAAGACTGATTTATTTCATCATCCTTGACAAAAAACTTGATGTCTTCTGTATTTCAGACACTTGGCACCAACAGAATGACTTTTTAAATCTTAATCTGTGTACTCCACTGGGATTTAGATACATTGACAAACCCAGAGCAACTGGTAAAGGTGGTGGCCTTGCTGTTGTGTACCGTTCTGAGGTCTCCAGGTGTTCCTGCTGTTTTATCATTTGAGAGTATTGTTTTTAAAGTTAGTGGTGTTTCTCCTGTTTTGATTTAGTTTATCTATCGGCCATCGAAGCCTAAACCCTCTGTTCTTTGAGGAACTCACTGAGTTACTTGCATTTGTAAATCCTCTCTGTCCATTTATGATTCTTATTGGAGATATTAACATTCATGTTGATAATCCTAGTTGTACTCATACTACTAATTTGATGGAGATTCTGGATTGTTTTAACCTGATACAACATGTAAACTTTTCTACTCATAGAAAAGATCATACACTTGATTTAGTGTGTACTGCTGGTGCTGATATTAATTGGCTTGAAGGCAAAGATTTGTGTATCAGTGACCATAAGCTCTTGAGCTTTAACTTGTCTGTTCCTCATCAAAAACTACAAAAGAGGGTTATAAGTTTTAGAAATCTTAAAAATATTGATCTTAATCAGTTTTCATGTATGATCAAGTGAGAGTCCTGCAGGTAATTCTGTTGATCACTATAATTTAATTTTATCATCAACTCTGGATGTATTGGCATCCATCACACATTGGTTCTCAAAAAGCCTGGGTGTGATGTGTCTGATCTGTCTGAACTACAGGCCAATATCTAATCTACCTATCTGCATCGCCTCAAGTTTCGCAACCTTGGTGTAAATTTTTGACTCTCACCGAACACCTGAAGCACATATCAAGAGCATTTCAAAATCTGCATTCTTCCATTTAAGGAATATTGGCAGGATCAGCTGATGCTGAAAGGCTTGTCCATGCACTTGTGACCTCGAGGCTTGATTATTGTAATGCCCTTATTTTGGCCTTCCTGCAAAGTCTATTAAGCGACTGCCACATATACAGAACTCAGCTGCACGTGTTCTTACTAGGGGTGGGCGATATGACCAAAATTGTGTTTCACGATATGACTAATTTTATTTCACGGTAACGATATAGTTTCACGATATAGTTATTTATATAGTCATCCTCAAAAAATAAATAATTCGACAAAAAGGGCTTTGTATAATAAATAAACCCAAATACTTTAGAAATGAAAAGTACGTCACCTTGTTTTATTTTTATTTTATTTGGTAAATTATTTATTTGGTAAACTATTTTTATAGCAAAATATAGTAAACAAAAAAGACTCATCAACTTTTAGATGAACTTCCCACAACAGATTGATATTAAATACAACTCATAGGTGCTTTTCAAATACGTTTTCAATCTTCTATGCAATTCAAAAATATTTTTTCAATCTCATGCATTGCTTTACTTCATCAATCAGTTTATAATTATAATATATATAATATAATTATGATATATTTTTACCACATGTGCTTATTATACTGCGTTTTAAGGGGCTTGTTTTGCTCTTTTTGTTATATCTGGCAACCCGTCACCCTGAGCTTTAATCAAGAGGAGTTCAGAAGTGTCAAGTTCATCAAGTTCAGAAGTGACTAGAAGGAGAGCAGCAATATGAAAACCAAACCGCAGCTACTGTTAGTGTTGACTAAGTAGTTTAAATTATACACACCTTATAACAGTGCGTCGTTATTAGACCATAGCCCGGTAAACACCGCGCGCTCCCTCTCAGTGCATGTGCGCGCGCGTCTTTTGCATCAACAAAATGCGATCGATTAATTTGAGAGTCAAGTTGTAATCACGGATCGAATCAAAGGAAGATTTTATCAACTGGTTCGGTAGGCAATTGTTTGGAGTTAAATATATAACTCGCGCTGCATATTTAGTAATTTTGCCTCAGAAACAGGATTCGTTTTAACAAGCAGGATGTTCATTCATGCTGAATGCGATTTGCGGATGACTATATATTATTTAAGGTTATTTCTATTCGTAATGATATTGATATAGCCTATGCAATGTTGTTATCAAGTAACTTCATGCTTTCCCCGTTGCGAACGTGCACTCCTCTTGTACTGCCTGTGTGCTGCTCTGCTCTAGCTGACGGCTGCCTTTCCCCCGAACATATCACGTTAACAACAAACTTTAGAAAACGGAATTCCTTTGTGGATCCTCTTGATCTGCTTTCTCCATCTTTCTTTGACAAATCTCAGCATCAGTCTCACGCGCGCTGCACGGGAGTTAACCACGCCCACTTATTTACATTTCGCGGTATACACGGAATAAAAAAATCTGTTACAGCTGACGTTTTCTACCGCGGTCACGATATATGTCGTTCATATCGCCCAGCCCTAGTTCTTACCCATACTCCTTTTCGTCAGCATATCTTGGTGTGCTTAGGAACCTCCATTGGCTTCCAGTACATGCCCGTATTGATTTAAAAATTCTCATTTTAACATATAAAGCTGTACATGGAACTGCTCCATCATATATATGTGATTTAATTACACCATACATGCCCTCTCGATCTCTCCGCTCCGCCCACTCATTTTTACTTAAACAGCCTTCTTGTGGACTGAAAACTATGGGTGAAAGAGCCTTCTCTGTGGCAGCCCAGGTTGTGGAATGCACTTCCTTCGGAACGCTGCAACATTAACGAGTTTTAAGAAACTGTTAAAAACCCATCTTTTTAAGAATGTGTTTGTGTCTTAATTGGTGTTAATGTATCTTAATTGTTAATGTATTTTACTTTTGTACTGTGATTGTGGCGCTTTGGGTACAAGAGAAAGCGCAATATAAATAAAACGTATTATTATTATTATTATTAGCTACATTGTCTCCGGTGGGAGACGGAAGTGGACTCATCAGGGTTAAAGGTTAAGGGTTACGGTTCTGACCTGAGGGTTCCGGTGGGAGACGGGAGTGGACTCATCAGGGTTAAAGGTTACGGTTCTGACCTGAGGGTTCCGGTGGGAGACGGGAGTGGACTCATCAGGGTTAAAGGTTACGGTTCTGACCTGAGGGTTCCGGTGGGAGAGCGGGAGTGGACTCATCAGGGTTAAAGGTTAAGGGTTAAGGTTCTGACCTGAGGGTTCCGGTGGGAGACGGGAGTGGACTCATCAGGGTTAAAGGTTACGGTTCTGACCTGAGGGTTCCGGTGGGAGACGGGAGTGGACTCATCAGGGTTAAAGGTTAAGGTTCTGACCTGAGGGTTCCGGTGGGAGACGGGAGTGGACTCATCAGGGTTAAAGGTTACGGTTCTGACCTGAGGGTTCCGGTGGGAGACGGGAGTGGACTCATCAGGGTTAAAGGTTACGGTTCTGACCTGAGGGTTCCGGTGGGAGACGGGAGTGGACTCATCAGGGTTAAAGGTTAAGGGTTACGGTTCTGACCTGAGGGTTCCGGTGGGAGACGGGAGTGGACTCATCAGGGTTAAAGGTTACGGTTCTGACCTGAGGGTTCCGGTGGGAGACGGGAGTGGACTCATCAGGGTTAAAGGTTACGGTTCTGACCTGAGGGTTCCGGTGGGAGACGGGAGTGGACTCATCAGGGTTAAAGGTTAAGGTTCTGACCTGAGGGTTCCGGTGGGAGACGGGAGTGGACTCATCAGGGTTAAAGGTTACGGTTCTGACCTGAGGGTTCCGGTGGGAGACGGGAGTGGACTCATCAGGGTTAAAGGTTAAGGTTCTGACCTGAGGGTTCCGGTGGGAGACGGGAGTGGACTCATCAGGGTTAAAGGTTACGGTTCTGACCTGAGGGTTCCGGTGGGAGACGGGAGTGGACTCATCAGGGTTAAAGGTTACGGTTCTGACCTGAGGGTTCCGGTGGGAGACGGGAGTGGACTCATCAGGGTTAAAGGTTAAAGGTTACCGGTTCTGACCTGAGGGTTCCGGTGGACGGGAGTGGACTCATCAGGGTTAAAGGTTACGGTTCTGACCTGAGGGTTCCGGTGGGAGACGGCAGTGGACTCATCAGGGTTAAAGGTTAAAGGTTACGGTTCTGACCTGAGGGTTCCGGTGGACGGGAGTGGACTCATCAGGGTTAAAGGTTAAAGGTTACGGTTCTGACCTGAGGGTTCCGGTGGGAGACGGGAGTGGACTCATCAGGGTTAAAGGTTAAAGGTTATGGTTCTCACCTGAGGGTTCCGGTGGGAGACGGGAGTGGACTCATCAGGGTTAAAGGTTACGGTTCTCACCTGAGGGTTCCGGTGGGAGACGGGAGTGGACTCATCAGGTGTGCGATGTTGTCGGGAATGTTGATGGTCAGCGGGGAGATCTGGGGCTGGACCGCTTTGACTGGAGACTCGAGGCGTTCCTGCGCTCCTTCCTGTCGCTGGACAGGGCCGTGAACGTGATTTTGATATTTGTGCTGGGAAAGCGGAAAGTGCACCTAAAAACAGAAAGCAAGAGTTAGTGATTTCAACCGATTACACAAGTTTACCAGCTGGATTACATGACTCATATTTAATCAGAAACATATTCATTTCATACACACACATATTCATACATATATATGAATCTTGGCTTCAATCACCTTTGCGTCATGTTAAACGCTTATAGTTCATTAATACTCTATCGTTATGATCTGAGGTGCAGCTGATTTAAAACAGCGCCTCTGCAGCAGTGAAACAAAAGCAAACCCACATCATCTAAATAAAGATAGAATAAAAAGAAATCTAATCAAATGATGGTCCTACCTCCATGCATGCCATTCAAAGCAAGGTCAAAATATGTCGTTAATAAAGTGTGATTACATTAGATATTAATGATATATTCTCATAATCATTCATTATATGAATTACATTAACCAGGCTATTAATTCTGACTACTACTTTTGTCATGTTATGAATGGGTCCAGTGTACGTCAGATGTGGGTCAACTAAAAGGTCATCCGGACTGAAAGAAGCCCGAAACACTGACAGTGGATCTCCAGGCACTATATGCGTCTGCTATGCTTTAAAGAAAGATGCTGGAGATGCACGCAGGAGAACGCCTGTAGTGTTTAGTGTGAACGGGCTGAGGCAGAGAGCTCGTCATAATCAACACGTGCTGAAACACAACAAACGCGTTTACATGCGGGGCAGCTGCAGCGGGGGCGCGCCTCGCCTCTGGAACACGCCGTCCACGAACACGCCGTTCTTGCCGAGGCACCGCAGGTAGAAGTCCCCGTTCCCCAGCCGTCCTCCCCGGCGGAGAACACCTCCAGGTGCCTGCGGGAGATGAAGCTCGAGTGGCCCATGCTGACGTCCACGGATCCCTGGGACCAGTTCCGGCCCACGGTGACCGAGCGCTTCTTCATCAGATACTCAAACTCTCGGCCCTCGAGCCGGGCGACAACCCGAGCCCGCCATCTCTACTCGCTCTCTGGACCGGGACTGGGCACTGTAGAAGGAAGGAGCGGGCGGCCGTGTGTCGCTCGGGAGGCCCGGTTGCAGAATTCAGAGGGGGGGTCGAATCAAAGGATGAAAAATAAATAAGCAGGAACGCGGCAGCCCGGGCACAGCGGCTCCAACCCACCGCCGCGACAAGAGAACGAGAAAACCAGAAACCCTACCAAACAAACCGAGGAGGCGGGGCTACCGTGACTGACAGCGCAGCGACCAATCGCTCTCCAGATCTCGAAGAGGAAAACGGCAATCCGCCAATCAGCAGCGAGACGTGAGCTGTGTGGGGTCGGCGGTTGGTTGCACTGTGAGCGGCTGACATCGCATGTAGTGTGTGTGTGTATGGTGTGTGTGTTGGAGAAGTCACTGAGTTCGGCTGCTGCGGAGCGGACGTTAGACGCTTTACTGTGGAATGATGGTTTTGATAAAGAGATATAATTATCCACTCATCTCCACATGTCTTTGATGGCCACGGCAATATGTGTTGTAAATATGTTATTATCTGATATTATTATCCAACAAACTATTCAACAAACGGTGTGCCCTTGTAATGATGCTGGTGTGCTGCTGCTTCGTGGACTACAAGAAAATGTTGCATCATTTCTCTGTTATCTCTATAAAGCTGCTCTGAAACACTCTGTAAAAAAGTGCTATATAAATGATGCTTACTCGACTCGAGATAAACAAATCATCACGGAAGCAAAATATGCATCATTAATTTTGCCACGTTTCTCGATAATAGAGAAAGAATGTGTTCATAAGAGAATCCTGAAATCACACTCACATGCATCTGTCCATCAAGAGAAAGCTATTCCCCAAACACTAAGCTGCTTCCAGGATGCTAACCCAACCCTCACCCTAACCCAGTCTGTTAACCCAACCCTCACCCTAACCCAGTCTGTTAACCCAACCCTCACCCTCACCCAGTCTGTTAACCCAACCCTCACCCTAACCCAGTCTGTTAACCCAACCCTCACCCTAACCCAGTCTGTTAACCCAACCCTCACCCTAACCCAGTCTGTTAACCCAACCCTCACCCTAACCCAGTCTGTTAACCCAACCCTCACCCTAACCCAGTCTGTTAACCCAACCCTCACCCTAACCCAGTCTGTTAACCCAACCCTCACCCTCACCCAGTCTGTTAACCCAACCCTCACCCTAACCCAGTCTGTTAACCCAACCCTCACCCTAACCCAGTCTGTTAACCCAACCCTCACCCTAACCCAGTCTGTTAACCCAACCCTCACCCTAACCCAGTCTGTTAACCCAACCCTCACCCTAACCCAGTCTGTTAACCCAACCCTCACCCTAACCCAGTCTGTTAACCCAACCCTCACCCTAACCCAGTCTGTTAACCCAACCCTCACCCTAACCCAGTCTGTTAACCCAACCCTCACCCTAACCCAGTCTGTTAACCCAACCCTCACCCTAACCCAGTCTGTTAACCCAACCCTCACCCTAACCCAGTCTGTTAACCCAACCCTCACCCTAACCCAGTCTGTTAACCCAACCCTCACCCTAACCCAGTCTGTTAACCCAACCCTCACCCTAACCCAGTCTGTTAACCCAACCCTCACCCTAACCCAGTCTGTTAACCCAACCCTCACCCTAACCCAGTCTGTTAACCCAACCCTCACCCTAACCCAGTCTGTTAACCCAACCCTCACCCTAACCCAGTCTGTTAACCCAACCCTCACCCTAACCCAGTCTGTTAACCCAACCCTCACCCTAACCCAGTCTGTTAACCCAACCCTCACCCTAACCCAGTCTGTTAACCCAACCCTCACCCTAACCCAGTCTGTTAACCCAACCCTCACCCTAACCCAGTCTGTTAACCCAACCCTCACCCTAACCCAGTCTGTTAACCCAAACCCTCACCCTAACCCAGTCTGTTAACCCAACCCTCACCCTAACCCAGTCTGTTAACCCAACCCTCACCCTAACCCAGTCTGTTAACCCAACCCTCACCCTAACCCAGTCTGTTAACCCAAACCCTCACCCTAACCCAGTCTGTTAACCCAACCCTCACCCTAACCCAGTCTGTTAACCCAACCCTCACCCTAACCCAGTCTGTTAACCCAACCCTCACCCTAACCCAGTCTGTTAACCCAACCCTCACCCTAACCCAGTCTGTTAACCCAACCCTCACCCTAACCCAGTCTGTTAACCCAACCCTCACCCTAACCCAGTCTGTTAACCCAACCCTCACCCTAACCCAGTCTGTTAACCCAACCCTCACCCTAACCCAGTCTGTTAACCCAACCCTCACCCTAACCCAGTCTGTTAACCCAACCCTCACCCTAACCCAGTCTGTTAACCCAACCCTCACCCTAACCCAGTCTGTTAACCCAACCCTCACCCTAACCCAGTCTGTTAACCCAACCCTCACCCTAACCCAGTCTGTTAACCCAAACCCTCACCCTAACCCAGTCTGTTAACCCAACCCTCACCCTAACCCAGTCTGTTAACCCAACCCTCACCCTAACCCAGTCTGTTAACCCAACCCTCACCCTAACCCAGTCTGTTAACCCAAACCCTCACCCTAACCCAGTCTGTTAACCCAAACCCTCACCCTAACCCAGTCTGTTAACCCAACCCTCACCCTAACCCAGTCTGTTAACCCAACCCTCACCCTAACCCAGTCTGTTAACCCCAACCCTCACCCTAACCCAGTCTGTTAACCCAACCCTCACCTAACCCAGTCTGTTAACCCAACCCTCACCCTAACCCAGTCTGTTAACCCAACCCTCACCCTAACCCAGTCTGTAACCCAACCCTCACCCTAACCCAGTCTGTTAACCCAACCCTCACCCTAACCCAGTCTGTTAACCCAACCCTCACCCTAACCCAGTCTGTTAACCCAACCCTCACCCTAACCCAGTCTGTTAACCCAACCCTCACCCTAACCCAGTCTGTTAACCCAACCCTCACCCTAACCCATCTGTAACCCAACCCTCACCCTAACCCAGTCTGTTAACCCAAACCCTCACCCTAACCCAGTCTGTTAACCCAACCCTCACCCTAACCCAGTCTGTTAACCCAAACCCTCACCCTAACCCAGTCTGTTAACCCAACCCTCACCCTAACCCAGTCTGTTAACCCAACCCTCACCCTAACCCAGTCTGTTAACCCAACCCTCACCCTAACCCAGTCTGTTAACCCAACCCTCACCCTAACCCAGTCTGTTAACCCAAACCCGCATGAGTTCTACAGTCAGCAGTGGCATGAACGATTTGCCATTCCTAATTGTTTACAATCGTCTTTAATTTGTCATGATATTGAATTGTGTGACGCATCATCTTACATCGTCTTTATGAAATTATGCGTATCACTTGCACGTAATCAAAAGCATCAAATGAGTAACAAAACAGCTCAGATACATTTGAAGGAACAGTTATAAAGAATGAAGACACACTGTTCTTCAGCGGGTGATGAGATGGGCACTTCTGGTTCAGTGCGTTCGTCTTTAAGAGAATTACTGCAAGACTTTACAAGCTCCAAACGTTACCCTTTTTAAAGTAGCAATGTAGTTCTTCTGGGTTAATTTGGGGAGAAGCTGACCATTTAATATGAGACCATTAGGAGTGTAAATGTGAGTAAATCTGCCACGTCTCTCGTGTGAATAATTACCCGAAGCACATCCTGTACTCTGATTCCGATTTCCTGAAGCCAATCAAACCTGGGAAGAAAAATATAGCATGAAATGAGGAGCACATATTTACACCAAGAAATGTCTGTACTTCGGCGAATACTTAGCCTATATTACATGTAGTTATCAGTGGTGAATCTCGTCGTCGGCAGCAAGAAAAACAATATCTAACACTAAGAATCTAGTTTCCGGACCCAGTGTGTGAATGATGCCGATGAGGATACGGAGGCACTCCTACATCAGGTCCGTCAGCGGCCGGGATCGTCACTCCGCCGGGACGCTGGACCCACGGAAGACCGGTTTAAAGCGTGTCCTTTCACAAAATGAGGTTTCCCTCGTCAGTCACTCTCTCAGTCCTGCTCCAGTCAGGAGAGGCTCGAGTGTGTACAGTGTTTAGTTCTCTCCGCTCCAATCCCACCGGAGTCCTTCCCCATCCGGGAAACTCCGAGACTCTGGTAAAGTGAGAGTAGTGTGTGTGTGTGTTCAGATCTTCTCGTCAGGTCATCTCCAGGAACTGCGGTACACGTCCCTCGAACACTCGCCCTTCTGGTTAAACAGGAACTTGTAGTCACAGCTCCCGTCGGAGCAGATAGCTGGAAGAGTTGGGGATGGGGTCAGTGGGAACATGCATGTGTGTGTAATAATATGAGCTGATGTGTGACGTGGCTGCGGAGTACCGATCACGGCGTTGGGCTCTGGTCCGCAGCACAGAGCGCAGGGAGAACCGGACGGCACCTGGAACTTGGAGAAACTCCACTTGGAGCTGAAATACTTGGGCAGGAAACTGGCGGACGCCAAGCTGTGGAGGACGGGCGTGAGAGACGTGAGCGAGACGGAGATGGCACTCGCACATTAGCAGAAATACCAGAGCCTGACAAGCTTCAACACACACACACACACACCTGGACTGCTTGTTCCTCTTGGGATCCTCCGCTGCAAAAACGTGGATTGTTCCGGTGATCACTGGAAACGCAGATCAGAGACGCGTCCTGGTTGAAATTGATGCTGAAATACAAACACACACACACAATCAGTTATAAAAACACACACACTCAATATTAATCCTGTGCTAATAGACTTGCGTAAATATGTAAATATTCCATAATTTATTCCTCAGTCGCTTGAGAAGCATCAGTGTGTTCTAGACTCTAGAGTCACACACACACACACACACACACACCGCTGAGATTGGAGAAAGATCGGAAGCACTCGTTAAGCATTAGAGCCTCTTTCCAACACAATCCAATCTGAAGTTAATTAATACATTGTTCAACCGGGACATAACGGTTTCATAAATATGGGTTGTGTGTGTGTGTGTGTGCGCGCGAGGACTCTCCCACCTCTGCTGCTTTCCTGACATCCCCCCCCATGCGAACCGGCGATCTATCATCACAGCACGTCCTGTGGCAGCATTACTGCATCTACCGCGTGCAAAGCCCGTCCCGCCCGAATGCGGCTCGAGAGAGGGAGTGTGTGTGTGAGGTGTGTACATGTTTTTCTACTCATGTGCGGCTCGTGTCACTGTGGGCCTATCGAGTCCCCGTGAGTAAACACGCTTTCTGAATCATACTGATTTTTTTTTTTTGAAAATGTAAAGTAATGCAGAATGTTTCCTGTGATGGGTAGGTTTAGGGTTAGTGTGTGTGTGTGTGTGTTGAGAGAAGAGGTGTGTGTCAGAGGTGTGTGTGAGTGAGAGTTGTGTGTGTGTGTGATTACCAGGTATATGTTGGGCGGTCTGCGACCCTCTCCTCAGCTCCTGGATCAGTTGCCCAGCCGAGGTGTCGAACATCCTGATCAGGGTTCCCTGCAACACACACACACAGCAGAGTTAGAGAGTCCATCTCGTCACATGATCAATCAGCGGTGTGTTTCCCGAAAGCATCGTTAGCCAACTGCAGTCTCCAGTGTGCGCACCTTCTCGGACGCGGTGGCGATGCGCGTGCCCTGCAGGTTTAGCGCTACGCAGCACAGCGAGCCCTCGTGCGCGGGAATGTCCAGCGGAGGCTTCTCGGTGTTGGCCAGGTCCACGATCTGCACGTGTCCTGAGTGTGTGGCCGGGAACGCCAGCAGAGAGTTGTTGCTGTTTGGGCACAAGACACACAAACCTGCAGAGACGATCAGAGTGAGAACACACAGATCTTATGCTTGACTAGCATGCTAAACTCCGCGAGCGCGTCGACTAACCTTTGGGGTTATAGCAGGTCTCGAACACGTGCAGCTGATGAGGGTTATGGGTGAACGTAAAGACTTTAACCATGGAATCCAGGGACCACCACGATCCTGAAACACAAGCAGACTCAGCGAGGAGGAGCTTAAAGAGGAGCGTTGATGTTTCCCACAGGCTAACGGAACAGTGTGGTCGGATGTGCCAGTGTTTTTATTTGTGTGTGTGATTTTGAAGCGTGTGTTGAGCGATAACCATCAATAATTGAAGTCAACTTCTCTTCAGTTACTCACAGTTTCTGACAAATGGACACAAGCATTGGACAGAGGACAAACAGTTGACTGTATTTATATCTGGACTTTCAAAAAGCTTTTGACACTGTTCCACACAAAAGATTACTATCAAAGTTAAAATCCTACTGTTTAGACAAAAGAGTTATTGATTGGATACAGGTTTTTTGGCACAACAGGTGGTAGTGAATGGTGCTGCCTCAGACTGGAGGCCGGTGACATCAGGGGTCCCACAGGGATCAGTCTTGGGCCCGGTTCTATTTGTGCTGTATATAAATGATTTGCCAGATGTAATACAGTCCGATGTTTACCTGTTTGCAGATGACACAAAAATTTTTCAAATAATAACAAGTGACACAGACCGAGCCCATCTTCAAGAAGATCTATGTAGCATGAGCAAATGGTGTGATCAGTGGTTATTAAAGATAAATTCTGAAAAATGTAAACATTTACATATTGGGAAAAAAATGATATTGTAGCCAATTATGTAGTTGGGGATATAACGGTTAATCCTGTACATGAGGAGAGGGACGTTGGTGTTGTGGTAGATGGTTCACTTGAATTCCACACACACATTTCTGAAAAAGTCAAAAAAGCAACATCTATGATGGCAATAATAAGAAGAACTTTTGAAAACTTAGATAAGGAAATATTTTTACCATTGTATAAATCCCTGGTAAGATCACAACTTGAATATGCAAGCTCAGTCTGGTGTCCATATAAAGTAAAATATGTGGAAAAAATTGAAAGGGTCCAGAGAAGAGCTACTAAATTAATTCCAGGAATGAAAAATTTGTCATACGAAGATAGATTGAGGAAACTATGTTTGCCGACTCTTAAATTTAGGAGATACAGAGGAGATATGATTCAAGTTTATAAACTTGTTCAAGAAATATATGATGTAACAGTTGAACCTATCTTTCAGTTATGGAAAAACAGGTATCAGATCTTAGGGAATTCGTTAAAACTTTACCCTAGATCATGTATGTCCGAAAGAGAAAGAACTTTTTTACACTCCGTGTGGTAAAATCATGGAATGAGCTCCCAGAAGAAGTTGTGCGTTCCCCTTCTATTAATTCCTTTAAGAATAGGCTGGATGCATTTTGTATGTCAAAAGATGCTATGTATAATTATAAAGTTTGTCTGTAACTAAGTAATTAATTTTTATGTAATTTATTTAGGATGTTAGGAAAACTTAATTTATGAAATTGATGTGTTTTTATGGAATCAAAATGTGAATTTGTATAGGCCTATATATCTAGTTTGCATTTTTTTAGAGTCTGGAATAGAGGATTGTGTAATCCTGTAACCAGAAATCCTTTCAATAAACTTCAATAAATTACTTTGGTCGCTTTAATAAGCCTCTAAAAAGACACTCTTTGATTTATTCATTGTAATGCGATCCTTTTTTATTCTTTTTTTATTACTGACTTTTCCCATTTTTTTCACTTTATAGAAGCAATATTTACATTAATGAAAAATATATTGAATGCTATGCGATAACTTCAAGTATTGTTTCAGTCAAAAATTTTTGTTATTGTATCCAAATCATGATAATTTGATTGGTTTTACTTTACAATATTTGTCCGTCAGGATGGGTGAGTAACCTGAAATTATGGCTCTAATGCTGATATGTTTATTATGACGCTACAGAAGCCCAACGGCACTTGTGCTATCGGATGCTATTGGACCGTTAAATCTTCTCTAAAAGGACAGTTCACCCAAAAATGAAAACTCTGTCACTCACTTGCCCTCAAGCTGTTCCAAAGCTGTACGAGTTTCTCACTTATGTTGAACGCAAAATAAGTTATTTTGAAGAATGTTGGTAATCAGACATCTGACTTCAGTTTTTTTCCCAGCATAGAAATCAACGGCTAAAGTCAGATAATAATAATAATTTGTTTTATTTATATAGCGCCTTTCCAGAACTCAAGGACGCTTTACAATAAACAAGTAACATTAAAGGCAGTGGACAAAGAAGCAGACTAAACAACAGTAGGTAGAGGAGAGCGTAAGTACTGAAAGTGAGAAATTAGGTAGATGGGGCGGCACCCAGAAGAATACATAAAAAATAAACAAAAATGCAGTACAAGCTTAAGAATTATGACATTCAGAAATAAGTAAAACTGAAGCAAGGTCGATGCCGAGGGATGACGAGAAGGCTAAGAGTATGAAGAGAATCGTAGAGCATTCTTCAAAATAACTTATTTTGTGTTCATCAGAACAAAGAAACTCTACAGGTTTGAAACTCATATCAGCAATCAAGGAGTAGGCTATTAAATGCAACTAGAGGAACTTGAGCTTCGAGTTTGATACCTGTCACGGCGAAGCTTCACAGCTTTGACCTCGAGTGGAAACTCCGACTCTCTATCACAGTCTTTTTCTTCAGATCATCCCATATCATCACTAAACACAAATGCAGGAAACATGCAAACATATGTTTACAGATCAGTACACACTAATTCAGTAGAACATGCACTAAATGTGAGTTACCTTGTTCACGACTTTAGCAAATTATGCCATAAAGCCTCCGACCAGCATCCATCTCAGAGAGAAATATACCTTTATTGGGAGGCGACTTCTGGCTTTCCAGCCTCCAACAAGCGCAAGATGATGTGCATCGGAAAAGCATTTCCACATGTCCAACTCCTCCCCTCCAGAAACTCTGCGAACAGAGAAGCACTGAGTCCAGAGCAGATCCATAACCTCACGCTGCGATCCATAACGCTCGACGCTGGAATCCCATGTAACCTCACTCGCATATGCCATAACCTCACGCTGGATCCCATAACCTCACGCTGGATCCCATAACCTCACGTTCGGATCCCATAACTCTGCACGCTGGATCCCATAACCTCACGCTGCGATCCCACAACCTCATGCTGGATCCCAAAACCTCACACCTGGACCCCATAACCTCACAGCTGGACCCCATAACCTCAGCGCCTGGACCCCATAACCTCGACGCTGGATCCCATAACCTCACGCTCGACCCCATAACCTCACGCTGGACCCCATAACCTCACGCTCGATCCCATAACCTCACGCTGGACCCCATAACCTCACGCTGGACCCCATGACCTCACGCTGCTAACCCCATTACCCTCAGCGCTGGACCCAGATAACCTCACGCTGGATCCCATAACCTCACGCTGGATCCCATAACCTCAGCGCTGTATCCCATAACCTCACGCTTGGATCCCATAACCCTCACGCTGGATCCCATAACCTCACGCTGAGACCCCATAACCTCACACTTCATCCCATAACCTCACGCTGGACCCCATAACCTCAGCGCTGGACCCCATAATCTCACGCTGGACCCATAACCTCACGCTCAGATCCCATAACCATAACCTCACGCTTCATCCCATAACCTCACGCTGGATCCCAGTAACCTCGCGCTGGACCCCATAACCTCACGCTCAGATCCATAACCTCACGCTAGATCCCATAACCTCACGCTAGATCCCATAACCTCACGCTCAATCCCATAACCTCACGCTGAGATCCCATAACCTCACGTTGGATCCCATAGACCTCATGCTGGATCCTATAACCTCACACTAGATCCCATAACCTCACGCTAGATCCCATAACCTCACGCTGGATCCCATAACCTCACACTAGATCCCATAACCTCACACTAGACCCCATAACCTCACACTAGACCCCATAACCTCACACTAGACCCCATAACCTCACGCTAGATTCCATAACCTCACGTTGGATCCCATAACTCTACGCGTTGGATCCCATAACCTCACATTGGATCCCATAACCTCACGTTGGATCCCATAACCTCACGTCGGATCCCATGACCTCAGCGTTGGATCCCATGACCTCACAGTAGATCCCATAACCTCACGTTGGATCCCCATAACCTCATGCTGGATACCCAACCTCACGCTGGATCCCATAACCTCACACTAGATCCCATAACCTCACGCTCAGATCCCATAACCTCACACTAGATCCCATAACCTCACGCTCAGATCCCATAACCTCAGCGCTGGATCCCATAACCTCACGCTGGATCCCAGTAACCTCACACTAGATCCATAACCTCATGCTGGATCCTATAACCTCACGCTCAGATCCCATAACCTCACGCTGGATCCCATCAACCTCACGCTGGATCCCACTAACCTACACGCTGGACCCCATAACCTCACGCTGAGATCCCATAACCTCACGCTAGATCCCATAACCTCTATGCTGGATCCCATAACCTCAGCGCTGGACCCCATAACCTCACGCTGGATCCCATAACCTCACACTAGATCCCATAACCTCACACTACATAACCTCACACTTCATCCCATAACCACATGCTGGAACCCATAACCTCACACTGCATAACCTCACACTACATTAACCTCACACTTCATCCATAACCACATGCTGGAACCCGTAACCTCACGCTGGACACCATAACCTCACACTGGACCCCATAACCTCACACTACATAACCTCACGCTTCAATCCCAGATAACCTCACGCTCGATATCCCGTCGCCTCACGCTGTGAGACCCATCTAAGCCTCACAGCTGGACCCCATAACCTCACACTGGACCCCAGTAACCTCACCGCTCGGACCCCCATTACCTCACGCTACATAACCTTCACACACTACATGACCTGGCGCTAGATCCATAACCTCACACTGGATCTGCACCTGACCTCAGGCTCGACCCCATAACCTTCACACTGCATTTAACCTTCACACACTACATTAACCTGCGCGCTCAGATCCCATAACCTCATGCTCAGATCCCATAACCTCACGCTGGACCCCATAACCTCACGCTCGACCCATAACCTCACGGCTGGACCCCCCATAACCTCACACTACATAGACCTCACACACTACATAACCTCACGCTCAATCCCATAACCTCATGCTGGGATTCCAGTCACAGCCTCACGCTCGACCCCAGTGACCTCACACTTACAACACGTAACCTCACACTGGGATATGAGGATGGTGGATAACTGCTGCTAATGTGTGTGTGTGACGCTGAAAGTGACAGATTTTCACTGTCTGACTCTGGGAAATTACTACAAGTCATAACGCCTTCTTCAGATGACAGTGAACTAAACAACACTAATGCATATTTCCCTCAGCTGTATGTATATTCATTAATATGAAGCAAAATTTAAAACGCACACAGGCAAAAATCTGGAGTCAGCTCTAACTACACATATTGCCGATACTGGTATGAAGTGTTATTGTCTTCGTGAATGAATAAACACGGCAGACTCAGCCTTCGTTATCTCTTTCTTGAGTGGGTCTGTGTTATAAACCCTGAAATCCATTCTCCATTCCACACGCAAAACATCCTGGTCGCACAAACATAACGTTTCAGCATCGGATCGTCGAGCCTCCTGTGTCTCTGTGTGGATTCAGAACCTGAGTTTATTTTATTGATAATCCATTTATTTTCTGCCTCTGCCTGGGAACCGATTGCAGCGGTTCAGTACAACTTAAAGAGATTGATGGATATTTAGGCCTGGTTACACAGACAGGGTTTAGGTTAAACCGGGGTCAGAACACTTAGCTCAATTAGGTGCGCTTTTACAATCGTGTCTAAGAAAAACACTTTACTGGTGTGAATCCTGAGACAAACAGTAGCAGTGACATACTTGGCGGCGCTGTTTTTAGCTAAAAGACAGCTACGAAAAATGTTTCAGGACTGAGATAAACATTGAGATCTAAAAGCTTTCAGGACAGCGTATTTACACACAATTATGATTATTAGCGGTAAATGTTAAGTTAATTGGCTATAATACCGTTATTTGAGATTAACTCATCGGCATAACACATGTAATAGGAGTTAGATAGACTTAGACACTTTACATAGTGTTGTTTGGATTCATGGAAATCCAATTGCTCAGATTAACACTAAAACACTGGCGCTAGTACCGGTTAGCCGCTACATCAACGGTCAGTGTTCGTTGATCTTGATAAGTAAACTTTCTCGATAACTCTTGATTATCCGACAACCTGAACGTGCTGGTCTTTTTTCTCCAACATTACAAAGTCAGATACTCAAATATCGCTACAATCGTTTGTCAAATTAAAAAACTCAACATAAAAGCCTCGCTGTACAGCAGCCCTGAAAGGAAAACACTCATGTGATTTTGTGGCTAATCAGCTGTTCGCTAGCTTAACAAGTCATGTTCGTCAAGTTTAACACATTTTACAACTAGACGCTTGGATTGGCAACAACGAACCCAATGAAAACACTGATGTGTTTTAATGTGTACTGTAAATATCAGTTCTCTAGCCCTCAGATTCATAACGGGAACGGTATCAGAGTGATGCTAGCTTGCCTTAGCTAATAGTAAACATCTTACCGTGATCCTGGTTAAATCCAGCATAAAGTAATCCATTACCGTGAGATTTGATGGTAGTAAATTCATAGTGCTTGATGTTATTTGTCTAATCAAAACGAAAAGACTGTAACCCTAACTAGAGGACGGCATTCCTAGAGCTGTAAGCTGAATGCTAATGTTATACAGTACAGTTTAACATCATGACTGTCTGTCCGTCAGGAAATAAAGTGCCTACTGTCTGTCTGTCTGCCTGTCTGTCTTTCTGCCTGTCGGAGTTTTGCCAATCGCTATATGTTACTTTATAGTATATATTTCTGTGCTACAAGAAAACATGCGATTTTTGCTAAAGTTTTATATGCTACAGGAGCGCTGATGTTGTATATGACAATCAAATACTAAGTAAGAAGACAAAACGCGGAAGCGCTACTTTTAATTTAAGTATGAAATTGTTCCAATTAGAGTTTGTCACTGGCCCCAGTGGCCTGAATGGATGAGGCACTGGCCTCCGTAAGCCAGGGATTGTGGGTTCGAGTCCCATCTGGGTGAACTGCTTTTGCTGTTATATTACACCGCTGCGCATTCAACCAGTTGGTCTAACTCATAGGTCTGCTCTGGAGAATTTTGTTTAATATGTTACGAAGATGGGTCAATGTTGAATAATGTGTTCTCAATGGCTACGTAGAGGAGAAACAACACGAATATTTAATAATACATCAGTTAATATTACTTCGCTTGAAGCAAAACATGTACAATTTCTTTTTTTGTGGGTATACTGTGGCCTTAAGCGGTTCCATGGTGTAATGGTTAGCACTCTGGACTCTGAATCCAGCGATCCGAGTTCAAATCTCGGTGGAACCTTCCCTATTGTTTTACTCGCATTGATAAAGGAAAAATAATAAAACCGACCTTTAGTTTGTGTCGGCCAGCTGCAGTGTCTGCATCTAATATTACAGATAGTTGCTATTGCTGAATTACGCCATATATAAGGCTAAAAATAAAGCTAGGTGTCTTAGAAAAACAAGTATAGGGCAACAGATTTTTGCCTATGTATATAATATAATAATATAACATAGCATATATTTAAACCAGATCAATGGATATGAGCTATACAGGATTTCTTTTTCCAGCGTTATAGCATTTCTATTTATGAAGGCTCTGTGAAGGACCGCCCATTTGAAGCATAAGCGGATGTTTTCATCACACTTACTTTATTTTCAACATGGCGGCGGCATCTATGGTTGAGTTTCTGTTCCTCCAACCTGTCATGCTCGAGGAATATATGCCGTCGCTTAGTAACTGTATTCTGGTAACCAAACGCGATCGAAGCGCTATGCAGACAGCTGTTATTTTCACGTGAAAAGCATCGCATTTTACACAGGTGAAACATGTTCTTTAAATTACGTGCAACATCACATTGCTTATGTAAACACAATGTTTCTGTGTGTATTGTCAGGACGATCTGCTCTCACGCATCCCGGTTGGTAAGATTTCCTCATTATTAACTGTTATAACTGACTGAGATAATGATGTTATTATAACTGACTGACTGAAATCAGATGATGTTATTATAACTGACTGAGATCAGATGATGTTATTATAACTGACTGACTGAAATCAGAGGATGTTATTATAACTGACTGAGATCAGATGATGTTATTATAACTGACTGACTGAGATCAGATGATGTTATTATAACTGACTGAGATCAGATGATGTTATTATAACTGACTGACTGAGATCAGATGATATTATAACTGACTGAGATCAGATGATGTTATTATAACTGACTAGATCAGATGATAGTTATGTTATAACTGACTGAGATCAGATGATGTTATTATAACTGACTGACTGAGATCAGATGATGTTATTATAACTGACTGACTGAAATCAGATGATGTTATTATAACTGACTGACTGAGATCAGATGATGTTATTATAACTGACTGACTGAATCAGATGATGTTATTATAACTGACTGACTGAGATCAGATGATGTTATTATAACTGACTGACTGAAATCAGATGATGTTATTATAACTGACTGACTGAGATCAGATGATGTTATTATAACTGACTGAGATCAAATGATGTATGTTTCCTCCAGATAAACTGAAGATAACATACAGTCGAGCAGGTGGACCAGGCGGTCAAGCATGTCAACAAGGGTAAACTGAGTTTTATGACTTGTGTTTGGTGTGACGGTGTTGTGTCCATCATTTGTAGTGCTAGGGCAGTGAGACCAAAAATCCACATCGGTTTTGTGGTATAGCGACAGTATTTTTTTTCCAAGCACGGTCTGTTGGTGTCCAGCCAATGATTAAGAGAGTAAATACGCAGTAGATTGACTTAGAATGCCCTATTTTAATGGCATGCGTGAGTGTGAGTGTGTATGAGAAATCCACACTAGTATTGTTACAGGTTTGCAAGGCTGTTTATTGAGAGAGGGCGCTCTGCGGGAGCGTCAGAAATGTTGTTCATAAATGCTACTTTATCAGGAAAGATCAAGAAAGATTCAATTGACGTCGAAACTTTTTTTCAAAGACTGTTAGTTCACTTCAGATATGTTCATATAAAAACACCCGCATCACGCTTTGACTTGAAACATGGAAATGCTCATGTTTATTCAACAATTACAATGCCAACCACAAATAGATTTTCCAAAAGGCTGTGTTGATATTGTAAACCAATGTATCGAGAACAGTGTAATGTGATAGACGAGGCGGGACAGTGTTAAAGAAGAGTCTGACCCCTGTGGATCCCGAACTTTCCAGACATCGTTCAAAGCGACATACACCAATACACGTAAATTACAAATTCATATCATAGCAAAAATGGACACCGGTCGTCGGATGAAGCCCGAGTCTGCTGCCCAGCTCTAACCACTGGTGCTGTTTATTTAACATTCTGTAATATTTGTTTGCAGTCAAATACGAAAGCAGAGGTGCGTTTCCATGTGCAGACAGCAGAATGGATTACAGAAGAAGTTCAAGAGATTCTTTCTGAAGGTGAGAGTAGCACATATAATAACATACATACATTTGTGTCGCATGCACTGCTCACAGCAGAAATACCTGTGCCAACAAAATGAAACTCTGGAATCAGACAAAGAGCAGGAGAGTTAATTGTCAGCCTCAGAGATGAGCAGAAGCCAGCAGAGGAACCTTGAAAGACTGTCTCCGGAAGATTCTCCGAGATGATCACTGACAAAGCCATCGGCAGAAACTCAGAGCCAATCGTCCAATGGAGGATCGTCGCTCTCAGAGCTCACAGGTTACAGAGATACACATGTCACAGGGATCACAGGTTACAGAGATCACATGTCACAGGGATCACAGGTTACAGGGATCACAGGTACAGAGATCACATGTTACAGAGATCACATGTCACAGGATCACATGTTACAAGGATCACATGTTACAGAAATCACATGTCACAGGGATCACAGGTTACAGAGATCACAGTGTCACAGGGATCACATGTCACAAAGATCACATGTTACAGGAAATCACATGTCACAGGGATCACAGGTTACAGAGATCACATGTCACAGAGATCACATGTCACAGGGATCACAGGTTACAGAGATCACATGTCACAGAGATCACATGTCACAGGGCTCACATGTCACAGGGATCACAGGTCACAGAGATCACATGTTACAGAGATCACATGTCACAGGATCACATGTCACAGGATCACATGTCACAGGGATCACAGGTTACAGAGATCACATGTCACAGAGATCACATGTCACAGAGATCCACATGTTACAGAGATCACATGTCACAGGGATCACATGTCACAGAGATCACAGGTTACAGGATCATGTCACAGAGATCACATGTCACAGAGATCACATGTCACAGAGATCACATGTTACAGGGATCACATGTCACAGAGGATCACATGTTACAGAGATCACATGTCACAGAGATCACATGTTACAGAGATCACATGTCACAGGATCACAGGTTACAGGGATCACATGTTACAGGGATCACATGTTACAGAGATCACATGTCACAGGGATCACATGTTACAGAGATCACATGTCACAGGGATCACAGGTCACAGGGATCACATGTCACAGGGATCACATGTTACAGAGATCACATGTCACAGAGATCACATGTCACAGGGATCACATGTTACAGGGATCACATGTCACAGGAGATCACATGTCACAGGGATCACATGTCACAGAGATCACATGTCACAGAGATCACAGTTACCAGTCACATGTCACAGAGATCACATGTCACAGGGATCACATGTCACAGAGATCACATGTCACAGAGATCACATGTCACAGGGATCACATGTCACAGAGATCACATGTCACAGAGATCACATGTCACAGGGATCACATGTCACAGGGATCACATGTCACAGAGATCACATGTCACAGGGATCACATGTCACAGGGATCACAGGTCACAGGGATCACATGTCACAGAGATCACATGTCACAGAGATCACATGTCACAGGGATCACATGTTACAGGGATCACATGTCACAGAGATCACATGTCACAGAGATCACATGTCACAGAGATCACATGTCACAGGGATCACATGTCACAGGGATCACATGTCACAGGGATCACATGTCACAGGGATCACATGTCACAGGGGTCACATGTCACAGGGATCACATGTCACAGGGTAACATGCACCGGGTAACATGCACAGATGCATGCACGGGTACATGCGCAGGTGACATGCACAGGATCGCATGTCACGGGTGACATGTCACAGGATCACATGTCACAGGGATCACATGTCACAGGATCGCATGTCACAGGATCGCATGTCACAGGAGTCGGCATGTCACAGGGTCGCATGTCACAGGATCGCATGTCACAGGGATCGCATGTCACAGGGATCACATGTCACAAGGTGTGTTCGAACATCGCCTGCGGCTGGATGCAACCGATCGGCGAGAATAGCTGCGTGCAGGCGGGGAGGAGCTGCAAACGGAGACGTGAAGTTGGACACTTTCTGGTTCCCTGTAGCGACTGCGCACGTGGTGTTTGCATGCTTTACCACAGCTTAACTGAAATAAATGCAACATTTGCCAAATAAACAGATATTTCAGACACATTTTCATAAAAAACTTTACTGCTTCATACAGCATCTGTTTGAACTAGAATAAAGTTCAAAATAAGCCTATAATCAATGACGTGGAGTCAACGTTTTTTTAATCAGTTTTATTTGATAAACATGACACAATATAACATCGCGATTACATGAAAAGACTGTGTTTACTGTTATAAAAAACTGATTTGTGAGCTTTAGTGGAACTAAATGTGTGAGAATAAACACGAAACGCACGTGATCGTTGTCATGCGTTGAATCCGGCAAATCGTGGAACAGCTGTGACATCATCAGAGCTCGTGCAGCCGCTCTTCAGAAGCTGCGCTGGCTGAGTCCTCCGGCTACTCTCGTATCGCTCTCGCGGTACTTTGATGGCATATGTCACAGTCACATGGAGTCAGCGCTGCATCAGTTCGGACAAAATTTTCAAGTCAGCCGCAATCGGTCTGCGCAGAGCTGCATGAAGCCGAACAAGCCTACAGGGATCTCAGGTTACAGAGATCACATGTCACAGGGATCACATGTCACAGGGTCACATGTCACAGGGATCACAGGTCACAGAGATCACATGTCACAGAGATCACATGTCACAGGGATCACAGGTTGCACAGAGATCACATGTTACAGAAATCACATGTCACAGGGCTCACATGTCACAGAGATCACATGTTACAGAGATCACATGTCACAGGGCTCACATGTCACAGAGATCACATGTCACCAGAGAATCACATGTTACAGAGATCACATGTCACAGGGCTCACATGTCACAGAGATCACATGTCACAGAGATCACATGTTACAGAGTTCACATGTTACAGAGATCACATGTTACAGAGATCACATGTCACAGGGATCACATGTCACAGAGATCACATGTCACAGAGATCACATGTCACAGAGATCACATGTTACAGAGATCACATGTCACAGAGATCACATGTCACAGAGATCACATGTTACAGAGATCACATGTCACAGGGCTCACATGTCACAGAGATCACATGTCACAGAGATCACATGTCACAGAGATCACATGTTACAGAGTTCACATGTTACAGAGATCACATGTTACAGGGATCACATGTTACAGGGATCACATGTTACAGGGATCACATGTTACAGGGATCACATGTTACAGAGATCACATGTTACAGAGATCACATGTTACAGAGATCACATGTCACAGAGATCACATGTTACAGAGATTGCAGGTTACAGTGCATGAAAGCACAACTGTGTCCTTATGCACTAATTCAACACTGTCACAATAACATTTTTGTTGTTTTTTCCAGATTAGATAAAAGAAATTTGGAAAGACTCAAACAGAAGAAGATACATGCTGCAACAAAACAAGGGCGACGAGTCGACTGACTGAACCCAAAATATTATTATATTTGTTCTGTATTCATATTTTTATTAAAAAAATCACAAAATATCACACTGTAAAGTGGTGTTTCTTTTGCTGGATGTAATGCATAGCATATACTTAACTATATGTCAGATTACTTTATAAAGAAGATTTGATAAACTAAATCAAATTTTAGATTTGATCAACTGTAAAACTGTTAAAGCAAAGAGCTGGTTTATAGAGGGTTAGACTGTTTTAATTAGAGTTCAATGTATTTGCATGACACTAGAAAAACCTGTTACACATCCATGTTCGATTGCCATCTATAAATGTGAATGAAGCTTAAAATGGAATTAAGTTTAAAGATTTAAAGAAAATTTCAACTTGATACATTGTCACAGAGAGATTAGCAGCATTGTTGGGTAAGTAAAGGATGGTTTCGATCCATCTGGGTTATGGGTATCACAATTCTGACTTTATATCTCACAATTCTGACTTTATATCTCGCAATTCTGACTTTATAACTCGCAATTGCGACTTTTTATCACCCAATTCTGACTTTTTATCACGCAATTCTGAGTTTTTATCTCGCAATTGTGATATTTTATCACAATTATTTATTTTTATTTTATTTTTTATTCAGTGGTGGAAACAAGCTTCCATAAAAAACAAACTTATTTTAAAAACGGACACTTGAAATTACATCAACGTGATATAAACTACAGTAAATGACAGAAACTATCTTTGGAAACAGGAGATGTGAAGTGTAATTTAATTGTTTAGTTGGTCTCCACAGTCCCATTGAATAACATGGGGAGGCGGGGGTTATGAGCTATACTAGGACCAGTCACAGGGGGGCAATTCGAGACGTTTTGGCTTCACTTTTGAGGGCTTGTGCGGCACGCTGGGTGTGGACAAGGCCTTAGATTGAATAGTCATAGCCTGAATCAGTTTAATATTAGCCTTAAAATATATCTAAACATGTTCAGGTGAACTGTCAATCCCAGCTTTAGAGCTTTATTTCCATTGTGTTCATTTTCTTGCCTTTGTGTAAATGAGCAATATTTAGCAGATGTCAGAAAGACTGCTGTAAGATTTTCTTAATGTATTTTATGAACCTTAAATCTAGAGAACAGGCTTCTTTTTTTATGTCGAGAGCTCAGCGGCGAGTCGTTGAGGAACCATCAATGTGAACAGAATCACTGGTTTACATCGGTTACATGCAACCAAATAATCCACTTGTGGGACTGACGGCTCAGTCGCAGCGAGAGGCCTTCAATAATGGATCCGATTGAGCTCGATCCCAGTGAGATTTTGATATGATTGAAATGGGCGTTTATTTATTTTCTAATAAATGTATAAGTTCATGTTAATTTATTGTTAATTTATATGTTAATTTTTATTGTAAAATGCCATTTTCATTGCCATTTCAAAATTTCATTTTGCATTGTTTTTGGCCTATGCTATAAACATGCTAGCCATTAAATTAGCTATACTGTAGTGAAACAATGGAGTACTGGGCTATTTTATCCTAAAAATAATTTCCTATGTTGTTATATGGGACTGTGTGACTGAAACCTGAACCGGAAGTGACCGGGCAGATGGCGCTAGTGATCTTCGCGATCACTGCAGACATGCGCAGTGTGAGATAATCCAATCAAACATGGCCCCCCAAAGTGAGCAGAATCATTCATTTTTATATCCGTTTCCACTGTGTGAGCAAATATTAAACAATATAACAGTCTTCAGCAGAATAACCCGTGTGTATCTGAAAGCTTGTGTCAGTGTTCAGATATTCCTCCAGAAACACGGAGATCCTGTCCGGCACGAACATAATGAGCTGCCGGAAATAATTGTGTCCTGAGGAAAAGAGCGGTGAAAAGCTTGTATTTTTGTAAACTGCTGAATACGTCCAAGAAACGGAATGCTGAATGGAGAAAAGGACCTTTTTAGTCTGAAAGAAAGTGACAGTCAAATGTTGAGCTTTTCCCGATGGCATTAAACGCAAATGTTAATGTATATGGACTGATCATAAATACAGCAATGAAGTAAGAAAGGCTCCTGCTCTTCCTCAGCTGTAAACTAAGACAAACTCTCCTGCACAATAGCTTTATATCAGGCTGTATAGTGAGATCATTGGTGTGAAGGACGGTAAATTATTCATCCCTCAAAGCTGTACTTTTAATAGCCTGAATCTATAGCCTGGACGTGTTAGAACTGATAATTCTGAGAAACAATACCTCCGATAGCTTGCAGCATTTCTTGAAACCTCATGTAAGATCTAAAAATGTTGCAGATTTCTCTGTTTTGTTAAGTCGCCTTCATTTATATAGTGCTTTTTGTCATTTATAGATTACATTTCACAGCAGCTTTACAGTGAGAACAGGAGATTACAGTAACAGAGAGTGTTCAGGCTTTACAGCAGATCTAGAATCAAGTTTGTCCAGATAAAATTTGATTTGATTGATTCACTCCGATTGTAAAGATCGTTAGTGATTAACTTAGCGGCCGCTAACACGACACCGCTCTACTGAACACAGAAACGTTAATGTGTTCTGGCCGTTCATACACACGACAGTGTTTGAGCTTGAGAACACACACCTTGAAACAGATCCAGCGTGCAAGTGGTGAAAAAATGCTGAAAATGTGATCACTGTGTAAACTTCAAAAGCGTGAATCATGCTGACAACGCTGACGCGTACATGCATATTACGTGTTTCAGTCTATGAGATATGCGACGTTTCAATATATATGTGCGCAGGCATGTCAGTCTTTCTTTACAAGTCATGTCACATTTATTTATATAGCGCTTTTCACAATACAGGTTGCATCAAAGCAGCTTCACAGTGATAACATGAAAGTAGTAGACGCAGATCAATAATAATGTTAAATATTAAATAAACCCAACTAAGCAAGCCAAAAGCAAGGCGACAGTGGCAAGGAACCAAAACTCCATCAGATTGGATGGAGAAAAGGGAGAACCCAAGCTCAGTCGGGGCCAGTTCTCCTCTGGCTTACATTCATATTGTTTCAAAAGAAGCTTTACAGGTAAGTGTATTTCAGAAAGTACATTTAGAAAATACATTTAGTGAACCGTGTAATATTAACCCTTTCACACGTACGATCACACCGGTGTGATTAGAGCGCATCACGTGATCAACTGCTAAATTCAAACTTGCTCTCCCGTGTTGGCTGGCGCTGAGCCAGAGACAGACGCACTCAGTGCTGTCATATATCACAACTATTGAGTGTTTTCAACCACATAATGTTTATTTTAGGTTTCAGACATTTAAATACACATAAGTACTAGCAAAACAATGATGTTGAGTTTGTAAAATGATGTCTGATGTCTATGGAAGCGGCAATAATAATCCTTTCAATTATAATAAGACGAACACGTTTTATTCATATCAGATACACATTGTGTAAGTAGCTTAACATATGACCCTATTCTTCTCCCAGTTCACCAGCCACTTACTTTCATGTATTTCGTGAGAAGTGGAGGAATTGACGTTGTAAATCCAACAGATCCGAATTCTCTGAACTGAAAATGAAACTAAAATGGCGCCGCCCATTGTGCATACAGCTCAACTAACGCGATCGTTATAAAGATGTTTAAACAACAAAACACATCCACTTGCACATATTTGACAATCAGAATATCATTGTTTCATGCTATAGCTAATACATTTGTGAATATTTTTAATCAAAAAGGGAAAATGACATAAAAGCAGATCCTCATTCATTCCGCGCTCTGTTTTGGTTGTGCTGTGTCACGTGACAAGCAGTGAACGCGTGCACCATGGAAACATTAAAGTGGCAATTCTAAGAGTAGCGGTCGCCTCTGAAAACTACGCTGGGGGTCAGTTAGAATATTTTAAATCTACGTGTGAAAGGGTTAAGGGAATAACATCACCGTGCGTCTAGTTGCTTCACAGGCGTTGAGTCGTCTCTTTTCACAGGCGTCGAGTCGCCTCTTCACCAGGCGTGTCAGTCGCTCTCTTCACAGGCGTCAAGTCGTCTCTTCACAGGCGTGCGAGTCCGTCTCTTCACAGGCGTTGAGTCACTCTCATCACAGGCGTTGAGTCGTCTCTTCACAGGCGCTGAGCTCGTCTCATCACAGGCGTCGAGTTCGTCTCTTCACAGGCGTTGAGTCGTCTCTTCACAGGCGTTGAGTCGTCTCCTCACAGGCGTCGAGTCGTCTCTCTCACAGGCGTTGAGTCGTCTCTTCACAGGCGTTGAGTCGTCTCTTCACAGGCGTCGAGTCGTCTCTTCACAGGCGTTCGAGTCGTCTCTTCACAGGCTGTCTGAGTCGTCTCTATCACAGGCGTCGAGTCGTCTCATCACAGGCGTTGAGTCGTCTCATCACAGGCGTTGAGTCGTCTCATCACAGGTGTCGAGTCGTCTCATCACAGGTGTTCGAGTCGTCTCATCACAGGCGTCGAGTCGTCTCTTCACAGGCGTCGAGTCGTCTCATCACAGGCGTCGAGTCGTCTCATCACAGGCGCTCGAGTCGTCTCATCACAGGCGTCGAGTCGTCTCATCACAGGTGTCGAGTCGTCTCATCACAGGCGTTCGAGTCGTCTCATCACAGGCGTTGAGTCCGTCTCATCACAGGCGTTGAGTCCGTCTCATCACAGGGGCTCGAGTCGTCTCATCACAGGCGTTGAGTCGTCTCATCACAAAGGCTTCTTTTTTTATGTCGAGAGCTCAAGCGGCGAGTCGTTGAGGAACCATCAATGTGAACAGAATCACTGGTTTACATCGGTTACATGCAACCAAATAATCCACTTGTGGGACTGACGGCTCAGTTCGCAGCGAGAGGCCTTCAATAATGGATCCGATTTATCCCGATCCCAGTGAGATTTTGATATGATTGAAATGGGCGTTTATTTATTTTCTAATAAATGTATAAGTTCATGTTAATTTATATGTTAATTTTTATTGTAAAATGCCATTTTCAAAATTTCATTTTGCATTGTTTTTGGCCTATGCTATAAACATGCTAGCCATTAAATTAGCTATACTTTAGTGAAACAATGGAGTACTGGGCTATTTTATCCTAAAAATAATTTCCTATGTTGTTATATGGGACTGTGTGACTGAAACCTGAACCGGAAGTGACCGGCAGATGGCGCTAGTGATCTTCGCGATCACTGCAGACATGCGCAGTGTGAGATAATCCAATCAAACATGGCCCCCCAAAGTGAGCAGAATCATTCATTTTTATATCCGTTTCCACTGTGTGAGCAAATATTAAACAATATAACAGTCTTCAGCAGAATAACCCGTGTGTATCTGAAAGCTTGTGTCAGTGTTCAGATATTCCTCCAGAAACACGGAGATCCTGTCCGGCACGAACATAATGAGCTGCCGGAAATAATTGTGTCCTGAGGTCATCTCTTCACAGGCGTCGAGTCGTCTCTTCACAGGCGTCGAGTCGTCTCTTCACAGGCGTCGAGTCGTCTCTTCACAGGCGTCGAGTCGTCTCTTCACAGGCGTCGAGTCCGTCTCATCACAGGCGTCGAGTCGTCTCATCACAGGCGTCGAGTCGTCTCTTCACAGGCGTCGAGTCGTCTCTTCACAGGCGTTCGAGTCGTCTCTTCACAGGCGTTCGAGTCGTCTCTTCACAGGCGTTCGAGTCGTCTCTTCACAGGCGTCGAGTCGTCTCTTCACAGGCGTCGAGTCGTCTCTTCACAGGCGTCGAGTCGTCTCTTCACAGGCGTCGAGTCGTCTCTTCACAGGCGTCGAGTCGTCTCTTCACAGGCGTCTGAGTCGTCTCATCACAGGCGTCGAGTCGTCTCTTCACAGGCGTTGAGCTCGTCTCTTCACAGGCGTCGAGTCGTCTCTTCACAGGCGTCGAGTCGTCTCTTCACAGGCGTCGAGTCGTCTCTTCACAGGCGTTTAGTCGTCTCTTCACAGGCGCTCGAGTTGTCTCTTCACAGGCGTCTGAGTCGTCTCTTCACAGGCGTTGAGTCGTCTCTTCACAGGCGTTGAGTCGTCTCTTCACAGGCGTTGAGTCGTCTCTTCACAGGCGTCGAGTCGTCTCTTCACAGGCGTCGAGTCGTCTCTTCACAGGCGCTTAGTCGTCTCTTCACAGGCGTTGAGTCTGTCTCTTCACAGGCGCTCGAGTCCGTCTCATCACAGGCGTCGAGTCGCCTCATCACAGGCATTGAGGCGTCTCTTCACAGGCGTCAAGTCACTCTCTTCACAGGCAATCGAGTCACCTCTTTACAGGCATCGAGTCGTCTCTTCACAGGCGTCGAGCTCAGTCTCTTCACAGGCGTCGAGTCGTCTCATCACAGGCGTCTGAGCTCGTCTCATCACAGGCGTCAGGCATCCGAAATCCCCGTGAGAGGCTGGATACAAAACTGGACCTGACGAATATCAATTTTCTCTGACAAACGTCCCGAGATAACAGCAGAAAGGTAGATTGGAAATAATTAGCATAGCTGATGTTCATAATGATTTCCTGAATAACACAGAATGTGTGTGATCAGCATGTCGAATAGTTTTCACTCCCTGATTTCTCTTCAACATCTTCACAAGACCCTTAAATCTTTTGGAAATGGTCAAATAGTCTTTTTCCCTGAAAAGCTTTGGTGAAGAACGGCTTCAGACGAGCCGTTGATCTCATTACAGGACAGATTCTCTGAACCGATGTTTACAGCAGGTCCAAAACTTCACATTTCAGAATGTCAGATCTCGGTGTTTAGAGTTGGGATTGGTCCTGAGAGTCTGCCTTCCTCCCAGTCTCTGATTTCCCAGAGGATCTGTAGTCCTGACACGCTCCAGCTAACCCAGCATTTAAGCAGACGTATGCTAGCAGCAGCCATATCTGCTATCAAACACATCCCAGCCAGCAATAGCCGTCATTTCACCGTCTAGGCTAACGGTAGACCAGTGCCAGCATCCATAAAGAATCTTAATCAAAGAGTCGCTCCTAGTGACAAAATTCTAAGAAAATTCTTAGAAATGTGGCCGTTTACTCTTACGATTAAAGAAAAAATCCTAGTAAAGGAAAAAGTATTTCAGAAAGTATCCTAACCCTTAAAGGAGGTTTTAAGGTCAAAATTGTTAGGAGTACGGACGAGGACTTTAAGAGGCTTAAGAGTTTCTCTAGCAGAAGAGAGAGGGAGAAGAAATGTGATGCAGACAATGGATAACAGAGAGTTAAAAAGACGCTATAGACTCGAACACCGCCGGATGTTCCGGATGGCCTTGTGTTCGTCCACTGAACTGGGCTAACAGTAAACACTGTTCCTCTGTCCAGTTCGGGCTTTCTCGTCCCTTTTGGTTTTGATTCCATGTTTGTTACATTAAATTCAGACCAGCACTTAAATAGACATGCCATCAATCAGTGTAATTGGAAAGAGTGGAACAATTCTTATAACAAGAATACATGGTTGCAAAAAAACAAACAAAAATAACGACTTTATTTGACTATTCCCTTTCTTCCTTGATGGCCTGAGACGAGAGTTCGAGAGATTTCCACAACGCATGTGCGAGAACTACGATCTTATTCCATCTACTTCAGTTCAGTTCTCACGCATGCGTCGTGGAAACTCTCGTCTCAGGCCAACAAGAAAGAAAAGGAATAGTCAAATAAAGTCGTTGTTTTTCGCACAAAAAGTTTTCTTGTCGCTTGATAAGCTTATACTTGAGCCACTGTAGGCACATGGAATATTTAAACATTTTCTTCAATGACTTTCTGGGCCGTCAAGTTTCATTCCCTTAGGAAGTCTATGTAGCAGTGATCCAGCTCTCGGATTTCATCAAAAATATCTTCATTTGTGTTCCGAAGATGAACGAAGGTCTTACGGGGTTGGTGCAGCATGGGGGTGAGTAATTAATGACTTAATTGACATTTTTGGGTGAACTAACCCTTTAACTATAGAGCCAATAAAGTCCGGCTATATAGTCTCTTTCTCTCTCGCTCTCTCTCGCTCACTCTCTCCCTCTGGGTCCACATCGAGGATAGTGCGACTGCAAGAGTGTCATATCTGGACAGACTGTTGATGCTGAAGGCAGATTTAGTGGCTCCCGGGGTCAAAGTTCACAGCTGTGTGTGTCAGTGCTCAAGGTCGTGGTTATGGCTGAGAGCTTCATCTTCATCAGACTCCAGTTTCAGCTGCTCTGTCATTCAGGGAACAGCAGTGGGAAGAGGAATCCTGTTGTGTTTGTTATCCTGGGTCGGGTTTGTGTGGTTGCTTGAAAAATCCTTTAAATAATATGAAGTTTAAGTGCTGTACATGTGGACGCCAGAGCCGTGTTATCTGATGATGGTCACTTCTCATGTTTAATCAAGCTGTGTGTGTGTGTGTAACACAAGTGTTGATTCAGCAGTGATGAACACAAGGCCTAAAGCTCGAGGACACACACAGATCAGTCTTATCTCACACACCAGCTTCATCTACACACAGTTGATTCATCCATCTGTGCTGATTATGATTATGATTTTGTTGTCATTCCTGGCTGTTCTCTTAATGCTGTCTGAGAACTGAAGCCCACATGAGGAGTTGATAAAGCCCTTGCGTACAGCATGTCTCCAGCGAGTGTGTGTTCTGTCACCTGACCGGTGTTGTGTTGCCGACTGTAACTGATGGAGTAGACCTTTAACACCGCATTCATCAGGAGCCAACTTCAGTTCACAGCCTCTGAGAAGGAGAATAGAGTGAGTGTCTTTATGTAGAGGACAAGAGGTATCTCCAAAGTAAGCTGCCGGTAAACGAGTGTGCTGATTGGCTGCAGGGTGCATTAAGGGGCGGGACATTCTCATCTCATAGAGTGTTTGGACAGAAATCTGAGTAGTGCAGGATGAGTCATTGGTATTTTTGGTCCACCTTTCCAGAAGAGAAAGGTTGTACATTTTAAATGTGTATGTGTATTAACAGTTAATTTTATGTACGCTGCACAATTAATGGCAATGAAACTATGGAGTACCGCAAGGATCGGTTTTAGGCCCTCTGCTATTCTCAATATATATGCCGCCACTTGGTAATATTATAAGAAAACATGGAATTAACTTCCACTGTTATGCTGATGATACTCAATTATATATTTCATCACGACCAGACGAAAACACTAACTCATCTAAATTGACAGAGTGTCTCAAAGATATAAAATGCTGGATGACGCGTAATTTCCTGCTATTTAATTCAGATAAGACGGAAGTATTACTTATTGCTCCAAAAAGCTACTCACAAAACCTCCTACAATACAACTTTAATATAGATGGATGTCCTGTTACTTTATCCACTACAGTAAAAGACCTGGGTGTTATACTAGACCACAACTTGTCTTTCGAAAATCATATTTCATATGTTACAAGAACAGCCTTTTTCCACCTTAGAAACATTGCTAAGCTACGTAACATGCTGATGTTACAGAGTGCTCTCTGATGAGAGCATTCTGTAACAATGTTACAAGAATGTTACTCTGATGCAGAAAAGTTAGTTTATGCATTTATGATTACTGTAATGCTTTATTAGCCGGTTGTCCTGCATCCTCAATAAACAAGCTACAGTTAGTCCAAAATGCAGCTGCTAGAGTTCTTACTAGGTCAAGAAAATACGATCATATTACACCGATTTTATCATCTCTACACTGGTTGCCTATTAAGTTCCGTATCAACTACAAAATACTACTACTAACCTATAAAGCCCTAAATGGTTTAGCTCCAATGTACTTAACGGACCTTCTTTCGCCCTACAATCCACCGCGTTCTTTAAGATCACTAAATTAAAGGCTTCTGGTCATTCCTAGGATATCTAAGTCCACTAAAGGAGGGAGGGCGTTATCACAAGTTGACTGAAGTTGTGTCGCTCGAGTTGTCTCTGATATTGAGAACGGTGGCAAATAGCTACACGAACCTGCCAGACATAGCCAGGCGAGCGTGAACACGCATGACGTCACGCCCAATCCCTCTTATTTATTTCACTGTACAGGATTATAGAGGCGATCGCAGTGATCAGAGAAGGACTCATTCAGCCCATCAGGTGATTGTTTAAGCATGTATGGGTTCAGAAAACGGCTATTTTTAACATGAAATGTTGCCATATGCACCTTTAATATGCATGTTTTATTTTATATTAAAATATTGTTGTCAAACTTTCTTGCTTCTCCCTGCAGTCTTCCAGTTCAAACCAGCATATAGATGTGGAATAAAAGCTGTAAATCTTCCATGGCTTCTTCCGTTATTAAAGACCGCTCCGTCATTGCCTCCTCATCTTACATCTCTGAAGTAAAGGAACCGCTTTGCCCGTTTCCAGCTAATGTTTCTTCAGGCGCTCGACACCGCATGGGTTCCCATGAGACCTCTGCTGTTGAAATGGCTTTACGGTCTTTATTATAATCTTTATAATCTCAAAATGTCTTCCATCAGAGATTCATTTTCCAATTGTCAGAAGCCAATTTCTCTCCCTGACTTTGGATGATTTGTAATTTTGAGTATTGCAGGTTTATTCTCTCGTGTCATCTTTTATTTCTTTCTCCTTTCGGGTGGTATACGAAGTCTCTGAACACACACACTGAGCTCGATGCTCGTGCTGAGGGACAAACATGACAATATCAGAACAAAACAGGTCATTCGGTATAATAGAGTTTATACTGTCTCCATTTCATGTGCCGGGGCTCAATAACCTGAGCCCTGTGAGCATATAGTTAATGTTTCAAAGGTTATGTTTCAGGATTCATCTTTTCCTTCAGGTAAGGGCATAATGTCCGGTTAGGGATGCATGATATATTAATACCATATCAGTTATCTATGTACTGGTATCGGGTAGAATTTTAATATCAGTGCATCCCTAACACATCCCTAGAGAGAGACGGAGCATCTGTAGATAATGCAATGATCAATGGGCAGTTAAGAGAGCCAGAAACCTTCTTAATATCTGGACCAGTATGAAAAATATATATAATCATTTTAGTATTCTTTGAGCTATAAAAGCAGCATCTAAAAGCGTTGTTGTCAGATTTTATTGCTGACCTGAAGGTATTTGAAATCGGGATGAAGTCCTGACAAACTGTCTCGGCCGATAAGAATGTAAGAACAATATTCGCGTGTGTAATGAAAACAGTAATCCGCTGTCGAACACGCAGCCTTTAGATTCATATGTGCTCCTGTTGAAGAGTGTGTTTTCAGTCCGCTGGAGTTTCTCTCGAGCCGCACGTCACCTGCAATTTATCAGATTCTTCACATTCAGAAAAACAATGAGCAACAATATATTTGGCCTGGAAAGCAGATGATATTGTGACGCTTCACTGCGGCTCTGGTCTGAATACATCAGAGCGATCAGATAGTGCTTCATTGATCTATTATGAGTTTCATGAGTCTGCAGAAATAAGAATCTGAGCATGAATAATCGTTTCATAAATACGATAGTAGCAAAAGTCATTTGTATTGACATCCACACATATACTCTAGGTTACCCACTGATCATTGTGTTTTGAAGCACACGCCACCCAATGCAATGACGATTCTCCATACGCCACTGTGAGAAATATCAGCGCTCGCATCGGAGTGTCAAGGACATGTGTCTGAACCCATCAGGCCCGGGCCGAAGGTCTGCATAATGAGATGTATGAGAGACCCGAGTGTCAGATCTTCACCGGCTCTGACGCACACACAGGGTTCAGGTCTTCGTCGCTCATCCTCGCGGGACACACACCACCTGGAGACGCTCTCAGTGTAAAACAAGCCGTCTGACGGCTCAGAAGACATGCCATCTCTCACATCTGTCCTCTGACTGTGGGATTCGGCCGGGTGGGTGAGAGGGACTTGCATGTCAAGACAGAATCGTGGATTTGGCCTCACTCAGAAAAAACACCGCGTTTCAGGAGTAAAACCAGCACGTCCACGAGAGGAAAAACCACAGCGTTTCAGGAGTAAAACCAGCACGTCCACGAGAGGGAAAACCACAGGATCAACAGGATCTGTTGGATGGAGGATCTGTTGGATGGAGGATCTGTTGGATGGAGGATCTGTTGGATGGAGGATCTGTTGGATGGAGGATCTGTTGGATGGAGGATCTGTTGGATGGCCATTGAGTGCAGAGCAGATGCAGCTTGACCGGCGGCGGCGTGGGCGAGGCCAAAACAAGCGGATGTTGTTCTGCAGGCTTTAGAAGGGAGCACAGGCGTTGAGTGCCATCTCACGGAGGGTGGACAAAGGTGTGCTGCGACCATGTCCTCGACAGGGGCGATGAGACGTATAGCCTTTCTCGGCGACGCTGTCCACTATGGAGACGCTGTCCACTGATTGGCTGCTGCAGTTGCCGCAGAGCAGCCTATGAGCTCGCTAGATAGCCCGCTCAAGGTCTGGCAGCTGCTGCACTGAGTTGACAATAAATACAAAATTAAGGATAAAATTTTGGCTTCAATATCTCGAAAAGATGAATCCTTGCCGTAGCGTAAGCTAGCTTACGTAATACGAGAGAACCTCTCGTAAGAGAACCACAGCGTTTCAGGAGAAAATAACAGCACGTACCAGAGCACAACACTATAGCAAAGCCTACATTTGTACAAACACACTAGGAATTTGCTGAACATAAATATATGCACACATACTAAGCAATAGAAATGCAAATAAGGTGGATTATGACTAAAAATAACAATAAAGTAATATACTTCTATGGAGTAAGAAGCAGGCTTATGTAGTTATGCACATTCTATACTGAATAAATATAAATATGTATTTGCATAATAAGTATTTACTTATTTTATGTCCAGGTGGCAAAACCCCAATATGAATATTTAACACATTTCCAGTGTGATCTCTGTGTATCGTAGATAAAGGTGTAGGTGCTTTAATTAATTTTTTATTTGCATCTATTATATATATATATATATATATATATATATATATATATATATATATATATATATACATACACACTCACCGGCCACTTCATTAGGTACCCCATGCTAGTAACGGGTTGGACCCCCTTTTGCCTTCAGAACTGCCTCAATTCTTCGTGGCATAGATTCAACAAGGTGCTGGAAGCATTCCTCAGGGAGTTTGGTCCATATTGACATGATGGCATCACACAGTTGCCGCAGATTTGTCGGCTGCACATTCATGATGCGAATCTCCCGTTCCACCACATCCCAAAGATGCTCTATTGGATTGAGATCTGGTGACTGTGGAGGCCATTTGAGTACAGCGAACTCATTGTCATGTTCAAGAAACCAGTCTGAGATGATTCCAGCTTTATGACATGGCGCATTATCCTGCTGAAAGTAGCCATCAGAAGTTGGGTACATTGTGGTCATAAAGGGATGGACATGGTCAGCAACAATACTCAGGTAGGCTGTGGCGTGCAACGATACTCAATTGGTACCAAGGGGCCCAAAGAGTGCCAAGAAAATATTCCCCACACCATGACACCACCACCACCAGCCTGAACCGTTGATACAAGGCAGGATGGATCCATGCTTTCATGTTGTAGACGCCAAATTCTGACCCTACCATCCGAATGTCGCAGCAGAAATCGAGACTCATCAGACCAGGCAACGTTTTTCCAATCATCTATTGTCCAATTTCGATGAGCTTGTGCAAATTGTAGCCTCAGTTTCCTGTTCTTAGCTGAAAGGAGTGGCACCCGGTGTGGTCTTCTGCTGCTGTAGCCCATCTGCCTCAAAGTTCGACGTACTGTGCGTTCAGAGATGCTCTTCTGCCCACCTTGGTTGTAACGGGTGGTTATTTGAGTCACTGTTGCCCTTCTATCAGCTCGAACCAGTCTGGCCATTCTCCTCTGACCTCTGGCATCAACAAGGCATTTCCGCCACAGAACTGCCGCTCACTGGATGTTTTTTTCTTTTCGAACCATTTCTGTAAACCCTAGAGATGGTTGTGCGTGAAAATCCCAGTAGATTAGCAGTTTCTGAAATACTCAGACCAGCCCTTCTGGCACCAACAATCATGCCACGTTCAAAGTCACTCAAATCACCTTTCTTCCCCATACTGATGCTCGGTTTGAACTGCAGGAGATTGTCTTGACCATGTATACATGCCTAAATGCACTGAGTTGCTGCCATGTGATTGGCTGCTTAGAAATTAAGTGTTAACGAGCAGTTGGACAGGTGTACCTAATAAAATGACCGGTGAGTGAGTGAGTGTGTGATATATATATATATATATATATATATATATATAAATATATATATATATATATATATATATATATATATATATATATATATGTAAGGAGCACTTATTTTAATGTAAAGTGAAGTGCTACCTTTCTAAGGAACTTATCACAGGAGGAGTAGACAAATAAAAGTACCAAATAGTATACTCAGAACATATAGCCGGCATTTATTTAACATCAAACAGTATGACCTTGTTTATCTTTTCTTTGTAATGTCCTTTTAGTTGTGAGAATCAGTGTTTCTCTTAGTTCTCAACTTTTTGAAAATATGAAATAAAAAAAAACTCAGAGCTCTGAATAACCTCAAAAATAAAATAAAATAAAGTCCATCTACCCGGCTAGTGTGTTTTTGTTTTTAGTGGAGTGAAATCTCTTATCTGCACAATGCAATGAGGAAAAGGTGAGTAGCAGCAGTTCGTGATGCAGGCAAAGATGATCCTTCGTGCCCTCTGCTCTTCTGCCTCGCGAGTCCGATGGTGAATCCGTCCAATGGAACTCCCTCTTAAAGCATGCATCCAAAACAAAACCAACCTGCATAGCAGGGCAACATTCAATTATTCTCTCAATAAAATATAAATAGTTCTCGAAAAGAACTCATATTCATGAACTCTAGTAGTTTAAATTCTTATTTTCAATTTATACATTCTACATTCATGAAACTCAAGCACTAGCATATCACGTGGTAACGTGGCATGAAATAACACTTCCAACCATTAAACTCATGTTCAACTCCGATTGGTTTTTGTTTAGCTTATATAGTACATATCTCATCAATACATTTTCACACAATGCATTAAACAACTGAGTTACAGCAAACTAGAAAAAAATAAAGATAACTTTTACATGCTTAACTCATTAATCAGATCGATCACGCAATGTCTGCTAGTAACACAAATGACGAACACGTATGAAACACTCACCAGAGAAAAATCATAAAAGTAGGTAAACTCGCAATTTCGACCCTTTGCTCTGTTATTTCCGCCTTGGAAGTAGGTTTGGTGGGAAAAACACTTTTAAATGTTAAATATTCTTTTCTTTTAACGATTATTCCAAGATGGAAGGGCTTCAGCTCTATCGTTCAGCAGTTCGCGTTTTCTGTCTTCTTCTTCGAGAGTCAGTGTATCAGTTTTCCTCTCTATGCAGTGCCACCACTGACACCTACTGGTGAAATACAGTGTGCAGGGAAAACATAACTAAAGTAATCAAGAAATAAGATACTAAATTAAAATAATGTAATGAACAGCTAGTAGGCTATTATAGTAGGTATATATATATATATATATATATATATATATATATATATATATATATATATATATATATACAAACAGTAATGTTCTTCTAATGATTATAAAAGCAGCTTAAATTAACTAAGGTTTAACCTTGGCTTAATCTAACACCTGTCTGTGAACAACTATAGGGACATTTATATGTTTACAAATCATTTTAGGTTCCTAGAATATTGAATTTATGGAATTATTTTGAATACGCATATTTCTACCTTTTTGATCAGCATTAGTTTTGTTGGTATAAATTGATGTGTTAGGTTGGGTTAGTGATGCTAAATTTTTAGTAGGTTTTCATTATTTTAAGTATATCTATTAGCCTGACTTCGTCATACTCATATTCTATTGAGAATATGAGTCAATATAGAATATGAGAATATGAGTCAATATTCTATTGAGAATATGAGTCTGAAACCGCTTCATTGGGCTTTGATTATGAGTCTTAACCGAATCAGGAAAAAAACAAAACTCTGCATTCAATTGAATAGTTGGTAAACCTACAACCAATCAGAGCAACGCAGTAAGTCAAATACTTTGCATTTCACAGTTGTCAACAGAACTTACTTATTTTAGAAGTAAAATAACGAGTGTTGCTTCTTTTACTTGGTCCTTCATGAGTGCGACCAAAGGAGAAACCACAACGACCACAGACTTTTCATTACGTCCCATCTTCTTAGTGACCGTCAGAGCCAGCTGATAAGTTACACTTGAAGGACGGCAAAAATATCTTTCCGATCGACAAATGCCTTGATTGCAGTTTTCTGTTTGTCTATTAAAATTAATGTGCTGTTGATTCATTTTTATAACAGACGCGACAGTGGAATCTATACATCTCAATTCTCCAGCTGCAGTCATCTCTGAGGGAGACCAGTTAAGCACGCCGCTCTTTGATAACGTGATGATTACGTCCCCGAAGATCACCTGTCCATCATCGTATAAAGCCCGCCCTGGCAATTTGATTGGCCCGAACGTTTTTTGCCAGATCATAATTACTCCTCAATGGATCGAGTCCAGACCAAACTTCCCGTCCAAAAACATGTTGTGGGCGGAGTTCAGGCTGGCATCCAGGCTATATATCTGTATGTGCTCGTCTTTAAATTCCCTCTCTTATAATTTCTTCTGTTTGTTTTGTGACAGTGTGATATTGTTAGTGATTGTCACGTTTTTCTTTGGGTCTGTCATGACATAAATCAGCAAATCCAGCAATCAATGAAGCTGAACAACGAGCCACATTCCCCTCCAGCTTGGCAAGAAAAGGTTATAGCAATTAACTGAGTCATTGTCATCGCACGACCCGTCATTATCCACACACGTTTCCCTGATCCAGCTCACAGTGTGGGGCAAACTCACACTATAACCACTGTCTCGGGTTTGAGCCAACAAAACGGATGACAATTCAGTGACTTGAATTATTAAGACGTAGCAGAACACAATGATTTAATGTTTCCAGACTCAGTGCTGCGCGTGTGTATAATATATAAAGCCCTGCAGCAGACGGTGTTGTGGGAGGCTTAGCTGTGTGTGTGTGTGTGTGTGTGTGTGTGTGTGTGTGTGTGTGTGTGTGTGTGTGTGTGTGTGTGTGTGTGTGTGTGTGTGTGTGTGTGTGTGTGTGTGTGGCTTAGCTTGCTGGTCAGGTCTCAGAAACTCCTCCAGCATGTACCTGAGTTTCTCGCCCAGCCCAGTATGGCCTTCAGGAAACACACAAAAGGGCATCGAAAGACAAGAGTCCTGCAAAGCATCTGAAGTCTGAAGGGTCTGAACAGGATTGAGATGCTGTGTTAAAAAAGCCATGTTTTTTACACTTTCTTTAGCCCTCCATACCTCTGTGCTTCAACACACACACAATTTGGTTGTTCCTATAAAACATTTGTTTGTTTGGGCATGCAGGGCGGTCCGCTGGAGACAGGAGTGTTTGGGAGTGTGTGTGGAGTTTACATGTTTTCTCTCAAAACAGACTCATTGGAAAAACAGACCCATGGCAACATTTTTGCTAAATCAATACGTCCGTATCACTGCAGTTTCTAACAGAAATAAACACTAGAAGCAGTAAAACAGCAAGCACTTTTAATCGTTTTCACAGACATTTATGATTTCAGGGGCATATTATGGATTAATAAAGACTTGTTTTCATGTGGCACCTTGCACAATTATGTTATGACCTCAAAACAAGTTTTACCACTGTGTATTATTTGTAAACAAATATATTTAGGAGTTTTCTTCATTACCCAGTTCCATATGTTTGGTTTTACTGATGTACCAGTAGGACTCGCTCGGTAGCTCAGCTGGTACAGAATTGTACATGTGATGCTTAGAGTTAGGGTACGATCCTGTGAAAGACGAATCACAATAAAAGAGTTAAACAAAAACAAGCAAAAATGGTATGGTTACAATTGCGTTTTTATGTCACAGTTGCTTTTGTTACCACTATTGAGTAAGTTTATGCTTAAGTGTAGGTGTACGCTATTTTAAAATGGAGCATTAAGCTTTTGGCACCACTCACCGGACATTTCAATTCATAATTTGCCTGGGCTCTGGTTTCTCCCACAGTCCAAAGACAAGCAAGTTAGATGGACTGGGTGTGAGTGTGTGTGTGATTTCGTTAGGGTTAGGGTTATAGCCACTGGTCTGGTAATGGAACAGTAAGTAAAGACTCTCTAGGGTTAGGTGGCCATAAAATGTGTTTCTTCACCCGAGACAGAGTTCGGTTTTACAGCCGGTACTTCATCATTCCAAAGAAGAATGGGCGGTTGCATCCCATTTTACATCTGCAGCATCTAAATCGCTTGGTCAGGAAACTCAAGTATTAAAATATTGACCTTAAAGCAGTTTGTGACTCAGGGCACTGGACATAGTGCCACAGGTTCCTGAGGTTCGCTCTCGGGGGAGAAGCGCACAAATATCGGGTTCTTCACGCGGTCTGGCTCTCGGGGCGTCGGAATAAAGAGAGGCCAGCCACTCACTGTCAAACAGTTTCAGAGATCGTTGTGTCGGATGGCACACGAGAGTCCTGCAGTGGAGGAGTCCCCGAGGGAACCTACTCCTCGTGATCACGGTTATGCACTGGTGTCACCACACCTGTGATGTGGAGGAAGCATTGGTTCCATCCCAATGTCCCGGTTAGGAGCTCATTGTCATCGTGTCACGCTCACAACATGCAAACCAGCACGCCCGATCCTCTCTGTGGTCTCCCTGAGAGCAGTGTACCAGACCTTAGGAGCAGCCGGAGCCCCTGTGGAGGCAGGGCTGAGGCCCGGGGAACGGAGGCTTCACCCTGAGGGGGTGGAGCTCATATGGGCAGTGTTTGGTCTAGCGGAGGTGGATCTCTCTGCGTCTCAGGATATGACACACTTTGGTTCTCCCTCACCCAGATCCGTTGATGCCATGGCCCAAGGCTACGTCTGTACACTTCCCCCGATCGCTCCCGGGAGTTCTGGAGAGAGTCCGCCGGGACAAGGTCAGTACTGCTAGTAGCCCCGTCATGGCCCGAGTGTGATTCTTGGACCTTGAGACCCTCCTCGACGGCTCTCCCCTGCAGGGCACAATCCCTCACCCCGATCAGAGTTAGCCTCCCTGTGATCTTTATAGCGCTTTATAGCGTCCTGGTCCTGACGTCACCCCATCTGTGATCTGTCATGCCATTGGATTGATTTGACACAGTTGCTTCTGACTCAGTCACGCAGAGGCGTTCCCAGAGCGGCAAGGATGTTGACGGCGTTTCCTTCCCTTCTCAGGGAACAAGAGATACAGTCGTAATCCGAGACGTTCTTCAAGAAAGTCATTGAGGTCTGATGACAGATTGTGAGCAAGAACTGATGCAGCTCTACTGAGGCCTGTAGAAGCACAGATGCATGACCTCGTATGAATGTCAGAATTACGGATTCTAATTAAAGTATTCTCCTTTTTAAAGTAATAGTGTTGTGAAGTTTGATTGGATCTTTTTAACAGCCACAGCTCCTCTTTTGGCAGTCATAGTGAACTTTTAGTTTGTCTTTGAAGCCTCCTTTTCACTTATACAGATCTGTAAGGTTTTTGTTTGCCTCTCCAATAAAGGACAGAAACAGTCGTTACCCTCCATTAACTTATACCTAATGAACAGCTTCCCATATACTGGAGGTTAAACGCTGCCATGACTTTTGGAGGGAGGATCAAGCTACGCTGACTTTTTTATCCATAACAGTCCATTGTTCAGGACAGTACCTCACACTCATAGTTTGGACTGGATTCAGCACATCCAATGATTGTGTCTGTTCATCCGAAGCAGAAATCAGATCTGAATCTCCATTATAAATGAATGGTTTCTGTAGTAAAATGGCGGGTTTAGACTGTTTCGAAAGCCGCTGATGACACAACATATGCATTCAATGTTTTTCCAGCATATTTGTTCATTGTATTTGTGTTCCTCTTAATCTATAAGGCATGTCCTCTGACAGCCAGAGGCTCAGGGATAGAGTCTGTCCCTATTGAAGGTCCCTGTCCGCCTCTCCCAGATTAAAGGGATAAGCTTTCAGACATGGCCGTGCATTAACTCTCTCTGGGCTCAGGCTCATTGTGATTGCCGTAACTGAGAGGCCGTCTCTCTGTTCAGTCCGGGCCCCCTTCGGCTGCCAGCGAGATCAAGGCATCCCAGATTTATGAGCATGCCGAGAAATGGATGGCTAATTCAATCAAATGTATTATTCCTCCGGCTAAGCTGTTATCTACAGGCCTGTGCCGGCGTTTGATGCATTGCTTCTCTTCTGAGCGCAGCATCTCTCTGTGGTCCAGAAACAGGAGGAACGAGTCCATGTCCCGCGGGAGCGATGAAGGCCTGATCTCCCGCTGACCGACAGCATTCCCACTGGACCTCAGCTGACACACGCGGCGGGTCTGAGGATCTGCTGGCTGTTTGGAGAGTTTTAGTGGACAAATGAGAGAAAGATGCTGAAAGTGATGAGTTTATGCAGCTGTTTTCTTCAGGCCAATCACCGACTGACGTCCTGACTGTGAACATGTGTTTGCACTGCAGAGTTGTCATTCCCTGTTTAGTCCCATTAAATGTGTGTGTGTGTATAATGATATAATGCATTTCTAATTATAATTCTGAATTGTTTTCCTAATTATAATCATTATAATAATATAACAATTTCAATATTTAAAGGGGACATATCATGAAAATCTGCCTTTCTCCGTGTGTTTGTGCTGTAATCCGGTGCTTCTACCAACCCAGAACCCGTGAACAGTAAAACCCAGTAACTGTGTTCTGGTGAGTGTTTCTCTGAGAGCATGTTATGAAATAAGCCAATCAGATTTCCTTCTGGCGTATGAAGAGGATCTTATTATAATATTCCCGCCCCTTAATCTGCTCGTTCACACACACCAGCGACATTGGGTTCGCGACGCCAACAGAGCCCAGTTGTAACGCACTGGAGAAGATCCAGCTGAGCCTGAAACTGTTCTGTGGTCGAGCACAGACGACACTGAACACTACTGACCAGATGATGACATCATCATGATGATCACATGATAATGAGATGATCAGTGTATCTCCACAACAACTACACAAACGTCTCCGCTAACATTCAGAAACGTGTAAAAGTGAAGCTCTCCCGAGTCTCTCCGTAAGGCGGAGCTAAAGCTGCTGTTACTCCTGATCCTGGGTCAGTCAGATCCGCCTGTGTTGTAATTGCCGAAGTCTCTGAAGCTCGGGCCCCGCCCTCTTCTGAACGGAGGCGGAGCTAAAGCTCATTTGTATTTAAAGGGACACACAAAAAACGACTTAAAAGTTTTTCTTTTAAGTTTTTGTTCACACCCAAAAAGGGGCAAATTTGCCAAGCTATAATAAATTATCTGGTATTTTGAGCTGAAATTTCACACACACATTCTGGGGAGACCATAGATTTATATTACATCTTGTGAAAATGGACATAATATGTCACCTTTAATAATTGTTCATAGAGACTTTTACACGACTCTCTGTATCTCACAATGGGTCAGACAATCTATGTTAACACACTGCCATCTTGTGCATTATATAAATGAGCGTTTACAATGTGCTGAAACATTTTTATTCAGCAGGTCATCCATTGATTTGCAGTGTGAACTCCATTTTATGCGCTTTGGTTATCATAACTGATGCTTCAAGTGTACACTTCAGTGCCCATAATTACTGATTATTTCTTCCACAGGATCCACATTAAGGGTAATCACTCGCTTCCACCTGCAGTAAATGTGCTCCCAAGATATATGACAACATTCACAGGCGAAGCTCTTCTGATCAGAGAGATGTGGAAGTATAAAGCCCCTTTACTGCAGTTGGTGACAGAGTATGTGAAAAATCATTCACTTAAATAAAACAGATCCATTAAATGTTCTCCATTAATTACAACAATAATGAAACACTTAGTCTGAGTCCGAGCACTTTCCCTGTGAGTGCCGGCAAACAGCCGACCTAAGCTTTCCACAGCAGCGCCGAGTCCACGGAGAGAGTGTGTGATCAGCTGGGTAATGGGTTTACCTCTCATAAGAGAGAGAGTGTGTGTGTGAGAGAGAGAGTGTGTAAAGCCTTCACACCAGCAAACGTCACTCCGGTGACTGTAAGCCTCATTCTCTGCCAGTATCGGCTCATCTCAGTGGATTTTCAGGACCAAAACATAATTGGGAACGAAACAGAGTCTAATTGAAAAGCAGAATTATTAGTTTGACCCGCATGAGCCTGACAGTAATATTAACATGATGATATAAGCTTAAGTTTTTCCATCCATCTTGGCAGTTTCGAGTTAAAAAGTCTTGGAGAAGTTCTCTAGATTTAAGTGGAAGTGCAGCGAAGTGCAGATTATTCCCTGGAAGGTCGCAGTCGGCAAGGTCAGAGCGGACCGGAGCGACACGGGCCATTTATCCCGGAATAGATCATGGAGAGAAGTGGCCTTCATGACCCTCGAGAAATAAAGGAAAAGCTGACTAAATAATTCATCAGCTGCCATTAATATGAATCAGAAAATAAATGTGTAATGAGATGAATGCAGATGTGCATGTGCTGTGTGTGTGTGTGCTTGTGTGTGTGTGGCCAGGATTGAAGGTTTTGCTCCGCCTTCAGCAACACTAAACACCATGTGTTGGAATCTGTAAAATCATAAACGGTGGATGTCCGTGTGTAGTAATGAGGTTCAGGCAGCGTCTGACAGGTTGATGTACACACACTCTGATGGGATTCACACACATCTGCAACGCTTCCTCATCTGGCCAAGGTCAACACTCCGTCTCGCTGTGTGTCACGGCTGTTTTCTACTTTGAAACTTTGGGAATAAATGTGATTTCTGACTTTAAAAGCAGAAAAGCACAGAATTATCGTGACAATTATCCCAAGATCTGATCTTTATCGGACTAAACGGCTTATCAGCAAGTCGGAAGTGATACCAGGGTGTGTGTGCGCACGTGTGTGCGTGTTAGGGTTAGGTTCACGTGTGCGTTTGTGAGTGTGTGTGTGCGTGTTCACGTGTGTGTGTGACGTACAACACAGAAGCGCTGCGCTGTTACACTACGTGAACTCACTCGAGGCTCACAGAGAAGGAAATGAATAGTTGAATTGTTGTTTTTTTCAAGTATTCTCGCTTGATAAACTTAAGGTTGAGCCACTGTAGTCACTCAATGTCTTTAACTTTTCTGGACCGGCAAGTTTCAATCCCTTAGAATCCTATGAAGGAGTGATCCAGCTCTCAGATTTAATTAAAATATCTTAATTTGTGTTCTGAAGATGAACGAAAGTCTTATGGGTTAGAACAACATGAGGAAGAGTCATTACTGACAGAGTTTGCAGTTTTGGGTAAACGAACCCTTTAAGCAGTTCTCAGAGCTGATAAACCCGTCTTGACCCAGAGATGAAGTCCACCGTGACTCATTGCTCTGTCAGGGACACAAGCGTTTGTTAAACGTTTAAAGACAATCTTTGTATGAGAGATCAGGACAAATTGTTTGAAGGATTAAGTTATCTTGCAGATCCTCATGGAGGATTTCCACTCGTGTGTCTTCGGGACAGAAGTGAGCTAACTCGCTCTACAGAAAGAGTGTGTGAAGCTTCTTCAACCTGAACCCGAGGCCAAAGACAAATCTGAGGCGCTGGGAAGGCAATCTCATCCTTTCAAGAATAAATGGAGTACAAGGACACTTTTAAGCCAGTACACTATGTTTGAGCATTTGTGAATTAATCCTCCTTTTCCCTAATAAAGTGAGCTGGTGCTCCTGCAGGATCCAGAGGCTGGAGTCGCTCTCTGGATTCTCCGCTTCTCCTGTGAGTGCTGATGTCTTTCAGCAGATTTCTGTCCACTTGGCCTCGATGAATCACTCAATCTGCAATCTGGTTTCGCTTGTTCCTCTTTCTCTGCGCTGCATCTGTGGGCCGTGTGCGGATGAAAGTGTGTGATATATCATATAATATATCATAGAACCGATATATATCACCTCTAGACACGCAGAATTCAATTCAAATTTATTTGTGCTTTTCACAATACATATAGTTTCTATAGCCTGACTACGTCAGACTTCCTACTTCCACTAATTTCATTTCCGCTCCTGTAGTCAGTCTGAGATAGCAGCCCATCTATAACAGGGGGGGGGCTGAGAGTCGTGATGTGGGACGCTGAAGCGCCGAGTTTTAGGTTAGAGAAATCGAAAACCGAAATGACCGCGGAAATGGGAAACGAGACACGGAACGCATGCACCTTTCTTTTCCAGTCCTTAAATATTAACATTTTTCTGGCAAAAATAAGTTTAGAGGCCGTGATTGTACCATGGATGTGCAGATTAACTTGAGATAAACTGCAAAAGTCGTTTACAGCCATCAATCCGGTATTTCACTCGCATCATCAAGTGTTTACATAGACGGTGGGCCGAAGGGAAGATTTTGTGTTTTCAGACAATCTGTGTGGATGAATAATCCATTTTTTTATATATATAACCATTACACTTTTCAACAAAGCAAATAAAAATTGTTGCCACTCACATATTTTGCACAATACTGTAATATCTGTAACTTTCTCTAGGTTATTTTCCCAGGTGTCCAGTCGTCTCTTCACAGGCGTCGAAGTATAGTAGTAATGTAGTAGTCGATCCAAGAGTATTTTATGATCTATAGTGTTGAACGTAGCACTAAGATCAAGTAGGACTAGTATTGAGATACAGCCTTGGTCAGAAGCTAAAAGTAAGTCATTTGTAATTTTAACTAGCGCAGTTTCTGTACTATGATGCGGTCTGAATCCTGACTGGAATTTTTCATAGATATCATTTTCTTGCAAAAAAGAGCACAATTGAGCGGACACAACTTTTCTGAGTATTTTAGAAATTAATGGAAGATTTGAAATGGGTCTGTAATTTGCTAAGTTATTTGGATCTAATTGCGATTTTTCAATGAGAGGTTTTATTACCGCCAGCTTGAATATTTTTGGAACATGACCTAAAGATAAAGACGAGTTAATAATATTGAGGAGAGGCTCTTCCACTACAGGTAATAGTTCTTTCAGTAGTTTAGTGGGTATTGGATCTAATAAACATGTTGTTGGTTTAGATGCAATGATAAGTTTATTTAGCTCTTCCTGTCCTATAGTTGTAAAGCGCGTGTAGTTGTTCTTGAGGGGGCATAATTGAGGCTGAATCATAAGACACCATAGAGGATTGTACATTTACAATTGTGCTTCTGGATGCTTTCTATTTTCTCAGTGAAGTAAATTCATAAAATCATTACTACTAAACTGTAACGGAATTTTTTGCTCTGGTGATGTCTATTTTTTCTTAGTCCAGCCACAGTAAATGGCATGATAAATGTGGAGAGTCTGGAAATGTTATGTCTGTTTCTCTCCTGAGTCCCAGCGGCTGAACGGGATGAAATAAATAATAATATAATAATATGTTTATTTTATATAGCGCCTTTCAAAGTTCTCAAGGTCGCTTTACAGTTAAGTACAAATAAGCATCACATAACAACATGACATAGAGACAATACAATAAATAGAGACATAGAAACACTGACATAGAAAAAGAAAATTGAGATAGTGGAACATAAACATAGAAATCAGCAGAAACAAGAAGCGAAAAGATACGTTTTAAGGTGAGTTTTGAAATCGTGTAATGATGAGAGGTCACGGATGTCTGGGGAATAGAATTCCAGAGAGTTGGGCAGCAGTACAAAAAGCCCTACCACCAAAAGATGATAGTTTGAGGGAGTGGGAGACTCACCAGCCACCTACGTAGAAGGTGTACACAATAGCGCGAAGATCGGCAAACAGCAGCAGAGTAGTGTAGGTCCGATGAGTGCCAGTGATGAGTTGGAGAGTTGTCCGTTGTCAGTATCCGCAGATGAGATGTGGAAGATGAAAATGAGGAAATATAAGATATGGTATTGCTTATGTCAGTATTCATAAGGCTATATAACCTGCGACTGCTTCCTTCAAATGCTTAACTCCTAAGGTTTATTTAGACTCTCTTTAGTCATGATTCATGTTTATTTTCTCGAAGAACAGCTAATCTATCATCGACAGATCGGTGGTTCACACAGTGTTAAAAGACACGCTCGCTGCACTGATGACTGATGTTCCCGCACAGAGAGGAACATCAGTCATCGGCTTATTCGGCAGAATTCTTCTCAGATTTAAGAACGGAAGGAAATTACTGTTTAAAGATAGTGTTTTAAAGAAAAAATATATAGTTTTATAAGTTACTTCAGAAAGTTTCCATATTGTGTCTCTTTTATCTTTCTTTTTCACCCTTTCCACACACACACATTACATATTGTGTTATAACAACTCAATTAGCAAATGCTATATTTATTTCCCTGAAAAACACAAGCTGTTTGCTGACGCATCATCACAGTTTATACTTATATCTAAATATGTTACAATGTAAGTTAATGCACATTTTTCATCGTCCCTCATCTTATAGCTATCCTAACTTTAATGCTGCTCCAATTAACTTTCAGCATGAATGTAATTTATTAAATGCCACAGCATTCGTTTCCACCAAGAGTTGCTTTGACATTTCACTGATTTTCGTCAAACCTGAGATTTGTTAATGAATATGTTTTAGTGTGTTTAAATAAATCATATTTGGTGGGGATTCTCTGGAGTGTCGACTACGTTAGTAATGAGAAGAAAAGCCAATCAGCCGTAGAAAACACTGAAGTCAGTCAGAAGCTGAAATTAAAGAGCTCCGCCAGCGTGCAGAAGATTCCCTGAATCTCCAGGGCTCTCCCTTCCTCCAGCTCCATTGGCCCGAGACGAGGAAACCTTCCTCCTTTCCTCCTGACAGCTCGAGTCTGTGGAGAATAAGAGAAGGAGAAATTACTTCCCAGATGCTTCCCATATCCTGACAGGCCAGAAGATCCAAAACATCACAGATTCACAGACTCAGAGATTCAGCGACTCACAGACTCAGAAATTCAGAGACTCAATGACTCACAGACTCAGAGTTTCAGAGACTCACAGATTCACAGACTCACAGATTCAGAGACTCACAGACACAGAGATTCAGAGACACACAGACTCACAGATTCACAGACTCAGAGATTCACAGATTCAGAGATTCACAGACTCACAGACTCAGAGATTCAGAAACTCACAGATTCAGATATTAAGAGACTCACAGACTCAGAGATTCACAGACTCACAGATTCAGAGACTCGCAGACACAGAGATTCAGAGACACACAGACTTCACAGATTCACAGACTCAGAGATTCACAGATTCAGAGATTCACAGACTCACAGATTCAGAGACTCACAGACTCAGAGATTCAGAGACACACATACTCACAGATTCACAGACTCAGAGATTCACAGATTCAGAGATTCACAGACTCACAGATTCAGAGACTCACATATTCACAGATTTACAGACTCACAGATTCAAAGACTCACAGACTCAAGAGATTCAGAGACTCACAGACTAACAGATTCACAGAGTCAGAGACTCACAGACTCAGAGATTCAGAGAGTCACAGACCCAGAGATTCAGAGACTCAGAGATTCAGAGACTCACAGTTTCACAGACTCAGCGAATTCACAGACTCAGAGATTCAGAGACTTACAGATTTACAGACTCAGAGATTCACATACTCACAGATTCAGAGACTCACAGACTCAGAGATTCAAAGACACACATACTCACAGATTCACAGACTCAGAGATTCACAGACTCATATATTCAGTGACTCACAGACTCAGAGATTCAGAGACACACAGACTCACAGATTCAAAGACTCAGAGATTCACAGACTCACAGATTCAGAGACTCACAGATTTACAGACTCAGAGATTCAGAGACTCACAGATTCAGAGATTCACAGACTCACAGATTCAGAGACTCACAGATTTACAGACTAAGAGATTTCAGAGACTCACAGACTCAGAGACTCACAGACTCAGAGACTTACAGACTCAGAGATTCAGAGACTCACAGACTTACAGATTCACAGACTCAGAGATTCACACATTCACAGGCTCACAGATTCAGAGACTCACAGATTCACAGACTCAGAGATTCAGAGACTCAAAGACTGATAGATTCACAGACTGACAGATTAAGACTCCCAGATTCAGAGACTGACAGATTCAGAGACTGAAAGACTCAAAGACTCACGGATTCACAGACTCATAGATTCAGAGACTCACAGATTCACACACTGACATATTCAGAGACACACAGATTCACACACTGACATATTCAGAGACTCACAGATTCACACACTGACAGATTCAGAGACTCACAGACTCAAAGACTCACAGATTCACAGATTCACAGACTCACAGACTGACAGATTCAGAGACTCACAGATTCACAGACTCACAGATTCAGAGACTCACAGACGCAGAGATTCAAAGACTCACAGATTCACAGACTCAGAGATTCACAGACTCACAGATTCAGAGACTCACAGATTCACAGACTCACAGATTCAGAGACTCACAGACGCAGAGATTCAGAGACTCACCGATTCACATACTCACAGATTCACAGACTCACAGATTCACACACTGACATTCAGAGACTCACAGATTCACACACTGACATATTCAGAGACTCAGAGATTCACACACTGACAGATTCAGAGACTCACAGACTCACAGACTCACAGATTCACAGACTCACAGATTCACAGACTGACAGATTCAGAGACTCACAGATTCACAGACTCAGAGACTCACAGACGCAGAGATTCAGAGACTCACAGATTCACAGACTCACAGATTCACAGACTCACAGATTCAGAGACTCACAGATTCACAGACTCACAGATTCAGAGACTCACAGACGCAGAGATTCAGAGACTCACAGATTCAGAGACTCACAGATTCACAGATTCACAGCTGACTGATATCAAACCCAGAGGAGCGAGTGATGAGACACAAACATTTATCCCGAGCTCGGGACGCTAACAGTGGGTGTTGAGGACAACTGTTGCTGTATACACACACACATATATAGGTAACACTTTACAATACGTGTGCACTAATAAGCATTAATTCATGCTTAACTAATGCACAGATAATACTGAATTAATGTATAACTAATGATTATCTAAGCTATTCATTAATGATTACCACATTAGGAACTAATTAAGAGTCTGTAAGGTTAATGTATTAGTTCATACATGAATTGTTATTAATTAAATATGTAATTGTGGATTAATTCCATAATAACTCATTTTTTTAACTAATAGTGTTAATTAATATTTTAATTACCAGAATGAGCCAAAGCCTTGTATTTCAACTTCCAGATAATATGACGGGTACACTAATATGCATTAATACATGATTAATTACTTAATTGTTAATGCAAATTAATGTGCAAATTACTACAATTACTAAATGACTAGTTAATAATGACGTGCCTCAACAAGTAAAGTCATAACATAATGATACCTTTGCAAATCATTAGCTAATGATTAATTAAGGCAGACAACTGGAAGTTGAAGTGCATAGCTTTGACTAATTGTGGTAATTAACACTTTAATTTACACTATTAGTTAATAAAATATGTTATTAAGGAATTAATACACAATGACACAGTGAATTAATAGCAATTCATGTATTACTTAATCTATTAATCATATAGACTCTTTATTAGTTGCTGATGCAGTAATCATTAATTAATGGTTTAGTTCGTCATTAGTTATACATTAACTCATGATTATCTGTACATTACTTAAGCATGAATTAATGCATATTAGTGCACACGTATTGTAAAGTGTTACCCATATATATATATATATATATATATATATATATATATATATATACACACACACACACACACACACACACACACACAACACACAAGAGAATGGGGTTTCAATTGTTGTTAGCATGTATATTCTTTGGAGGAGAGATAGAGAGGTTTACACATCATGGCCAATTAAAGTGTGTATCATATCAGCACCTGCTTGCAGGCGTCGTGTGTGTAGGCAGTGTTTGCTCGTCCTGCACCGGAGAAAACACCAGTATCTGCTTAAGCTAAGGTTTCATCATTTCATCACTTCCACGTTATATAAAATGTCTCGGTTGCATCATATTTCTCACTGAAACAACAAAAACTACAACAACAGCAAGGCCTTTGTGTTATAAACCTTTTTCTTATTGCTCGACTAATCCCATAGCGATCATTGAAAGAGGGAATTATTCTGAACTATCTTTCAATTAGAATTAAAATGTTTTATGCAAAATAACTGATCAATGCCGTCCTGTTGGTTCAATAATGAAGAGTGTTTTTAATTATTCAACAAAACACTAAAAAGCGGTTTTCATCATGTTTTTCTCCAATAAAACTAGTTTCTCAAGAGGACAACATTGCAAATTCAAAATAAGAAAGAAAGCTGTTCATGTTTTTCACTGCAGTTTTTTTTACTTCACTAACATTGTTGGCTCCTTTATGCTCAATTTTGGACAAAATCATTTTCTAAATGAATAAATAATTAGAAATAATGTCCCATTAAATTGTTCATTATTCTGTCATTATATCTGTATCTGTGTCATATATTACACTACCGTTCAAAAGCTTGGGTCAGTATGTTTATATATACACTACCGGTCAAAAGTTTAAGATCGGTAAGATTTTTTATGTTTTTAAAAGAAGTCTCTTCTGCTCACCAAGGCTGCAGTTTTTTGATGAAAAATACACAAAAACACAGTAATATTGTGAAATATTATGACAATTTAAAATGACTTTTTTACTGTTAATATATATTAAAATGTAATTTATTCCTCTGAAAAAAGCAGAATTTTCAGCATCATTACTCCAGTCTTCAGTGTCACATGATCCTTCACAAATCACTCTAATATGATGATTTTATGCTCCAAAAACATGTATGATTATTATCCATGTTGAAAACAGTTTTTTACATTTCTATTTCAGGATTCTTTGATGAATAGAAAGTTCAAAGAACAGCATTTATTTAATTAGAATCTTTTCTAACATTATAAATGTCTTTACTGTAACTTTTGATCAATGTAACTCATCCTTGATGAATAGAAGTATTGATTTCTTATTTATTTCCCCCAAAAATAAAATACAAATTCTCACTGACCCCAAACTTTTTAAAGGGTAGTGTTTAATGTAACAAAAGCTTTCCATTTCAGATAAAAGCTGTTCTTTTGAACTATCTATTCATCAAAGAATCCTGAAATAAAAATGTAAAAAACTGTTTTCAACATGGATAATAATCATACATGTTTTTGGAGCATAAAATCATCATATTAGAGTGATTTGTGAAGGATCATGTGACATTGAAGACTGGAGTAATGATGCTGAAAATTCTGCTTTTTTCAGAGGAATAAATTACATTTTAATATATATTAACATAAAAAAAGTATTTTTAAATAGTCATAATATTTCACAATATTACTGTGTTTTTTGTGTATTTTTTATCAAAAAATTGCAGCCTTGGTGAGCAGAAGAGACTTCTTTTAAAAACATAAAAAATCTTACCAATCTTAATCCTTTGACCGGTATGATATATATATATATATATATATATATATATATATATATATATATATATATATATATATATATATATATATATATATATATATATATATATATATATATATATATATATATATATATATATATATATATATATATATATATATATATATGAAAAATCTTATTTCAAATAAAGCTGTTTTTTTATTTTTTTATTTACGGAGGGATCAAGTGACAGGAAAGGACTGGAGGAAAGGATGCAGAAAATTGAAGTTTGGTAACAATACTGAAAATCCATCAGATTAAATAGTGAGGGAGGGTGGATCTCTAGTTTTGAAATATGAAGAGCGAGACAAAAAAATCACTACAGACTCTCTGCAAAGCAAACATTAGAATAACATTCAAGCATTTTATTGTAACATATGCCAGAATTCTCTTCTGAATTCAGCCAATGTGTGTTTTTCATATTTAATCCTCATATACGGCAAGATTAGAGTAGATATTTGCATGTAGTGTGCATAACTGCGTGTGTTACCGTTATTTATCGGTCTGAGAGCTCAGCTGAGTTACACTGGCGGTATAAATGAGCCAGCGCTGAAGTCGCTATCACTCGAACAGCCTGGATAAATGTAATATTAAAAAGGGCAGTGATTCAGAGTTCATGAATAATACAGCACAGAGAGCTCTCCTGAACGCTTTAACAAACATCCAAACAGATTAGCATGCCTGGCGCCAGTCAGTGCGAGAACTTGCAGGAGGAAATAAAAATATCTCATGGTTGCACATCCATAACCCGTCACTGTGTTTTCTTATTTTTTAAAAACAGGTCTGTATTGCAGGAGACACTCGTGTTATGAAGAGATATGAACTGTTTTATTGTGCAGGATAGTTGTAGTTGATAGTTGATGTTTCTGATGACTGTGGCTTTGTAAAAGTTTGGTGTGACAGACAAGGAGACGACACTGTGAAATGCATCCGTTAGAGAAGCAATGAGCAACTCTTCTAACAAACAAAAGGAAGAAAAAAAACAGCACCATTTCTGTGCCAAGACATTAAACCCAAGCATTGGATTTCTGTGTGTTTGTCCAATAAAAACAGATGGTCGGATTTGGCAGTCTAAGTAAGGTGGCTAATAAATTACTCCTCGATTGATTCGACAGTTTTTCACATATTGTCGGAAAAGCATACGAAGGGGAACCAAGACGTATGGAGGAAATGCCAAACTGTGCTTTACGGTGGCAATTTGTTTTGAGCCATCTGTTTCCATTAGAGGTGTTGCGGACGCACGTTCAGATGAACCTGGAAGGAAATCCCAAGGTTGGAAAAAGCATTATTTACATCACAAGGCTCTAGTGAAGAACGAAAATAACTAGAGGAACTAACTTCATGTGCCAATCATCTGGCCTCCAGAAAATACTTTGTTTTTGACCAAATGTCCTGAAGTGTTGCATGAAAGGGAAGTTGTTGGTGGCCTTTTCTCTCCTTGTGGGCCGAAAATTGCAGTGAAATGCTTCAGGAACAAGAACAACTGTGGGTGTGGCTTGATTGTGACTGTGTGGAGTTGATTGGATGGTTGTGGTTTGCTATTGGTGGATCTGATGTGAGTGACAGGTTTCCCCGCCCTCGTCATCAGTAAGTGTTGATGGTTGTGATGTTTCACCTGTGCATTCAGAAGCCTAATCACTGAAGGTACAGCGATCCGTTTGTGTCTAACCTAACCAACTCTACTTCCACCGTTCGCTGTTTGATTAAAAGTGACTAGATTTGCTTTCGACACGTTTAATCTCTAACTCACAGCAATGGCAGAGTAATTGAACCGTCGTGGACTCAACTCCAACAAACCAGACTTCTGAACATCAGTATCTCAAAGAAGCACACAGATTCACATCACTGTGTAGATTCACATCTGTTTCTCACACAAAGCCACTGTATGACTTCAGACACTTTGAATGTACAGCGCGAGTCATTTCAATTGCATGAAGACACTTTTGTGATGCTTTAAAGCTTCAGTCCCCATTTATTGCATTTTGTGGAAAAGAGCAGCATGCTCTTCAGAATTACTCCTTATGCATTTCACTGGAGAATGGAAGTCATACATATTTGGAATGACATGAGGATGAATAAATGATGTTTCACAAGTTCACACTTACGAGTGATCAGAGAGTAAATAGTTATGTGTATTTGGCGTGCTGTCCAGAGGGAGGGCTCCGAGTTCGGAAATTGGGCCCAAACTCAGGGTGCTTCTCCAAAAGCTAAGCGAGCAAAGGCAAAGTCTATTAAGCGACTGCAACATATACAGAACTCAGCTGCACATGTTCTTACCCATACTCCTTTTCGTCAGCATATCTCTGGTGTGCTTAGGAACCTCCATTGGCTTCCAGTACATGCCCGTATTGATTTAAAAATTCTCATTTTAACATATAAAGCTGTACATGGAACTGCTCCATCATATGTGATTTAATTACACCATACATGCCCTCTCGATCTCTCCGCTCCGCCCACTCATTTTTACTTAAACAGCCTTCTTGTGGACTGAAAACTATGGGTGAAAGAGCCTTCTCTGTGGCAGCCCCAGGTTGTGGAATGCACTTCCTTTAACTGTTCGGAACGCTGCAACATTAACGAGTTTTAAGAAACTGTTAAAAACCCATCTTTTTAAGAATGTGTTTGTGTCTTAATTGGTGTTAATGTATCTTAATTGTTAAAGGAAAACTTTTTTTTGAAATAGTGCTTATTCACATCCTTTCCTACATTTAGATATGTATGCAAATGCATTTTTGTGTCAGTGCATGCATTGTTTTAGTTTGACAGGGTCGGCGCTAGCTTAGCTTAGCACAATGAATGGAATCATTTGTTGCCAGCTAGCAAGTCCTGAGTAAAAGTGATTAAAAAAAATAAACAAACCCACGTAATTACTTCGTGTGGCCTGCGTATTCACAACGCGTACAAGTTTCGATGCAGATTAACACTAGGCGATTTCCTAGGCAGATATTGACTTGGGACTATATTAGGGGGAAGCACAGGCGAAGCACTTCTGCTTAGGCGAAGCACTACTACTTGGGCGCAGAGACGTCACGCAACACATGAAATCCCACGACTTCTGTAAACATACCAGCGTTCAACGCGTCAAAAAGAGAAGAAGAAGAACATACCGGCATGACCTGCACCGAGTGTCTTCGCTTTAGGACTATTTATTTTGAGAAGTTACAGCAAACATCGTAATTACCTGCGTAGCAAAAGGTTGTGAGAACAAGCAAAGAACATGTACACGAATGTAATGTTTCACAGAATTTCATCATCAAATGTGGAACTGAGAAATAAATGGCTAACTGCTCTGGAGATCTGTACATCAACGCCTCTCTACAAAATAAAAGTTTTGTGTTTGCGAAGAGCACTTTGCACCAGAGGACTACATTGAAAAAATGGAATATGTGCCCAGAAAGACGGGAACGCTTTTACGTCTGAAAGACCTATTTTCAAAGCACAGACGGAACAAAGTGCACATGTAAGTTATCTTTTATTACTCTCTTCCTTATGTTTATCTGTGTGTTTTATTCTGTTGTAAGATGGAATGAACAACCTGTTATCGTTACCTATATCCATTTGGTCCATTCGACGTTGGGCGTTTTTTCCAGTTCACTTTATCCCACCGTTAAAAAAACAAGTAACGTTACTGCAGGCTGGATCAGCGTCGTGAAATCCTTGGTAGCTGTGACACAACTGCGGGCACGCTCATCTTGATCTGACGCTTTGAGCCTGGCCATCGGTCCCACTCGCCACAGCACAGACACTCTATTTCAGTCGACATAGGTTGCCATATTCCCCCATATATATTACATATATATAATATATGTAATAAAGACAGTATATATATATATATATATATATATATATATCTATCTTCCGTCCTAGCGTTTGTCCCGCACAGGTGCAGGGTTCGCTTTTTGGCAGGCTGCTCTCCATTTATTCTGGTCCGAAGTGTCCTCCGGGACGACTTGCACATCATTCATATCTTGCTTGATCCAGCCATCCATCTCATCTTTGGGCGGCCACGTGGCCGATTACCGGGTGAGTCAAGGTGCATAGCTGTCTTCGCCACTGAGTTCTCATGGCTGCGTGTTACATGGCCGTACCAACAGAGACGGGCCTCAAGCATCTTCTCTGTAATTGGCGCGCTATTCCTATCCGTTTCCTGACATCAATGTTCATGACGTGATATAGCCTTGTCAGCCTGAGTGACCAGCGGACCATACACATTTCCATGGCATGTAGAAGCTGGCCATGTTTGGCAGTCGCTGGCCAACATTCAGCTCCATACAGGTCTACAGGGCGTACAATGGTCTTATAGATTTTGGACTTATGGGACTTATGGGTATTCGGCGATCACATAGCACTCCCGTGACTTGGCGCCACTTTGACCAGGCGGCACTCACACGTGCGCGGACATCTGGGAGGGTGTCACCGTTCGATGAGAGTATTGATCCGAGGTAGTTGAAGTGTTGAACTTTCTTTAGATCTGTTCCGTTGATGCCAAAGTACCATCAATCTGAGTGCCACACTCCATGTACTCCGTCTTGGCAAGGTTGAGTCGCAAGCCATTTGCATCCAGGTGAACTTTCCACTGCTGGCCTTGGTCTTGAAGGTCTTGCCGCTCCCTGTCGGTAAGGAACACATCATCAGCATAGAGTAAGGACCATGGATGGGGCGTCTGATGGGCCCGGGTCACTGTGTCCATGCATGTGATCAAAAGCAAGGGCAAAAGGGCTGATCCTTGGTGGACTCCTGCGTTGATGTTGAAAGGAGATGATATCCCAGCTGTGGATCGGACCACGCTCCTGACATCTTGGTACAACATATATACAACATATACAAACTATATATATATATATATATATATATATATATATATATATATACACACACACGTCAACGCATTTCTCTGACATTTTTAATAATGATTAATGACTGCGATTGTAATTTTTGAGCAATATATGATTCTCAGATTAACTGTTTTCGTGCAGCTCTACTGGTTATTCCTCCCATATTAATGATCCACCAGTCGAGGTCATATGAGCAGTGTGTGTAACGTTTCCTCTCTCAACCTTAGGCTACGTCCACATTAATACGGATACATTTAAAAATGCTGTTTTTGTTTAAAAACGCTCTCCATTTTCCAACGTTTCAGTGTGGATGAGAAACTTCTAAATTCACCTTACTGTGCATGCGTGAAACCTCATAAAAGCTCACCGAGATGATACAGATGGAAAAATAAATAATAAAGTTATCGCGTAATTCTTCAAACTGGATAATTTTATTTAGCAAAAATATCTCACCATCACTGATGCGTCCAGGTCGCACTCAGTCACCATATTTGGTCTAAAACGCAACTGATCTCCTGTATTGCCATGGGACAGCAAATGTGAGTTCATTTTCTGTGAAGAATAGCACAGGCACAATACCGGTATATGAATATCTATTGGTACAACATGGATCACATGACTAAACTTACGTCAGTGTTTTCAAATACCTCCGGCTTTACAGTCCACACTACAACGTGAAAAAACTTTTCAAATGGCGTTTTCAACTTTGGAGAGCGTTTTCCAAAACCTATGTTTTCATTGACTTAAAACGCTGTCTCAGTGTGGACGGAAGGCCAAACTGGAGAGAAAAATATACTGTGGACATGGCCTTAAACATGATGTGATCAGACAACAGCAGGATTAGTATAGTTTTGTCAGTCCTACTCATGGATGAATATGCTCTGCTGTACATGAGAGACATTGATCCTTCAGTGCAGCTGTAAGCTTTATGCAGATTGGTGAAACACACAGTTCTGCAACTCTGGAAATGTTTTATTCTCTGTTGGTTTCAGATGTAAAGAAGGTGCAATGGTTTTCCCTCTCCTTTTGACCTCCTGTAGAACCGTGCCTGGCTGATTATAGTGCGCATGCGGAAGCTGACAGGCATTATCCATTGTGATGGGGTTCATGTGTAACGTGGTTGGAAGGAAGAAGACAGGGGTCAGCTTGACTGGGGTTTTTATTTATACAAAACAAAATAAAAAAAACAAGATAGGCGCGGTAGCGAGTTCACTACGTATGTCGTCACCGCAACACATCGTCCTACCTTCAATAAACTTCAGACAGTCTCTTTCTTTATAGCCAGCAGTCTCAGATAGCTATAGCCATAGTCTCATGCATCAGTCTTCCCACCGGTTTATATGCGGTCTCTCTGCGTCAATTACTGCAATCAGACAGGTGATCATCATTTGCCCTTGACCTACGCGTGGCTCCGTCCTCTCTCTCCCGCTACAGACTTCACAAAACCACACCCCCCTTGCCACATACCCCCACCTCCCGACTCAGGCCAGGGAGCCATCAGGCCTGCTTGGTCTTGGGACTCGGACAGGTCGCAAGCTGCTGCCGTTTCATCAATTTGAGAAAATTTTTTATCAAATTAACTTCCACTCGCCCAACCGCACACTTTTCGTCTTGGTCTTGAGCTCTGCCCTTCTCAGCGTCTTTCAGGACAGCCTGCAAATGCTGCATATGACGCTGCCAGTTGTTACTATGGATGATGATATCATCCAAGTAGCAGCCAGGCATAGGCACCTGAAAGCTCGGGGAGCCCAGAACAAGCCAAAAAGAAGGGTGACTGAATTGGTGTAATCCAAAGATTATGAGACGGTTTAGTGTCGCCGTATGTACTAAATGCCCGATCATTGGATTACACTGAGCCGCCTGGAAAAGCATTTCCTGGTGGCTTTTGGGTATCAACAATTGAGTTGTATAATGTTTTGACTGGGCGTCTTGGGTCACCCGATACAACTCATCTTTTTTTTTATATAGAAAAATTGGGATAAGAGAGCGGTTGGTCTGGGTGTAGAAGCTAGTCGTCGATAAAGCGGACCTGGTCAAAAGCATTTTTCAGCGTTTCATCCTGGGACTGCTTCAGGGGAAAGTCATCGAGCCCTGTGAGAATGGTTCTTTCCAGAGCGCTCTGTTCCCCTGTCCCGACTTAGCCTCACCCACCTGTACCAACTCTTTTTTTCCCAAGAGGCATCCACACACAAAATCCCCAACAAATTACTAAAATCAGGCCAATTAGTTCCCAAAATTAGCAAATTCCGGACTGGCAGTTGATGTGCGGCTATCTTGGCCTCGCCAGACAGCAGGGGGATGAGCCGCATTGGCCAGAACGCTGGGGGCCATCCCCGGGCCTCGCCGACCTCTAAGGCAGAGTCTAAGGCAGCAGTTCTACGCACAGTCCCAGTCCACTCTCTCCCCGTCTCTCCTTCCCCCGTTCGCTGGCTTATATGCGGTCTCTCCACACCAATTACTGCAATCAGACACAGGTGTTCATCGTCTGACCATGCCGGCTCGTCTTCTGTCTCCAGCTACAGACTTTGCAAAACCATGCCAGTGGTCATGTGATGATGGGAATGTGTGGTCATGTGATGATAGGAAGTGTGTGGTGATGGGAATGTGTGGTGATGTGATGATGGGAATGTGTGGTAATGGGATGATGGGAATGTGTGGTAATGGGATGATGGGAATGTGTGGTAATGGGATGATGGGAATGTGTGGTAATGGGATGATGGGAATGTGTGATGATGTGATGATGGGAATGTGTGGTGATGTGATGATGGGAATGTGTGGTGATGTGATGATGGGAATGTGTGGTGATGTGATGATGGGAATGTGTGGTGATGTGATGATGGGAATGTGTGGTAATGGGATGATATGGGAATGGGTGTGGTAATGGGATGATGGGAATGTGTGGTAATGGGATGATGGGAATGTGTGATGTATGTGGATTTGATGGGATATAATGTGTGGTGATGTGATGATGGGAATGTGTGGTATGTATGATGGGAATGTGTGGTGATAGGATATGGGAATGTGTGGTGATGTGATGATGGGAATGTGTGGTGATGTGATGATGGGAATGTGTGGTAATAAGATGATGGGAATGTGTGGTAATGGATGATGGGAATGTGTGGTAATGTGATGATGGGAATGTGTGTGATGCGATGATGGGAACTAACAGGAAACAGAACTTATTGGCCATTCTTATTCTTCACACCTCAACTGTAATATTGGTGTTACCCCAGGCGTCAGTATTGAGCCCTATCTTGTTTAGCCTAATCATTAATTACCTTCAGTTTGTCAACCTGTTAGTGTTAATATACAATTATATGCAGATGAGACAGTTCTTTATTTGCACACCAAGAACAAATAACAGGCTGCAACTAAATTAACTGAAGCACTGGTTCATGTTTCTGACTGGCTAAATATATCAGATCTGCATCTCAACAATATCAAAACAATCTGCATGTTCTTTCCTAAGAAATTCACAGGCTTTTATTGAAGGAGAAAAACTCATAGTTGTGTCCGAATGTAAATACCGTGGCATTATTTTAGACTCTTATTCAACTTTTAAAAAGCATGTTAAAAAGGTGGCTAATACCATCAGATATAATCTGGCTAACTTTAGACACATATGGCTATATCTAACCACAGATGTAGCCAAACTTTTTCAGCATGCCATGATTTTTTTTTCCCCACATATCATATTGTTTCACAAGGTGGTCCCAAGCAAGCATGACAACTCTTAAACTAATAGAAACCCTTTATAAGCAAACTTTAAAAATACTAGATCAAAAACCCATCCGCTATCACCACTGCCATAACACTCCTTATTACAACTTATTCAATTTTGACAGTTTCTTACATTATATTAGATGCCTGCCTCATTTCCATAATATGCCATGGGTTTGCACTGGGTGAATGTATACAACAGAAGAACAGCAGTGGCAGGGCGACTAGGGGCAGCCAGGGGACACTGTGTTGTACAGTATAGACATAATAAGTTTGGCCAAACAGTCTTCTCAGAACGGGCCTCAAATTATTGGGAACTGCCCTCCCACTGAACTCAAGAGAAGCACCAGATATCTATCATTTACATTCACACTCAAGAGATGGATTCAAAACCATCAAAACAATCATCAACAGTCGGTTTACCTTATCTTAGTTACTGCTACTCTTTGTATTGTACTTATTCGTTTAATTATTTTATTTGTTCATTTAACTCTTTACTTTTTTCATGTATCTATTTTTGTATTCTTTCTTTTATTAATGTAATATGATGATGTGTTGACCTGCCAAGGGACTACAGATGAAAATGAGCAATTCTGCTAACTCTAGTGCATTTACATTGTGAGTAAACAAAAAATGTCATTTGATGTGCATTGTCCCTTTTAAATAAACAAATAAATAAAATATAGTTTGGGGAGATTGTTTCTTTTTATTTAAAAAATATTATAAATATTTTTCTCATAAAAAGAACTGTGAGCCAGTGCACAGAGGGCAGAACGGGGTGATGTGCTGGTTTGAAGCTGCGTTCTGGGACCAACAGCAGAGCGTCTAAATGAGGATTGGGGGAGGCCAAGGAAGAGGGTATTGCAATAATCCAGCCGTGCTGTACTAAAGGCATTGATAACCTTCTCAGATAGGATGTGTTTCAGGCAGGAGATCGTTCTGAGCTGGTAAAAACTATTTTGACAACAGAGCTAATCTGTTTGTCAAGGCAGAGTTCAGGAGTCGAGGATGACACCCAGGTTTCTGGCATAGGGTTTGACAGATGGGGTGAGGTGACCTAGATTTGGCACTACAGTGCATCTTGCGTCGGGAAAACCAAAAATGATGTCACTATTTAACTGGAGAAAGTTGTTAACCATCCAAATGTTGATGTCTTCGACCAGACCAGGAGAGATTGTGGAGTCCCTAGAGTGACAGGTACAGAGGTGACTCATCCGCATAGAGGTGAAAAGAGATGTTATGCTTTCGTATGATATCACCAAGCGGGAGCACATACAGGCTGAAGAGCAAAGGACCCCTGAGGGACCTCATGAGACGGGAGCAGATGAGCAGGAGGAGAACGGGCCAATAGACACTGAGAAAGTCCTATGGTTAAGATAGGAACAGAACCGAAGTAGGGCAGTCTCCCTAATGCCTGCTGATCAAGGGATCCACGCAGGTCGAAGGCGGGATCCAATGATATCAGGAGGACATTATCACCTGAGTCTAGTGTGAGAGGAAGATCATTGGTTACTCTGAGCAGGGCTGTGCCAGTGCTATGAAGGCTCTGGATCCTGACTGAAAAGGTAAGAGTGGTTTTTTTACAATGATATGAATGGAGGGGCCGAGACTGCATCAAAAGCATCCATTATAAATAGAGGAGGGAATAGCATCATATGAGGATGTAGTAGGTTTCATATGCGATTCTAAGTGCCTCAATTCAGTGAGAGAGATGGGCTGAATATGGTTAAAAATGGCTGCACACCTTAGCCTGGTCCCACCAGACTCTCGTACATTTCATTTGTTCAGAGAGTCTGGCCTCGCTGGGGAATTTGTGCGGTTGATAACAGAGTTTATAGTGCACACACACGATGGGAAGAGGCCATGAAAGCATTGAGTAAATGAATGATTGAACAGCGAGTCTGTGGTTGGGAAGCGAGGGAAACATGTGAACGGCGGTCTGTGTCGATGCTGAGATATGTGCATCTGTGACCCACTTACTCCACTCACCCATCGTAGGAGAGAGGGAACAGTGGCAGCTGGACCGTATTCCTCCGAGACACTCGTGACTCATGCCAGCCCGCAGCGATCCCCAACTCCAGTGCTGCTCGCTCCTCTTGGTGGAGGAGGAATGATGGATGCTTGAAAGGCTTTAAATAAGGAAGGACTGATGCCGAGCCTTCAGCAGCGGTGTCTCCGTTTATCTTCAGAACTGCAGTTGAACCGGCTGATGTTCGAGAATCCGCAGACCAGCTCTTCATCTTCAGCTCTTCGTCTTCATCTTCATTAGTTCATCTTCAGCTCTTCGTCTTCATTGGTTCATCTTCAGCTCTTCATCTTCATCAGTTCATCTTCAGCTCTTCATCTTCATCAGTTCCTCTTCAGCTCTTCATCTTCATCTTTACTAGTGCAGATGTTTGTGTGATCATTTTAAATGTATTTGCATGTATAATTCCGGACGTAATGTTTTAGTTTTAGTTTTATCAAATGCCAGCGCTGGCTTTAGCTACTTAGTTATGCTATTTCGTGTCTATGACAACCGCGTACAAACATGAATTTTGTATAAGTACTAATTTTGTAAATGTATTTGTCATGTATGCTTTATGACGTTATTTTCGATTTGATCAAGAACGTAAACTTACCAACGCTGTTTGAGTATAACATTAGTAGCCAGTCAGTTGCTATTGTTGCCAGTCAGATGCTATTGTGTAAAACAAACGTGTATAAAGTTAAAAAAATTTGTAGCAAATTATCATTCAGAAACGTTTGGTAAGAGCCGTGTGTGGTGAGGTTCTGTTTGACTCTCTTCATCGCGGCTTCTCGTGTCTGATTCTGCCTGAAACTGATACTGCAGTTCGACACATATTTACATCTGGACTGGAGCTCTTGACGTGCCCGTAAAGGTAATGGGCGTTAACCTTCCAGACAACGTGAGCGACAGTTTAGCCAATCACAACACACCAGCCCAAACGAACCAATCTGAGCACACCGAACGTTTCTGAGGAGTGTTTTCATAGACTCAGGAAGTGAACCGCTCGTTCAGGGGACAGGGGAAAGCGCGGTCTGACAATAAAGCTGAAGTTTATGAAAAGTAAGACTTTTAAAAAAAGAAAAACCACGAATACATGTTATATTGCACCCCATAAACACAATCATGCAAAGAAAAAAAGCAGTCAACCCCCCCTTTAATCAAAAATACAGTAAAAACAGTGTAATATTACTCCAGTGTAATCAGACGTTTTCTCTGTGAATATACAGTAAAGTGTGATTTATTCCCTATGATCAAAGCTGAATTTATCATCATTACTCCAGTCTTCAGTGTCACATGATCCTTCAGAAATCACTGTAATATGATGATCTGATGATCAACACACAGTTATGATTATTATCAGTGTTGAACATGGTTGAGCTGTTGCAGAATACAAATACTTCTCTTTTTTATTTTTCAGGATTCTTAAAGAAATAGAAAGCTCAAGAGAACAGCATTTATTTGAAATAATCTTTTGTAACATTATAAATATCTTTACGGTCACAATTTGCATCCTTTCTGAGAAAAAAAGTGTATATATATATATATATATATATATAGTATATATATATATATATATTATTCTTTATACATTTACATAAAGGATTATTAGGAACACCTGTTCAATTTCTCATTAATGCAATTATCTAATCAACCAATCACTTGGCAGTTGCTTCAAGTGCATTTATGGGTGTGGTCCTGGTCAAGACAATCTCCTGAACTCCAAACTGAATGTCAGAATGGAAAAGAAAGGTGATTTAAGCAATTTTGAGCGTGGCATGGTTGTTGGTGTCTGAGATATTTCACAATCTGCTCAGTTACTGGGATTTTCACACACAACCATTTCTAGGGTTTACAAAGAATGGTGTGAAAAGGAAAAACATCCAGTATGCGGCAGTCCTGTGGGCGAAAATGCCTTGTTGATGCTAGAGGTCAGAGGAGAATGGGCCGACTGATTCAAGCTGATAGAAGAGCAACTTTGACTGAAATAACCACTCGTTACAACCGAGGTATGCAGCAAAGCATTTGTGAAGAAGACACAACACACACAACCTTGAGGCGGATGGGCTACAACAGCAGAAGACCCCACCGGGTACCACTCATCTCCACTACAAATAGGAAAAAGAGCGACAATTTGCAAGAGCTCACCAAAATTGGACAGTTGAAGACTGGAAAAATGTTGCCTGGTCTGATGAGTCTCGATTTCTGTTGAGACATTCAGATGGTAGAGTCAGAATTTGGCGTAAATAGAATGAGAACATGGATCCATCATGCCTTGTTACCACTGTGCAGGCTGGTGGTGGTGGTGTAATGGTGTGGGGGATGTTTTCTTGGCACACTTTAGGCCCCTTAGTGCCAATTGGGCATCGTTTAAATGCCACGGCCTACCTGAGCATTGTTTCTGACCATGTCCATCCCTTTATGGCCACCATGTACCCATCCTCTGATGGCTACTTCCAGCAGGATAATGCACCATGTCACAAAGCTTGAATCATTTTAAATTGGTTTCTTGAACATGTCAATGAGTTCACTGTACTAAAATGGCCCCACAGTCACCAGATCTCAACCCAATAGAGCATCTTTGGGATGTGGTGGAACGGGAGCTTCGATGTCCTGGATGTGCATCCCACAAATCTCCATCAACTGCAAGATGCTATCCTATCAATATGGGCCAACATTTCTAAAGAATGCTTTGCACTTTGCTGAATCAATGCCTTGTAGCAGGGGTTCTTAACTCCAGTCCTCGTGACCCACTGCTCTGCATATAGGGGATTATCACGCTGATACGTAGGACTTTCCGGATTCAGCGATCTTTGTGCACTGCCACTTCCGTTGTATCACCGATCTCGCTGGCGAACTGATGAAGGACTACACTAAGTTTATTTATACGGCATCACTGGTAAATTAGCCTGATTCACTAAAGTGCCGGCTGCAAACAAACGTGCTACCTTGTTTTATTTGAAAGTTTTAATCCACTTCTTCCTTATACTGAATTCAGTCGGAATCCATGAAAACTTAAGTAGGGTTGGCGTTGTTTTTTCTTAGATTTACAAAGTGGAACAGATCAGTGACATAAATAGCATTCGTCTCAGGCATTGTTGAACTGCGTCGGAAGTAGACATGCACAAAGTTGACAAATCCCGCCCATGAAACCCGGAAGCGTGATAATCCCCTATTGTGCATGTCTCCCTTATTTAACACACCTGATCCTCAGCTCGTTAGGATAGACTCTATGTCTCTATAATCCTTCAGGTGAGTGTATATATATTGTTGTCAGACCCCCATACAAACATCTCACTGCATTATTGCAATTAATGGCCAAAGGAATGTTTGGAAATGTAATCTGAAATGTTCTACTGACGCTACGGCAAAAGATGTAAATAACTAAAAAGTCGATAAAACCCTTTTTTTCTGTCAAAATACTAATGTACACACACACACACACTCACAACACACAACACACTCACAAAACACTTCGCACACACAGATGTCTTTAAATAGCGCTTTGTTAAGTCACTCAAGCAAAACTCAAAGCTAAACGTGATGGAAACTCTGTCCACAGCTGAGGCCCAGTTGCCTTGACAACACCTGTGACGGAGTGTGTATGTGTGTGAACATCACTGAGAATGCACACACGTCGCGACCTTCACACGCATTAGTCTTCTAAAAGTACACTGTAAAGACCGGAGTCTACTGAGGGCCTTTCAGGAAAGATGACGTTTGCTTGTGATTTAAAGGTTATTTTGAGACACGAGTGGATGAAAGCACTGGTTTGATCTGTAAACTGTAGAATTGAGGAAATCCCACTGAAAAGTGGATGTTGAATCTCTTTCTGTTTACTACTAACCAACTAGCACTAGTGCACACTGGCATGCTGAAGCACATATCGACAGCGTTTCACAAGCTCTGCTGAACAGAACCTCTTCCAGCGAACATTAAACACTCACAAGTCTTTCCCTTTTCCCTCCTGCTCAGAGACGCTTTACAGATCACTTCACTTCAGCATTTACTCTCCCATCTACTCCCGTGCAAAGCATGCCGGGAACTACAAATCCCAGTCCATTTTTAGCAAGGCTTTAATAATAACAAAAGAATTATAAATGCCATTCCAGTGCAAACAAATTATTTAAACTTTGGTTTTAAACATTAAAATTGATTGCATGAAAATAAACTTCAGTTTGTTGTTAGCAGCTTGGGCTCATGTTTGATCTTAAGCTGTTGTTATTCATGGAGTAATTCTGCAGACCCTGGCACTGGTCAAATGCGAGGCTTTATATATGAGGAAGATGTTAGTGAATCCGACACTCCTGAGCCAGAGCTTCTGCCTCCAGCATTCAGACAAGAGCTGCAAACTCAAGACCAAGCACTGTCCACAACAACTACACACACACGTGCACACACACATTCCAGTATAATGTAAGGATCCATTAAGCATGACGTTTTTTGGCTGGATTTCTTCTACAAATTCCCATTTTTCTCCCTTTGAATATTTTCCCAATCCAATATAGCTAACAGTCTAAATATATATATTTTCACATAGTCTGCAGTGATTGTAATCAAAACTATTTTTCTGAACAATATCTTTATATTCACAGTTGATTTGAAATGAACAACATAAGTGTGTTTCTTAAAATGCCTGATGTGAATATTTCCCTGTGGATATTTTCCCGTTATGATGCAATAGGATTTTCTACTCTTGCATCTTATTTTTCCATGAATATGTTCACTTCCTTTTGTATAGAGTTTAGTTCTTAGTCCCAGAGCATGCAGTATGTAATGTGAATGCAATCTTAAATCAAGTATGCATTTCCTAAAGCTCAAATATATCCTTTAAAGTCCAAGGGAAATTTCACAAGAAGTGCCTGAATATCTCATTACAGAAACTATGGATGGCATGGGGGAAAAAAAAGAAAAGAAAAAAAAAATAGAACAACCAAGAAGCTGTAACTTAGCAACTGCTTTCAGCCTCCATAATGAGAGGATTGTGTAGGATGAACTTAAAAATATCTAAAGAGTAAAAATATTCTCATTTCTTATAGGTCATTCCTGCTAATTAATCTATGACAACTAAACAACATGCTGTGTTTTTAATTATCTTTTTTCATTTGCTCAGTCCTTATCAACACAAGAGAATAAATCTGCTGCAAAATTTAAAGAACACTTTGGGCGAATTGTAAGAGCTCTCTTCAAAACAGGGTTACATAATAGAGTTGAACATATCTTAAAACTCAACACAGGCACTCCACAAAACCCTGCCATATCCTGATGCTCTCTGTGCTATACTGTCCAACACATGACCGTCTCTGTGCTATACTGTCCAACACACTGACCGTCTCTGTGCTATACTGTACAACTAATGACCGTCTCTGTGCTATACTGTACAACTAATGACCGTCTCTGTGCTATACTGTACAACTAATGACCGTCTCTGTGCTATACTGTACAACTAATGACCGTCTCTGTGCTATACTGTACAACTAATGACCGTCTCTGTGCTATACTGTACAACTAATGACCGTCTCTGTGCTATACTGTACAACTACATGACCGTCTCTGTGCTATACTGTACAACTAATGACCGTCTCTGTGCTATACTGTACAACTAATGACCGTCTCTGTGCTATACTGTACAACTAATGACCGTCTCTGTGCTATACTGTACAACTAATGACCGCTCTCTGTGCTATACTGTACAACTAATGACCGTCTCTGTGCTATACTGTACAACTAATGACCGTCTCTGTGCTATACTGTACAACTAATGACCGTCTCTGTGCTATACTGTCCAACACATGACCGTCTCTGTGCTATGACTGTCCAACACATGACCGTCTCTGTGCTATACTGTACAACTAATGACCGTCTCTGTGCTATACTGTACAACTAATGACCGTCTCTGTGCTATACTGTCCAACACATGACCGTCTCTGTGCTATACTGTCCAACACATGACACGTCTCTGTGCTATACTGTACAACTAATGACCGTCTCTGTGCTATACTGTACAACTAATGACGTCTCTGTGCTATACTGTACAACTAATGACCGTCTCTGTGCTATACTGTACAACTAATGACCGTCTCTGTGCTATACTGTCCAACTAATGACCGTCTCTGTGCTATACTGTACAACTAATGACCGTCTCTGTGCTATACTGTACAACTAATGACCGTCTCTGTGCTATACTGTACAACTACATGACCGTCTCTGTGCTATACTGTACAACTAATGACCGTCTCTGTGCTATACTGTACAACTAATGACCGTCTCTGTGCTATACTGTACAACTAATGACCGTCTCTGTGCTATACTGTACAACTAATGACCGTCTCTGTGCTATACTGTCCAACTAATGACCGTCTCTGTGCTATACTGTACAACTAATGACCGTCTCTGTGCTATACTGTACCAACTAATGACGTCTCTGTGCTATACTGTACAACTAATGACCGTCTCTGTGCTATACTGTACAACTAATGACGTCTCTGTGCTATACTGTACAACTAATGACCGTCTCTGTGCTATACTGTACAAGCTCAATGACCGTCTCTGTGCTATACTGTACAACTAATGACGTCTCTGTGCTATACTGTACAACTAATGACCGTCTCTGTGCTATACTGTACAACTAATGACCGTCTCTGTGCTATACTGTACAACTAATGACCGTCTCTGTGCTATACTGTACAACTAATGACCGTCTCTGTGCTATACTGTACAACTAATGACCGTCTCTGTGCTATACTGTACAACTAATGACCGTCTCTGTGCTATACTGTACAACTAATGACGTCTCTGTGCTATACTGTACAACTAATGACCGTCTCTGTGCTATACTGTACAACTAATGACCGTCTCTGTGCTATACTGTACAACTAATGACCGTCTCTGTGCTATACTGTACAACTAATGACCGTCTCTGTGCTATACTGTACAACTACATGACCGTCTCTGTGCTATACTGTACAACTACATGACCGTCTCTGTGCTATACTGTACAACTAATGACCGTCTCTGTGCTATACTGTACAACTAATGACCGTCTCTGTGCTATACTGTACAACTAATGACCGTCTCTGTGCTATACTGTACAACTAATGACCGTCTCTGTGCTATACTGTACAACTAATGACCGTCTCTGTGCTATACTGTACAACTAATGACCGTCTCTGTGCTATACTGTACAACTAATGACCGTCTCTGTGCTATACTGTACAACTAATGACCGTCTCTGTGCTATACTGTACAACTAATGACCGTCTCTGTGCTATACTGTACAACTACATGACCGTCTCTGTGCTATACTGTACAACTAATGACGTCTCTGTGCTATACTGTACAACTAATGACCGTCTCTGTGCTATACTGTACAACTAATGACCGTCTCTGTGCTATACTGTACAACACATGACCGTCTCTGTGCTATACTGTACAACTAATGACCGTCTCTGTGCTATACTGTACAACTAATGACCGTCTCTGTGCTATACTGTACAACTAATGACCGTCTCTGTGCTATACTGTACAACTAATGACCGTCTCTGTGCTATACTGTACAACTAATGACCGTCTCTGTGCTATACTGTACAACTAATGACCGTCTCTGTGCTATACTGTACAACTAATGACCGTCTCTGTGCTATACTGTACAACTAATGACCGTCTCTGTGCTATACTGTACAACTAATGACCGTCTCTGTGCTATACTGTATCAACTAATGACCGTCTCTGTGCTATACTGTACAACTAATGACTGTCTCTGTGCTATACTGTACAACTACATGACCGTCTCTGTGCTATACTGTACAACTAATGACCGTCTCTGTGCTATACTGTACAACTAATGACCGTCTCTGTGCTATACTGTACAACTAATGACCGTCTCTGTGCTATACTGTACAACTACATGACCGTCTCTGTGCTATACTGTACAACTAATGACCGTCTCTGTGCTATACTGTACAACTAATGACCGTCTCTGTGCTATACTGTACAACTAATGACCGTCTCTGTGCTATACTGTCCAACTACATGACCGTCTCTGTGCTATACTGTACAACTAATGACCGTCTCTGTGCTATACTGTACAACTAATGACCGTCTCTGTGCTATACTGTACAACTAATGACCGTCTCTGTGCTATACTGTACAACTAATGACCGTCTCTGTGCTATACTGTACAACTACATGACCGTCTCTGTGCTATACTGTACAACTAATGACCGTCTCTGTGCTATACTGTACAACTAATGACCGTCTCTGTGCTATACTGTACAACTACATGACCGTCTCTGTGCTATACTGTACAACTAATGACCGTCTCTGTGCTATACTGTACAACTAATGACCGTCTCTGTGCTATACTGTCCAACTAATGACCGTCTCTGTGCTATACTGTACAACTACATGACCGTCTCTGTGCTATACTGTACAACTAATGACCGTCTCTGTGCTATACTGTACAACTAATGACCGTCTCTGTGCTATACTGTACAACTAATGACCGTCTCTGTGCTATACTGTACAACTACATGACCGTCTCTGTGCTATACTGTCCAACACATGACCGTCTCTGTGCTATACTGTACAACTAATGACCGTCTCTGTGCTATACTGTACAACTAATGACCGTCTCTGTGCTATACTGTACAACTAATGACCGTCTCTGTGCTATACTGTACAACTAATGACCGTCTCTGTGCTATACTGTACAACTAATGACTGTCTCTGTGCTATACTGTACAACTAATGACCGTCTCTGTGCTATACTGTCCAACGTATATGACCTGTCTTCTTGTGCTATACTGTCCAACTACATGACCGTCTCTGTGCTATACTGTCCAACTAATGACCGTCTCTGTGCTATACTGTACAACTAATGACCGTCTCTGTGCTATACTGTACAACTAATGACCGTCTCTGTGCTATACTGTACAACTAATGACCGTCTCTTGTGCTATACTGTATAACACATGACCGTCCTCTGTGCTATACTGTACAACTAATGACCGTCTCTGTGCTATACTGTACAGACTAATGACCGTCTCTGTGCTATACTGTACAACTCAATGACCGTCTCTGTGCTATACTGTACAACTAAATGACCGTCTCTGTGCTATACTGTACAACACATGACCGTCTCTGTGCTATACTGTCCAACTAATGACCGTCTCTGTGCTATACTGTACAACTAATGACCGTCTCTGTGCTATACTGTACAACTAATGACCGTTCTCTGTGCTGTACTGTCCAACACATGACCGTCTCTGTGCTATACTGTCCAGACTAATGACCGTCTCTGTGCTAGTACTGTACAACTAATGACGTCTCTGTGCCGTACTGCAACTACATGACCGTCTCTGTGCTATACTGTACAACTAATGACCGTCTCTTGTGCCATACTGTACAACTACATGACCGTCTCTGTGCTATACTGTCCAACACATGACCGTCTCTGTGCTATACTGTACAACTAATGACCGCCTCTGTGCTACACCTGTACAAGCCAACTACCTCTGTGTCATACTGTCCAACACATGACCGTCTCTGTGCCATACTGTACAACTAATGACCGTCTCTGTGCCGCACTGTGCGACTAATGGCCCGTCTCTGTGCACGTACTGTCCAACTACATGACCGTCTCTGTGCCGCACTGTCCAACGCTGATGACCGCTCTCTGTGCCGTATGTCTCAACGGCACTACGTTCTATGATGCCGTCTGCAAAAGCGTGTGAGCCGTCTCTGTGCCGTACCTGTCCAACAGCATCACCGTCTCTGTGCCGGACTGTCCAAAGTCTCGCATGACCGCTCTCTGTGCCGTACTGTCCAAAGCATGACCGTCTCTGTGCCGGGACTGTCCAACGCATGACCGTCTCTGTGCCGTACTGTTCCAACGCATCACCGGCTCTGCTGCCATGGTCCATACAACACATGACCGTCTCTCCGTGCTCGTACTGTCCAACACACTAGTGACCGTCTCTGTGCCGGACTGTCCAACACATGACCGTCTCTGTGCTCGCACTGTTCCGAAAACACATGGCCGTCTCTCTGTGCCGGACTGGTCCAACGCATCACCAGTTCTCTGTCGCCGTATCGTCCAGCGCATGACCGTCTCTGTGCCGGACTGTCCAGACGCATAGACTCCGACTCTCTGCGCCGGACTGTCCAGCGCGCAGTGACCGTCTCTGTGCGGACAACGTGTCCAACGATGGACCGTCTCTGTGCTCGCACTGTCCAACGCGTGACCGTCTCTGTGCCGTATCTGTCCGACAGCAGTGACCGTCTCTGTGCCGCAATGTCCAGACGCATGACCGCTCTGTGCCGTACTGTCCAACGCATGACCGTCTCTGTGCCGTACTGTCCAACACACGACCCTCTCTGTGCCGTACTGTCCAACGCATGACCGTCTCTGTGCCGTACTGTCCAACACACGACCGTCTCTCTGCCATACTATACAACTAATGACCGTCTCTGTGCTGTACTGTCCAACACATGACCGTCTCTGTGCCATACTATACAACTAATGACCGTCCCTGTGTCTGTACTGTCCAACGCATGACTGTCTCTGTGCCGTACTGTCCAACCGCATGACAGTCTCTGTGTCTGGACTGTCCAACTAATGACCGTCTCTTGTGCCGTACTGTCCAACACATGACCGTCTCTGTGCCGTACTGTCCAACACATGACCGTCTCTGTGCCGTAACTGTCCAACGCATGACCGTCTCTGGTGCCGTACTGTCCAACGCATGACCGTCTCTGTGCCGTACTGTCCAACACACGACCGTCTCTCTGCCATACTATACAACTAATGACCGTACGGCACAGAGACCGTCTCTGTGCCGTACTGTCCAACACATGACCGTCTCTGTGCCGTACTGTCCAACGCATGACCGTCTCTGTGCCGTACTGTCCAACACATGACCGTCTTTGTGCCGGACTGTCCAACGCATGACTGTCTCTGTTGCCTAATGTCCAACACATGACCGTCTCTGTGCCGTACTGTCCAACACATGACCGTCTTTGTGCCGTACTGTCCAACGCATGACCGTCTCTGTGCCGTACTGTCCAACGCAATGACCGTCTCTGTGCCGTAACTGTCCAACGCATGACCGCTCTCTGTGCTGCAATGTTCCAACACATGACCGTCTCTGTGCCGGTACTGTCCAACACATGACCGCCTCTGTGCCGTACTGTCCAACTGCATGACCGTCTCTGTGCCGTACTGTCCAACACATGACCATCTCTGTGCCTGGACTGTCCAACGCATGACCGTCTCTGTGCCGTACTGTCCAAGCGCATGACCGTCTCTGTGCCGGTACTGTCCAACACATGACCGTCTTTGTGCCGGACTGTCCAACGCATGACTGTCTCTTGTGCCGTAATGTCCAACACATGACCGTCTCTGTGCCGTACTGTCCAACACATGACCCGTCTTCTGTGCCGTACTGTCCAACACATGACCGTCTCTGTGCCTGTACTGTCCAACACATGACCGTCTCTGTGCCGTACTGTCCGGTACAGACACGGTCGGAGACGGTACTGTCTGTACTGCTACAACACACGACCCTAACCCTAAGAATTTTAAAAATCCTGTCTTGTGCATGCAAATTTAATTTACACTTGTGTACAATTTCACAAATCTCACCCTGTGAATGTAATTCTTTATGGTGTGGAAATCGCAGAAAACAACTTCTCACTTTAGCACACGAATGCGTGTGTACTTTATCAATAGAAAGCAGAAAACAACATCACAAAATGGCGCTGACATGCATCTAACATTCACCACAATGGCATCATATTATCTTAAAACTCATTGATGAGCTGTAATTTGATGAGCTGTAAAATATGATCTGGTATTTTGAGCTGAAATTTTACAGACAGATTCTGGGGACACCATAGCCTGCATCTTGTGAAAATGGGCTTAATATGTCACCATTAAGGCGCATAGGAGCGAATCATGGGACAGAGAACAGCTATACTGAATATACAGAGAGTCCTGGACACACACATGTAATCCAGGGCATGACTTCATATGACTGCTGTTTCCCAGGACTGGCAAAAAAGTCTGCAGGAACTGAAATCAATGAACGTGTGCAGGAGTGAGAGATGGGATTTAGACTGCTAAAGGAAATCTATTCAGTGCAGTTTGCAGATTTTGTTCAGCACTTTCCGCACATTGAGGAAATACATCCACGCAATGTCTAAAAGGCTTTAAAAAAGGCTTTGCAACTATATCAAAAGGCACGTAATAAAAGCTGATGAATAGGTGTGGCAATGTGTGTACTGTGTAGGGAGGAAATAAAGACCCAGAGAGAGAGAGAGAGAGAGACAGTGTGTGTGTGTGTGTGTTTGATGCAGGAGCGGCCGAGAGACTGTAGGCGGACCGTTAGTGAGTGTGTGAGTGTGTTCGGGACAGGAGACTGACTGCCACACACACTCCACACACCCGACTGAAGCAGAGAGTCACGGTAAGTGCTGAGGAAGGACTGCACTCATTATGTAACCGCATAAAAGCGACGAAAACGTGTTGATCAATTTGGAACGCGTATTTATTGTTTATACATTGTTATCGAGATTTTTTGCGTATGTATGGAAATTATAGAAAAGCAATGTGTAGGCTATATAGATATAGCTAAGCATTTCATAGAAAGAAAATCCACAATCGAAGTCCACATAAAATAGCTTTTAATGCATTCTATTGTTTTCCATGTAAAGTGATATTATTTTCCCTATAGTTTGTCTATGATGCATCGAATGCACAACTGTAAAGCAGGCACATCGTTTACTTTGCCATATCAGACCGACTGTACCGGGAAACAGAATGTACCACAAAAAATGCGATGATAGATAAAATATTACTCATGTGTAAAACAACAACAACATGGTTAATTGAAATAAATCTGGCAGTGATGCGAGTGAGCTCGTTGTCGTCTGATACATTTGTCAGAGTTAGTGTCTAATCATTTAATTAGCTAACAATTAAGTTCGTCTCTACTTCTTCCAGAGCGAGATGGATAGTGACGTGTAAAGGCTGGTCTGACAGGAGACTCCCAGTGACTGACTAAACCAGGATGAGGGAAGGAGACCTCAGTGAATGAATGGCGCCTTTCATCGGAATCTGCACATCATCAGGCATGCGGACCGCAGAGGATCAACGCGCCTGAAGCCGAAGCCACCGCGAGCGTTCATGACGCGCCGCGCCATGGGGATTCGACACTTTCTGCTGCTGCTCATTTATCTGGACCCGCTTAACGTGTTCTGCACCCTGACTGCCAAACGCAGCCAAACCTGCGCCCAAAAGACCGCAGAAACCGAAGGAACTGAACGGAACCACCGTCGCGACGCCCGCGTACACGCAGCGCGTCATCCAGGCGCGCGCGCACGAGACCTGCCTCGGGTACTACGACGTGAGCGGCCAGTTCGACAAGGAGTTCGAGTGCAATAACACCGATCACCGCTACTGTTGCGGGTCCTGCTACCTGCGCTTCTGCTGCCAGTTTAAAGGCAACCGGTTAGACCAGAGAACATGCAAGAACTACAACAAGCCGGACTGGGTGAAAACTGTGCCCCCTTCACCTACCCCAACAGGTGATACGGTACGACCCCAGCATGGACCAAACCAACACCGCGGTCTACATCACCTGTGGGGTCATCGCTTTTATTATAGTCCTCGGGTTTCTACTAAAGTCGCTTATGACAAAGCCACCCAGCCTCCTCAGGAAATGAACATTCACAGGTGAGCAGCACACCTTCCGTCTCCTAAAACTCTAGTTCACCGACACATGCTCATATTCTTGTGGGCTGATCTGGCCATCTGCAGTATCTCGGTTGTTCCTCCATATGGAGCATCACACACTGTTACAGGGCTGTGTGTGTGATGTGCTTTAACATGCACCAGTAGCTCTCTGAGCCAACAGCCTTCATCTAGTGTTAGAGGGAGAGTGTTTAGGGTTCATAACACACAGATTCAGGAGTGTGTATCCACAGCATCAGTGAGGAGGGCTTCAGATCATTTTAATTGCAAAGTTTTGGATACATTTGATTTGAATGTAAAATCAATTTCCTTAATCTGTGGTTTCATAATGTCTCTTATCTCACATGTTTTTTTTTTCCTTTTGTTGCATTGCTGCAAATCCGCTGTTATTTTGGAGAGTGTAGAATAATGTGATAATATACAACGCAGAACTGCAACATTTCTTCCATCCTCCCATGTGAATGGCTGGATTGAACACAGAGCTTTCACATTACATGGTCACGATATCTGCTAAAAACTGGTCTGTATTATATAGTCTACAATGGAACGCACAAATAAACAAGCAAACAAACAGAAAATGTATGTAATATGAAAGTGTGCTGTTGACTCATCTGTCGGCTCAGCCACTGCAGGGCAGCTAATGCAAAAATAATTGAATTTCTCAGGTAACGGTAAACATGAACAGAGCGAACTGTGACTTTCAGATCCTCAGGGCTTTCAGTGTTTCCAGGTGCAGGATTGAGACGAGGCTCACTGATGATTAACACTTATTTATAGACCTCTTTCTTTCTTTCTTTCTTTCTTTCTTTCTTGCTTTCTTTGCTTTCTTTCTTTCTTTCTTTCTTTCTTTCTTGCTTTCTTTCTTTCTTTCTTTCTTTCTTTCTTTCTTTCTTTTCTTTCTTTCTTTCTTTCTTTCTTTCTTTCTTTCTTTCTTTCTTTCTTTCTTTCTTTCTTTCTTTCTTTCTTTCTTTCTTTCTTTTCTTTCTTTCTTTCTTTCTTTCTTTCTTTCTTTTCTTTCTTTCTTTCTTTCTTTTCTTTCTTCTTTGAGTAGAGTAGAGTAGAGTAGAGTAGAGTAGTAGAGGTGACCTTTCACCTGAACGTTGTAAGCTGATGTGTTTCTCCGATTCTCCACAGAGCCCTGGCAGATATACTTAGACAACAAGGACCAATTCCTATATCTCAGTACGACTGTGAGAACTTTGCTGCGATGAACAGCTCCTCCAAAGACGACACGCCGCAGCGAACGGGCTCCAAAAACCACTACACCCCGGTCCACAGCTCCAAATCCAATCACGGTGAGTGGCCTGACGCCAGTCTAACATCCATGCCTGGCTCTCCCACGGTTGTGGTGTTTGGTCCCTTTAATGAAACACTTGACTGATTTACCTGAGCTCTGTTCCAAAAGCTAGTGATGCTAACCATCACACATCCTCGCAAGTCAAGTCAGCTTTATTTGTGCAGCGCTTTACAGTGTTTCAGAGCAGCTTTACTGATATAACAGGACAATAATGCAACACAGTTTGTTTTCAAAACAGAATAGCGTCACAGTCCAGTTTGAGTAAGTTCAGTGATTCGGTAACACTTTACAATAAGGTTCATTTATTAAACATTAGTTCATACATTAACTAACATGAACTAACCATTTGTTACTGTATTTGTTATTCTTTGTTAACGTTAGTTAATACAAATCTAGATGTTCATTGTTTGTTCATGTTAGTTCACAGTGCATTAACTAATGTTAACAAGATTTTAATAAAGTATTAGTAAATGTTGAAATTAACATTACCAAAGATTAACAAATGCTGAAGAAGTATTGTTCATTCTTAGTTAATGTTAACTAATGTAGTAACTAATGAACCTTATTGTAAAGTGTTACCAGTGATTCTTAATTTTTGTTGTAAAAAAGTTATTGATTTAGTTAATTTATATATAGCGGGTGTGGAGAAACCATGATGATGTCATTCAGCTCAGTTCAGTTCTCATATAATGGTGTCAATGCAGGAGATCAATAATATTGATATTAAATTAAATGTCCCCAAGTGTCATATGGTTTGGAACAATCTACATAATCATAAAAACACATAGCATGAACAAAATAGTAATCTGTTTTTAATTACACTGAACTGTTTTAATACATAGTTTTAGCATGAATTTTTTTAAAATTATTATTTGTAAAGCATTTCTAGGATTTTTTTCTTCCTTGAATGCATGTACTCTGGGACAGTCTGAGTTTTTGCCAAAGTGAGACATCAGAGATGGCATCTTAACTAATAAAGCCACGTTTGGAAGAGTGTTTGCCTCTAGGCAATGGGTGTGATGCCTTAACAGCCGTCTCTGTAGGATGCTGGATAGGCTTTGGACAAGCTTCAGTCAAAGTTATAATATTGGCTAATGTGAGCATGAGTATCAGGGGCTCGTGTTGGACTGCGTGTGTTTTGCTGCAGGCCGTGTGCCCGACGCCTCCCAGCAACTAAAAGCCATCATTTCTCTGTCTAGGTTAACTATAGACCCGATATAGTCCAGCTATGAGTAGGTTAACTATAGACCCGATATAGTCCGGCTATGAGTAGGTTAACTATAGACCCGATATAGTCCGGCTATGAGTAGGTTAACTATAGACCTGATATAGTCCAGCTATGAGTAGGTTAACTATAGACCCAGATATAGTCCAGCTATGAGTAGGTTAACTATAGACCCGATATAGTCCAGCTATGAGTAGGTTAACTATAGACCCGATATAGTCCAGCTATAAGTAGGTTAACTATAGACCTGATATAGTCCAGCTATGAGTAGGTTAACTATAGACCCGATATAGTCCAGCTATGAGTAGGTTAACTATAGACCTGATATAGTCCAGCTATGAGTAGGTTAACTATAGACCCGATATAGTCCAGCTATGAGTAGGTTAACTATAGACCTGATATAGTCCAGCTATGAGTAGGTTAACTATAGACCCGATATAGTCCAGCTATGAGTAGGTTAACTATAGACCTGATATAGTCCAGCTATGAGTAGGTTAACTATAGACCCGATATAGTCCAGCTATGAGTAGGTTAACTATAGACCTGATATAGTCCAGCTATGAGTAGGTTAACTATAGACCTGATATAGTCCAGCTATGAGTAGGTTAACTATAGACCCGATATAGTCCAGCTATGAGTAGGTTAACTATAGACCTGATATAGTCCAGCTATGAGTAGGTTAACTATAGACCTGATATAGTCCAGCTATGAGTAGGTTAACTATAGACCCGATATAGTCCAGCTATGAGTAGGTTAACTATATAGACCCGATATAGTCCAGCTATGAGTAGGTTAACTATATAGACCCGACATAGTCCAGCTATGAGTAGGTTAACTATAGACCCGACATAGTCCAGCTATGAGTAGGTTAACTATATAGACCCGATATAGTCCAGCTAAGAGCATGTTAACTATTGACCCGATATAGTACGGCTATGAGTAGGTTAACTATAGAGCTGATATAGTCCAGCTATGAGTAGGTTAACTATATAGACCCGACATAGTCCAGCTTTAAGTAGGTTAACTATATACTGTAGACCCGACATAGTCCATCTATGAGTAGGTTAAATATAGACCCGATATATGAGTAGGTTAACTATATAGACCCGATATAGTGCAGCTATGAGAAGGTTAACTATAGACCCGATATAGTACGGCTATGAGTAGGTTAACTATAGACCCGATATAGTCCAGCTATGAGTAGGTTTACTATAGACCTGATATAGTCCAGTTATGAGTAGGTTAACTATAGACCCACCTGATATAGTCCAGCTATGAGTAGGTTAACTATCGACCCGATATAGTCTGGCTTTGAGTAGTTTAACTATATAGACCCGATATAGTCCAGCTATGAGTAGGTTAACTATAGACCTGATATAGTCCGGCTATGAGTAGGTTAACTATAGACCCGATATAGTCCAGCTATAAGTAGGTTAACTATAGACCTGATATAGTCCAGCTATGAGTAGGTTAACTATAGACCCGATATAGTCCGGCTATGAGTAGGTTAACTATAGACCCGATATAGTACGGCTATGAGTAGGTTAACTATAGACCCGATATAGTCCAGCTATGAGTAGGTTAACTATATATACCCGACATAGTCCAGCTATAAGTAGGTTAACTATATAGACCCGACATAGTCCATCTATGAGTAGGTTAAATATAGACCCGATATATGAGTAGGTTAACTATATAGACCCAATATAGTCCAGCTATGAGTATGTTAACTATTGACCCCATATAGTACGGCTATGAGTAGGTTAACTATAGAGCTGATATAGTCCAGCTATGAGTAGGTTAACTATATAGACCCGACATAGTCCAGCTTTAAGTAGGTTAACTATATAGACCCGACATAGTCCATCTATGAGTAGGTTAAATATAGACCCCGATATATGAGTAGGTTAACTATATAGACCCGATATAGTTCAGCTATGAGAAGGTTAACTATAGACCCGATATAGTCCGGCTATGAGTAGGTTAACTATAGACCTGATATAGTCCAGCTATGAGTAGGTAAAATATAGACCCGATATAGTCCAGCTATGAGTAGGTTAACTATAGACCCGATATAGTCCGGCTATGAGTAGGTTAACTATATAGACCCGATATAGTCCAGCTGTGAAAAGGTTAACTATAGACCCGATATAGTCCAGCTATGAAAAGGTTAACTATAGACCCGATATAGTCCAGCTATGAGTAGGTTAACTATATAGACCCGATATAGTCCAGCTATGAGAAGGTTAACTATAGACCCGATATAGTCCGGCTATGAGTAGGTTAACTATAGACGTGATATAGTCCAGCTATTAGTAGGTTAACTATAGACCCGATATAGTCCAGCTATGAGTAGGTTAACTATAGACCCGGTTTAGTGCGGCTATGAGTAGGTTAACTATAGACCCGATATAGTCCAGCTATGAGTAGGTTAACTATATAGACCCGGCATAGTCCAGCTATAAGTAGGTTAACTATATAGACCCGACATAGTCCATCTATGAGTAGGTTAAATATAGACCCGATATATGAGTAGGTTAACTATATAGACCCGATATAGTCCAGCTATGAGTATGTTAACTATTGACCCCATATAGTACGGCTATGAGTAGGTTAACTATAGAGCTGATATAGTCCAGCTATGAGTAGGTTAACTATATAGACCAGACATAGTCCAGCTTTAAGTTGGTTAACTATATAGACCCGACATAGTCCATCTATGAGTAGGTTAAATATAGACCCGATATATGAGTAGGTTAACTATATAGACCCGATATAGTTCAGCTATGAGAAGGTTAACTATAGACCCGATATAGTCCGGCTATGAGTAGGTTAACTATAGACCCGATATAGTCCAGCTATGAGTAGGTTTACTATAGACCTGATATAGTCCAGTTATGAGTAGGTTAACTATAGACCCGATATAGTCACGGCTATGAGAATGTTAATTACAGACCGGATATAGTCCAGCTATGAGTAGGTTAACTATACAACCCGATATAGTCTGGCTTTAAGTAGGTTCTAACTATAGACCCGATATAGTCCAGCTATGAGTAGGTTAACTATAGACCTGATATAGTCCGGCTATGAGTAGGATAACTATATGATCCAATATAGTCCAGCTATGAGTAGGTTTACTATAGACCTTATATAGTCTGGCTTTGAGTAACACCCATCTAGCCAAAATAAACTTCCTAATAAACTTAAATAAACTTTAATTTGGTTGCATGAATTTTTGCCAAAATAACTTGGGTATGATATTCCATCATGTAAGCAAAGTAAACAGTGTTTTCAAGGTGTTTTATTTAATTTCTTCACTCATTTCATTTCACTAATTAATTTCACTTTTTCACTCAATGTTATGTTATTGATGACTAGTCTATCCTTACGCTCTAGGTTTAGACATCTATTAAATTTTCTCTGACAGCCCAAATTTTGTCTTGTTTTTAGACGCTCTGGGCTAAGTTTGGACGGCTATTGATGGGTTATATATCATGTTGGTCTCATTGCAGCATGTGGGATCTGACAGGTTAACTCTTCTTCTCAGGCCATATTTACATAGGAGTCCATCACAGATGAGCCGTTTTGATCCACATCCTCTCTGCCGTGTTGGGATTGAAGGCTGTGCTGAATTTCATTATTGCCAAGGTCAAGGAGGGACTTTGTTGGACGTTCTCATGAGTTATGATAACGCAAATGGCAGCTTTGACTTAAGGGAGATAAATGTCACTCATATGGCAACAACCACAAACTGAAGGAGATTTATGTTGAACACCAATCTCTCCTGCTGATCTATTGCTCCTGAAGCCCCTTATAAAGCACTTTAAGGGAGATTTATACTGTATATTTTCCTTAGCCTCATTACAAAGTCACCTTGAAGTGCATGATGACGTAAATGAGAGCACTTGACCCCTGACCTGGATCAGGGTCGATATGCCAGCGGAGGTCATGAAAGGTTGGAGATCGTCCGGGCTCTTTTCTCCATTCATTAGCTGTTGCAATACCAGTTTGACAGCATTTGTGGCATGATGATGATGATGATGATGATGATGATGATGACGACCACTAAAGCAAAAATTATTTGTTCCTCCAAATGTTGGGTTACAGTGAGGCCAATTTTGGAGGATTTCAATGCAAAAATGTGATGCTTATAATTATAAAACAGCACTTGCATCCTTCTTCTGTTGAAGAGTGTGTATTATTTGAGCTGCAAATTTATTCTTATCATTTTCACGGTGGTTTTGGTCATTGTGTTGTCATGGCAGTGAAAGTATAATTGGAATTATTTGTTACACAAGGATAACAAGCTTTTTCTTTTTCACCACACTCATGGAAGCAGGTATATTGTTTGTGTTGTGGCTATACTATTGAAACAGAGTTTATATTTTGACCCTTGAAAGTGGCTCAGTGTAAGACCGATTTGTGCTTTTTCAGAATTATTCTTTGTTTTTACTCTAAGGGCCCTATTTTAACAATCTGAAACGCAAGTGTCATCAGCGCAAAGCGCAAGTAACTTTGTGGGCGGATCCCGGCGCAGTTGCTATTTTCCCGGCGGGATAAATGCCTCTTGCGCCTGGCGCAAATCTAAAAGGAGTTGGTCTGGAGTAGCTTCATTATTCATAGGTGTGGTTTGGGTGTAACGGAAATAAACCAATGAGAGCATCATATCACATTCCCTTTAAGAGCATGATGAACGAGGTGCGCTTGTTCCATGGTGCAATTCTATTTTAACGGCGCATTTACCAACGCGCTTTCTCGTCAAGGATGGGACAAACCCACCCAAATTAGCTTCAGTTAAACATGCATATAATAATTTGGGTAAATGTGTAAGCTTTATGCCTATTTTTCCCATCGTCATGGACACAACAATGATTTCCCTCATGTTTATATATTTTTCCTTAGAATAATGTATCATTTGCAAAAAGTAAAATGCATATGTGTAGCTGAGAGAATCATCTACAGTGTATGCGCGTTGTTCACACTCTGTATTATGGCCAAACATGCACACTTAAAATAGCATCTGAATGTACGGCGCAACGCGCCACTGACTTTAGACCAGTTTTTTTCTGGTCATTGGCGCAATTGTTTTCTGGAACTGCAAAATAGCACCAGGGATTGTTTGCACCGAAACACGCCTCCTTTTTGCGCCAACCCGCCCAGGGAGCGCAAGTTAATTTCCTAGTTTACAGACATGCGTCTATGGAGGGAAAAATTCCGCTTTGCGCGAGTGCAAAATAGGAATGATAAATGCGTCAATGTATGAAGTCATTTGCGCCGGGTGCCAGATAGAGCCCTAAATGTTTTTTTGTGGTTCGGGCCGGTCCTTCTGACCACGATCAGAGTTCTCGATACTTCGAGCTCTCTGCTTCCGAGGAAGTAGACGTGCTCAGTATCGATGCGATGACCGTGAGTTCAGGCCCGCCAGTTCACGGCCAAGCATATGGGAAACTGGTGAGGTTGTGACTCGTGCCGTGGCCAGACTTAACATCAGCTGGCCACAAGATGAGCAGGGAACGCAAGTTCAAAGTAAATTAGATGAGCGTTTCATGCGGCACGGGTCACGGCCTCAGTGCCGGGGTTTGTCGTTTTTTCCTGATCTCCACGAAAAGGAGATCGTGGGATAAACCACATTGTCCCGTGTCTCCAAACCCAGGGTCCTAAATTTTTGCAATAAAGATTCTGTGACTGAGATCTCGCGTTTGCCGAGGCAGCGTGTAGGTTACGAGTCTACTCTGCAGTAAAGATTCTGTGACTGGAATCTCGCGTTTGCCGAGGTAGCGCGTAGATTTAAGGTCTGCATTGCAATACAGAAACTATAGTGACTCGGATCTCGCGTTTGTCGAGGCAGCGTGAAGATTACGAGTCTACTTTGGAATAAAGAAAACTGGCCTGTTCTCCGACGCTGTAACTTCATTCGTCGAACAGGTTTATAATTAAATAAATAAAATAAGATATATATATAGACATCCTGTCGAGGCAGTGGCTGAGGCCCGGGGAATGGAGACTTCATCCGGAGGTGGTGAAGTCGATATGGGAGAGGTTTGGACCAATGGAAGTGGATCTGTTTGCGTCTCAAGAGACGTCCCACTGTCCACTTTGGTTCTCCCTCTCACATCCAGCCCCACTGGGGTTGGATGCCATGGCACAGGCCTGGCCGATGCTTCGCTTGTATGCTTTTTCCCCGATCGCTCTGCTCCCGGCAGTCCTGGAGAGGGTCCGTCAGGAGGGCATCAGTCTACTTCATGGTTGCCCCAATGTGGCCGACACGAGTATGGTTTTCGGACATATTATCACTCCTCATAGCTCCGCCATGGCAGATTCCTCTGAGGAGGGATCTGTTGTCTCAGGCAGAGGGCACAATCTTCCACCCTCATCCGGAGCTGTGGAAGCTGTGGGTCTGGCCTCTGAGGGGGTTCAGTACCTAAATGCTGGTCTATCAGCTGGAGTGGTTGAAACCATACTTAGCTCTAGGGCTCCATCTACCAGGAGATTATATGGCCTCAAGTGAATTGTGTTCATCACTTGGTGTAGAGAACATGAGTTAGATCCAGTGAACTGCCCGGTGGCTTCAGTTCTGGAATTTCTCCAAGATCGTTTCTCTGCGGGTCTCTCCCCGTCCACTCTTAAGGTGTACGTGGCTGCCATTTCGGCTTTCCACGCACCATTAGATGGTGGGCCTCTGGGGAGGCACCAGTTGGTCATCCGGTTTCTCCGTGGTACTTGGAGGATGAGGCCGGCAACCAGGTCCAGGGTTCCTGCCTGGGACCTGGCAATAGTTCTGGAGGGGTTATCCCTGGCCCCCTTCGAACCTTTGGAGTCAGCTTCGCCTAAGGACTTAACGGTAAAATGTGTTTTTCGCTTAGCTATTACCTCACTTAAGAGGGTGGGAGATCTCCAGGCCCTGGCAGTAATGCCAGCTTGCTTGGAGTTTGCCCCTGGCAGAGTGAAGGCCTTTTTGCACCCGAGTCCGGGCTACGTGCCTAAAGTTCCTTCGAATATGGCTCGTTCTACAGTCCTTCAGGCATTCCATCCTCCACCTCATGTGTCGGCGGAAGAAGAGAGGCTTCATTTGCTCTGCCCCGTCAGAGCTTTGAGCTTGTACCTTGAGAGGTCCTCTTCTTGGTGAAGGTCGGACCAGTTATTAGTATGTTTTGGGTCACCTAAGAAGGGGCTCCTGGCAACCAAGCAGACTATTAGTAACTGGATTGTCCAGGCTATTACTGAGGCTTACAAGGTGCGTGGCTTGCCTTCACCTTTAGCCTTAAGGGCTCATTCAACTAGAGGCATGGCTTCCTCTAGGGCCCTCTTGTCGGGAGTACCTCTACAGGAGATCTGTGAGGCAGCCGGCTGGGCTACTCCACATACTTTTATTAGTCTTCACCTTCCTAGTACACCTGGAGCACACGTGCTTAGTCCTTGCTGAGTGCCTAGACAGCTTCACTCCGGGACAGGCCTATTCGGTGCGTGGCCTAGTGGGCACTCGTTCCCCAAGGTGTCGATTCTCGACGCAGTGTCTCGAGTTCCCTCGAAAGGGAACGTCTCGGGTTATGACTATAACCCTTGTTCCCTGAGTAGGGAACGAGACACTGCGTCGTTCTGCCACGCCCCTTGAGGCCTTAGAGCGTCTTGCTTCATCGCGAGGCTAGTGTGTGTTGTGACAACGTCACTTTTATACTTCCAGGTATGCCGTCACATGTTACGTCATGACACAACACCAATAAGGATTTGATTAGTTTAATACATACTTCAGAGGTCACGCTTCAGGGAGTGTCCCCAAAGTGTTCGATTCTCGACGCAGTGTCTCAGTTCCCTTCTTCAAGGAACAAGGGTTATAGTCATAACCTGAGACGTTTTCCTCAGTGATCGGGGCCGGTCCTGGGTTGATGTTAAGGGCCAGTGTTTTCCTCAGTGATCGGGTTCGGTCCCGGGTCGATGTTAAGGGCCAGTGTTTTCCTCAGTGATTGGGCCGGTCCCGGGTCGATGTTGAGGGCCAGTGTTTTCCTCAGTGTTCGGGCCGGTCCCGAGTCGATGTTAAGGGCCAGTGTTTTCCTCAGTGATTGGGCTCGGTCCCGGGTCGATGTTAAGGGCCAGTGTTTTCCTCAGTGATTGGGCCGGTCCCGGGTCGATGTTGAGGGCCAGTGTTTTCCTCAGTGATTGGGCCGGTCCCGGGTCGATGTAAAGGGCCAGTGTTTTTCCTCAGTGATTGGGCCGGTCCCGGGTCGATGTTGAGGGCCAGTGTTTTCCTCAGTGATTGGGCCGGTCCTGGGTCGATGTTGAGGGCCAGTGTTTTCCTCAGTGATTGGGCCGGTCCTGGGTCGATGTTAAGGGCCAATGTTCACCAGTGTTTTCCTCAGTGATCGGGGGCCGGTCCCGGGTCGATGTTAAGGGCCAATGTTCACCAGTGTTTTCCTCAGTGATCGGGCCGGTCCCGGGTCGATGTTAAGGGCAAGTGTTTGCCAGTGTTTTTACCTCAGTGATCTTGGCCGGTCCTAGGGTCGATGTTAAGGGCCAATGTTCACCAGTGTTTTCCTCAGTGATTCGGGCCGGTTACAGGGTCAATGTTAAGGGCCAGTGTTCACCAGTGTTTTCCTGAAGCGTGTGTAATTGCAGTGCTGTGAACTGAATAAACTCGCATGCACTGATGCACAAGAGTGTTTACTGCAAGGAAAGACTTTAGTCCAAAATGATGTTTACAACATGATCTTGGTTTTCACTGTCTGTGAATAATTAGAGTTTTTGTGCTATAAAACACAACTGGACTCTCTTATCAAATCATACAGAATATTGTTTTAAAACGGAGTCGTGACGAAGTGTAAAACATTCTTTGCTTATAGAGGCATTCACACTGAATGTGAAAGTGACTAAAGAATGATTTGACTGTGAGAAACATGTAATGCATAATATATTAGATTAGAAAATTCCCTGAACAAATAATAACACAGCCTTTCTCCCAAAATAAGGGACGAAAGAAAGAAAGAAGTGCAGTGAATGCATTTCTGTAGGCGTTTGTGCGTATTTGCTCAAATATTGCTTTAAGAGATCAGAGTTGCATGCATAAAAATTTGTCTGGCTTATTAAAACCATGATGTAATTAGTTTAATTAAGATGTGGAGTGCCAATGGGCAATTTCATAATGATACAGCTCTACACATTTTTTAACTTATAGCCTCCTCATTGCTACTTAGCAATTAATATCAAAGTTGAATGGGCCATAAAGTGTGTGTGTATTTCTCCCTGTGGTGTGCAAGGTCTCGACATCATCCTCACACACAGACAGTGTTCAGCGCCATAGTCAGTCACGGCAGTGCGTAATGAAGGGAAGGCGAGGCGGCTCACCTGAGCAGGAGATGCTTGGGGTTACGAGTTAGAGAAGTTTATCGTGGCTTTATTGCGTTCTGTATCCCCTGCCTCATGTTGAGTTATTGGATTCAGAGGACTGTGTTGTTTTCTGTTTCTCCAACTGTTCCTAGTGATCCGGAGCAAAAGCGTATTTGAACAAGCTGGCTCTCAGTATGAGAATCTGACAAACTCTGTAAACAACATTTTAACTCAGTGTTTCCTACAGCTCAGCCTTTTGATTCTTCAGCCTTGTACTTCCTGTTGTGCTTCTTGTTTAGCTATGAAAAGCACATCTTATTGATTTTAAAAAATGGTGGATTTAATGGATGGATAGATTAATGAAAGAGGTCATGACATGAGAAATTAAATTTGCGTCGTTCTTTAGACATTTACTGTACGAGGACGTTGTACCATTATAATATCCTGCAAGTTTCAGAGCTTAAAGGAATAGTTCACTTTAAAATGAATCATTTCACTCACCCGAACGTGGTTTCAAACCTGTACGAGTTTCTTTTTTCTGCTCAACACAAAAGAAGATCCTTATAATTATTCAATTATTATTAGTCAATGGGGTCCATCAACTGTTTGGTTCCCGACATTCTTTAAAATACATTCTTTGTGTTCGAAGAAAGAGAAGTGCGTACAGGTTTGAAACAACATATTGGTGAAAACATAATTTATGTCAGAATACTCATGTTTGGGTGGACATGTGATTATGAATGACGAGCATTTGGATTCTTCAGAGATCTGCTGGCACTGAAGGTCAGAAACATGGAGACTTGATGCTCATGTTTGAGTGAACACGTCACCAAACTCCCAGATGGTGCTTACTGCTCAAGGTTATTGTTATGCTGCTATTTCATTGATAATTAGAACGTCAGGAATTAATATAAGACCTCGGACAGTGCCAGCATCTAATATTCTGTTGTGTGGACAAGGTGACTTTACCTATGAATTATGGAAAGTCATAAATCTTGAAATGCACTGGGTCCTGTTCTGCTTCTGATGGGTGCTTACTCTAGAAGGAAGAACTGGAGTGATCTTCTACATGTGACGATGATCTTCTACATGTGACGATGATCTTCTACATGTGACGATGATCTTCTACATGTGACGATGATCTTCTACACGTGACGATGATCTTCTACACGTGACGATGATCTTCTACACGTGACGATGATCTTCTACATGTCTTTCACAGGAGCTCATTACTCAAAGGAGAGCACTCGAGGAGGCGGACACGACCTGCACAACTTCATCTCCTCCGGCTTTGTGACACTGGGCCGAAGTCACGCCAAAGGTAACATGATTCTATTTCGCTGCTTAATGGCTGAAAATATTTGTCCATAACAAACGTTTTATTTCTCAGCTGGATAGAGATTCTCAGTGCTCTGAATCTGGATCCTGTGATCGGCTCTTCTGTCTGTTGAGTCTTATGCTGTATAATGCACATCTGTTAGGTAACGAAACCCGGAAGTGACTCTGAATGAAACTCAGAGTCGCTTTGGCTGCTTGGCTTCAATAAAAGTTCTGAAACTTACAGTATGATTTATAGTACAATGGCCTCTTACATGCCAATTTCTCAGTTCACAACCCTTTAATGTTGAGAGGTTTGTTAGTTTGTGTGACGAAGAAGTTCCCAAAGAAGCCAAAGCTTGAGTTTAACATACGCAAGAAACGAACAGGGATTTCCACACACTCTTCAAGGCTTTCAGACATCAGTCCGCTCCACTGTTCCAGGTTTCCCATCTTCACTTCCCACAATAGAGTTCACAACAAAGCTGTTTTATTTTCTATTAATTTTTTTATGAGATGTCTTATGTAAATTTGGAAGAAGACTAAATTTGCATTTAAACCCTAAATATTTTTTTAATATAAAACTTAACTTTTTTTAATTTAAACTTTAAATTTAATTTGATTATTGTTTCAATAGAAATTCTAAATTCTAAACATAGTGGATGAAGTGGATTTAATACAGTAAACAGTTAAAAAGTCCCAGTGGTTAAACTTCACTGAAAATCAGATAAGACCTATTCTCTTAAAATACTTCAACATTTCTCACATTATCAGTTTGTTCGCTATAGTTTATAAATGGTGATAATATGAGCAGAACTCAGTTCTCAGATCAGTGGATATTTGACTGGTTTTGTCCGTCCTTCTGTTGGACTCTCACACATGAATTATGTTGAATATCTGTCAGCTGGTAAATTTAACTACACAATTAGATAATACCAGTTTAGCTCAACCAGTGACCAAGCAATACTTCATGTTGTTCAGAGTGTGTGTAAAAAGAGCATTAGTGATTACAGCTCAAAGTGGAGGAATCATTTTTGGTCCCAAATGTGTATAAATGTCACTGGTATGAAGAATATGTTGTGCGTGTAAAATGTCACAGTTTACTTTATTCTGCTCTCCTCACTTACAGAAATGAACTATAGTGTCCTGCACACACTAGTGAAGGAATATCAAAAATATATCCGGTGTGTGAATAATGTTTGCTTGGACTGTATGTTATTTTAAAGATTTCTACAGAAATCTGGGTGTGTGTATCATGGATCTGCAGTCTAACTCGAGTAATGTGAACGTTTTGTAAGATGTGGAAGCCTGATTTCTAACACGTACATGAAAACATCAAGCTTCATCTAATCGCCTCCGGTAAGGTGCCGTTCTTCATCCCACTTCGCGTACAAGCCGTGCACATGTGTCAGCTCTCGCTGGTTATGCAGAAATTAATATTCATGCGCTCTCTGCTGACTCAGACTGGCAACAATGAATCTACTCTCTGTGCAAAAGAATCACTGATGAAAACCTGACAATATTAATGGCGTTTCTGTAAGTCCTTTAAAGGGCAAGGAAACGAGCAGGGCGTGACGTGCGGTCGAGCCGTCATGAGTGTGTGGTGGCTCAGTAACACGCACAGCTCTTAACCAGCGTAGAACAGGGGAACTCGTAGTGATCGTACCGAAATAACCCCACGAGAGGACAAGACAATCTCCATTAGGACTGCAATTTCATTTCCTCCAGTACAAAGCATTGACCTAAAACCCATTTATTTCCCGTCTGTCTGCATAAACCTGCCGGAGGACGGTGCTTGGGTTATGTGCCTTCATGCCCTCTCACAATGGCCTATTCAGCATCTGGTGGTGGAAGGGACGGCCTATTTTTGTTGGTCATGAAACATGAGGAGAAGGATCTGGACGCTGCAGGGGGAATGAAAAGCTTCCAGACTTGATGCGTTTCAGACATGATAAAAACACCCTTCGTTTCTTCTGACTATATCTACAGCCCGGGTTGCAATGCTTTGTTATGGGCATTTTGTTGTCACCCTGGACAAGTTAATCTACTCGCTGTTCCTGGGGATTTTCATGACAAATGTTTAATGCATATATCTTCTAAAAGTTCATTATTTGAGACGTGCACTTGCGTAAAGATTGCTTTAAAGATAATGCATGGACTATGTAACAAACGCTCTAACTATAAAGGTAAAACTGTCTTGATACGAGTCTGCTGACGGTGAATAGAGTCTACAGTTTCTACATTGACAGGCTGAAGTCAGTGTGTTTAACTAAGGCCGGTTTGGAAACACACATCTCCAGTGTTGAGCGTCTCACAGCCAAATACAGTCAAACCAAAAATTATTCAGACACCAGATAGTATTATAAATGTCTGTTTTAGTGTGTGCTGGACACTATAAGTTCATTTATGTAAGTGAGGAGAGCAAATTAAGTAAACTAAAAGCATGTAAGTAAGTATTATAACCAAACATTCTTCAGACTGTGAAATGCCTGTCAAATTTATACAAATTTGGGACCAAAAATGATTCCCACACTTTGACCTGACCATGTTTAGCTGAAGTGTTTTTTTCTTTCATTTCTAAGGCACTTTTTTGGTATTATCTAATTGTGTAGTTAAATTTACCAGCTGACAGATATTCAACATAGTTCATGTGTGAGAGTCCAACAGAAGGACGGACAAAACCAGTCAAATATCCACTGATCTGAGAACTGACTTCTGCTCATATTATCACCATTTTATAAACTATAGCTGTGATGATGTGAGAAATGTTGAAGGAGTCTGAATACATTTAGTTTGTTTATTTGACTGAAAGTCCTTTGACGACAATGATAAGCACAAAGCGCTTTAGATATTGCCTCACATTCCCTCACACACACACACAGACACACACACACACACCGACGGCGGTGTCAGCCATGCAAGGCCATTCAGCTCGTTGGGAGCAGCGGGGGTTAGGTGTCTCACACACACACACACACACACACACACACAAACGTTTGATTCATTCCAGTGAAACCAATGTTTGGAACACACACTCTCTTCCTGATAGTGATGCAGTTAGAGTGTGTGTGTCTCTGAGTCTCCCCGAGTGTGTGTGTCGGATAGCCGTTCTCTCGGTAACTAAAGCCGACGTGTCGGGGGATGTTTCCTGCTGATGTATTGCTGCTGTTTCTGGCGGTCCTGTCGTCTGATGTTGCCATGCCACCGCTCTCCTCTCCTCTCCCTCTTCTTGAGCTCCAGAATAGCCCGTCTCCAGGATTCTCCATGGTGATTACAGGGTCGTTGAGGAGGCCGACTCTGGCTGCGCTGAAGCGTCGAGTGCTCGTAATCATGTGAATGGTGTGTTGTTCTCTGACGGCCGTGGTGAACACGCTTCACATGCGGCTGATCAAGAAAACAAACTCCTTGACCAACCTTATTTATTAAGTCTTAATCCCTTTAGTTCTTATTCTTAATTAGGAACATTTTTTATGACAGAAATGAAGCGAACTGACTGGAGCCGAACTGAGACGCTCTCCTCTTCTGCAGGATTGTCCTGTTATCTGAAACACTCGGTGCTGTAGACATAAAGCTGACTCCACTTGACAATCAAAGCCGAACTCATAATTATTCATATCCGTATGTGTCTCAAAAGTCACATCGTTCTTTCACACGGCTGGTTCCTGGACAGGGACAGATGCGACGGGTTTTCAGAGCTCTGACCTTTGGTTCTGCTTCGGCTCGAATAAAGAGCACTTCCCCCGAAGACATGGAGATGGTTCTTTCACATAAACGTGTTAATATGCGGAGTCCTGGTGTCATCTTCAGGAGCGCTGCGTGACGGGAAGAGAAGTGGGTTTATCACTGTCCGTCTTCAGCCGTATCCCTCCGCTAGAACCAGGTCTAACATGCAGATGTCTGGGACTAACTAGAGCCTCATGCAGGGAATCGTGGAAGATCTTGCCTTCAAGACTTTACTGTATACGCTCTGACGTTCTGACTTTTATCTTAAACTTCTAGTCAACAGAATGTGTTAAAGGGACCATTCTTGGGTTATTCCTGAGTGTGTGTTTCTTCCGGAGAAGCGTTTTGGCCATCCATAAATGTCTAAGTAATCTTCCCATTCAGTCCTTTTCCCACTCATTCAAAAAACAATCTTTTGAAATTTCCATTCCAATAATAAAAGTCAGTCTGACAGATATTGAAATGCTCTGAAATTCTCTGATTATTCTTGAGATGAGAACTCATTGGCATTTCTCCCATGATATGTTAAATATTGTTGATTTGCATATCAGATCTGGAATATCTTTCGAACTGCCGCTTTGATCGACGGCCTCCAGATCAGACGGGTTTAACAGATCAAGGTTTGAGTTTTTAAACTGACATTGATTGTTTAGTCTGGTCCAACTGCGCCAGGCTCGAATCGGCTCCTTCATTATTCGGATAAAGGGAATGATTATATCACGATACATGCGTAGCTTTGATTGACAGAACAACTGGTGGATGGAGGGATTGGATTTTAAGCGATTTATCCGTGGCTGAAAAGTTATTAACACACACCTTCTTCTGTCAAAAGCAACTTTAAATCACCCTGACTGATGCCTGGTTGCAGTTTCTGGTGTTATGGAGACGCGTGCCGCTGCTGTGTGGGTTCTCTGCGCCAGCGGTGGGTTTAGAAAGGTTTGTCCTTAAACGAGTAGATTTGTAAAGCACTATCGCTGGTGTTTGGAAACTGATTAGGAGTGTAAGCCACAACACTCAATGCCTTTTTAACAGCACTGAGGAATGGGCAATTATGCAAACACAAGTAAACACATTAGCTGTGAAAATAAAAGTAAGAGGAACCAGATGCCGTCAATCCGGCTGGCTTCAGTAGTGTATGTGTGTGACGTGTGGGTTATGGTTATGTGTATGACCCCTAACATTTGCATATGCCAGCCCATGTTCACTGACAGACGAGACGGAGCTGTGTCAGCTGAAGCATGGCAGCCGATCAGTGTTCGGATGTACACATGAACACAAGTATATTTTTAGTCCCTTCGTTTCGAGCCTCTTGAAGAAACAATGGGTTCATTTTATTTCTCTGGACATTTTCAAACATTTCACAGATGAGGCGACGACTGTTTCCTCAACTTGCCAAGAGCTGGCCTCGGATCGAGCTGATGTGTTGTTGTTCAAGTTCAGACAGGTAATCTTTCAGTTTAAAATCGTTCAATACTGTTTTTGCATCAGTAAGTCAAATCAGTGATTAAAATCAACTTCACATCATTTCTTTTAGTAGGATGAATCAATCACAGTGCAAGTTTTTCTGGACACTTGCCAAACTCGTTACGAATTCAATGATGCACATTACACTGCACAACGAAGCTTAACTGTATTGACATCATCGGGTGTCTACTGCATTAGAGATAGAGTAGAGACTGCATTCCAATGATAATCTCTTCACCTCACAATCGACAAGCTCACTGTCCTCTGCTTGCTCAATGCTCATCACAGCAACAATTTATGTGATGGGAATAGATTGAAATACTTCAAAACCATCTCACTTATCATTGTTGAATTCGATGGCTGTAATAGTAAAAAAACATATAATAACTGTAGTAAAATTATATCGAGAAGTTTCACACATAATACATAGCTATTTCATATGCAAGCATGTCAGCCAATCCACAGCAGAGGCCGGCTCACACAGCAGACACGCCCCTTCAATCAGAGTGTTCAAAGCAGAGACTAAAATCAGGCTAGGAAAAATGCCTTTTCATTTCTAAATTATGACTATTTTTGATCTAAAACATATTAACATTATAAAGGCAACCCAGGAAACATAAAATAATTTTAAAAACCATTCTAGGGCACCTTTAAATAAAAAGGTGATATGGACGTAGATGAGGCTTGATGGACGAAATCAGGCTTATATACACGTCCAGGGAAACCCGACTCCCACCGCATGTCAGGTATCCACTCATCTCTGGTTTCTGGCATCTCTGGAACACCATATCGAGTCCAAGCTTTAATTTAAATTGATTCCGATTCTCCGTTTCTCATGTGAAATCCACTCCGTCCGCAGCCCTTCTGCCTGGAGAGCCCCGCCCACGAGAGCCTGATTGGCTGGCTGCACACGCTCCTCTGATTGGCTGTGATTGAGTCACAGTTTCTCCTTCAGTGTGGACAGATGAACGATTCCGTCACATCGACAGAGTCCTAATCAAGCACGTCTGTAAAACACACGAGAACCGCCACAATCCTCACCGGCAAACTTATCAGTGTGACAACAATCAGGAGAATCCTCCCAGTGTGTCCAGAACAGCGGATCTGGTAAATGTCAGCCAGTCGCGTCTCGCTCTGGAACCTGAGCCCAAGAGGAATGCACGTCTGAAGCCCTTCCGGCTTAAGCAAGAGATTGTGCTTCATTTTCTCGCCCACACCAATGTGTGTGTTTTAAAACGCATCTCCCTCTCGCCTGGCCTTCCGTCACACTTAGGACGGTGTCCTTATTGATGAAAACAAACCTTTTTAAAACACTTTCCAAAGTGGATGCATTTGAAACGCTGCTTTTGTGATATAGTGTGGACTGGGAAAACTGGGGTATTTGAAAATTCGATGATGTAAGTTAGTCATGTGACCGCCAGTGTTTACCCCAGGTTACGTCTGCATTAATCCAGACTTGTGAAGCGCTGTTATCCTGTTTCAGTCGCTCTCTGTCCACACTAGCATCTCCAGAGTTTCAGTGCAAAACCCTCACAGAAGATGGGAAAGAAATAAGAAAGTTTCGCTCGATCTTCTGGATCATTCTATTCAGCAGATATCTCAGCATGCCTGATTGTCCGGGTCGCTGCGCTCACTGTTAAGTGTCCGCTGCTCTGCCGACTGTTGTCGTGTTTCCCCGCAGGACAGCAGATGCGAGAGAGTTTCGGTCACTGTGATGTGAAGAGTGTGTGAAAGAGAACACAACAGGCACAATACCACTGGCACACACACATTTCTATTGGTGCAGCATGAGCTCATGTGACGAGCTTAGGCCATCGTCTGTCAGCATACAGCCAGTCCTCCAGTCCACACTCCAGTGCCTTTCACCTTTTCAGAAAGTGTTTTCATATCTCGAGGGAGAGAAGAATGTTCTGAGACTTTTTGATCCTTTATTATCCAATATTTTATCCATTTATCCTTTTTTTTAGACTTTTATGTTTATCTTTATTAGTATTTTTCGTATCATTTGCTGCTGTGGAAGCTGAGCTAATGCAGAAACAATATTAAATCAAGTTCTTCTTACGATGGGAGAAATGATATTGCCAGGAACGTGCAAATCCTTCTTCTTCATTCGCTGAAGGGCTTGATGTGATTGACAGGTCTTTCGCGGAGTGAACTGTCTCTGAACGGATGATTTATAATGCAAGAGAACATTTGATCATAACCCTTTACACACAGTCAGAGCGAGAAACACTAGCTTAGGTTATATTTCCCAACTGATGGAGATGCTTCTTCAATATTCTGTGGTTAAATTTCTTGATCTTTTTCATCGTCTCGTTTCCACGATTCCTTTTTTTCACACTGATGTGAAGTTCTGATCTGTGAGAGAGAGCCGACCGATCCTGGACGACGAACATAATGTACAGTATCAGTGTTTTATCAGAGCTCGTCACAGGAAGTGCTGGTAGGCATCGATCTTCATGCAAAGGATCTTTTGAGAATCCGTACGTCACGTGGGGAACAAGAACATCATGTTAGGCGTTCCACACACTCTTCATGAGCTTCATACCAGCAGATTATTCACATGTAATGAAACACACACGTACACACACACATAGAGATACACACACATTTTGCAGTGATGGCTGCAGGGTTTCAGTGCAGTGTGTGCGTGTGTGTGTGTGAATGCAGTGATGGCCAGAGGGTTGTGCGTGTTCGAGCCTTTCAGACGCTGTTTATCCGTGACTGTATTGACAATATCCCAGTGCCTTTCTGCTCGAAATATGATCCTCGCGGCAGATTAATGTGTGTGTGTGTGTGTGTGTGTGTCAGGGCCGTCACAGCCTGGGCAGAAGGAGACATATAGTATTTGAAGAATCTGTGTATTCAACATGACAGACAGTAAACGATGGCATCTCTTTTATTTTATTATGGTAATGCGGTAACACTGGCCTCACTTCCCGAACGCTACAAATTGAATTATAAATTGTGTCAGTTCATATCTGAAAGATGACTCTCTCCCTATCTCTTTCTCTCTCTCTCTTTGTCTCTCTCTCTCTCTGCATCGGGTGGAAATGAAATGGACTCGCATCTCATTGTCTGCAGGATCTTCTGAGAGCACGAAACATCGTGAGATTAGCAGAAATCATCTCAAACCAGCAGTGCGTTCATGAATACATTAGCAGATGAAGGGCGAAGCACAGGAGTGTGTGTGTGTGTGTGTGTTGTCCACGTTTATGTTCTGGTTTGATCTCAGTCCTGACTCTGAACCCGTGACGTCCACATGAAGCGCTGGAGCTCCTATAGATGGATTACATACATCACGATTTAATAAACTCATTCAGATTGAATGAAGCGCAGACACACAAGCTAACCTATTTATTGTAGGAGGCGTTAAGCCTCATCATGCCTAATGTTTCTCAGGAAGCAAAATATAGATAATAATGTAGATCTGGAGCTCAACTCCTGCTTTAGGGTTGTGATCTATTATTCATATAACGACCGAAGCAAGAGCGGTGTGTTTCTGTGCTTGGTGGAATACAGTTCTGCGTTCAAAGATTTCTGTCACCACAATAATGATGGTAATATCATTATATCAGGCTCTATTAACTGAATAAAATGTGCAATTCATAATCTTTTTTTTTTTTAATGAGTCAAAAATGTAGAGTAATACCATCCTGATATCATAATGAAGAAGAAGAAAACCTCATTAAAAGAGTAAAATTATTTGGTTAAAACGTATATGTTTATAAAATAAAATTGTATTAATATAGTACATTTGCATTACAGTAAACTTAAAACTTCTACAACCTTCTAACATTTTCATGTTTTGTAACTTCTGCAATAATCAGCGTCTTTAAACAGAGATCATCAATGAACTACAACCAAGTTGTTTGTTCAAGCCATTTGCCTTTTTATTATTCATTTTTTAATAATTTAAAGACATGTTCATTTATTAATAGGCAGCAGCTGAATACACTAGAGTGAACATAGCGATAGATTCTGTTTACACTATGCAAAAATAGCAATGTTTTCTTGCCAACAATTGGGTTCAGTTCTTCAGGTGTTCAAGCTGTGCTGGTTCAGGTATTCAGGTCTTTGGGTGTTCAGTTATTTGGGTGTTCAGGTCTTCGGGTGTCCAGGTGTTCAAGTTCTGCAGGTTCAAGTATTCAGGTCTTTGGGTGTTCAGTTCTTCGGGTGTTCATGTGTTCAGGTATTCGGGTGCTCATGTTGTGCAGGTTCAGGTATTCAGGTCTTTGGGGGTTCAGTTCTTCGGGTGTTCAAGTTGTGCAGGTTCAGTTATTCAGTTCTTCAGGTGTTCCGGTCTTCGGGTCTTTAGGTGTTCAGGTGTTCAGGTTGTGCAGGTTCAGGTCATTGGGTGTTCAGTTATTTGGGTGTTCCGGTCTTTGGGTGTCTAGGTGTTCAGGTGTTGCAGGTTCAGGTGTTCAGGTCTTTGGGTGTTCAGTTCTTCGAGGTGTTCAGGTATTCAGTGTGTTCCAGGTTCATCAAGGGTGTTTGGGTGTTCAATTCTTCGAGGTGTTCAGGTGTTCAGGTTGCGCATGTCAAGTCACCTTTATTTATAGTGCTTTTTACAATACAGATTGTATCAATCTGTTGTGCAGGTTGTGCAGGTTCAGGGTGTTCAGGTATTCCGGGTGTTCAGTTATTCAGGTGTTCAGGTCTTCAGGTGTCTAGGTGTTCAGGTGTTCAGGTGTTGCAGGTTCAGGTATTCAGGTCTTTGGGTGTTCAGGTGTTGCAGGTTCAGGTATTCAGGTCTTTGGGGGTTCAGTTCTTCGGGTGTTCAGGTGTTCAAGTTGTGCAGGTTCAAATTATTCAGGTTGTGCAGTTTCAGTTATTCAGTTCTTCGGGTGTTCCAGCTTCGGGTGTTTAGGTGTTCAGGTATTCAGGTTGTGCAGGTTCCAGGTGTTCAGGTCTTTGGGTGTTCAGTTATCGGGTGTTCAAGTTGTGCACCTTCAATTATTCAGGTTGTGCAGTTTCAGTTATTCAGTTCTTCGGGTGTTCCAGTCTTCGGGTGTTTAGGTGTTCAGGTATTCAGGTTGTGCAGTTTCAGTTATTCAAGTTCTTCGGGTGTTCTGGGCTTCTGGGTGTTTAGATGTTCAGGTATTCATGTTGTGCAGGTTCAGGTGTTCAGGTCTTTGGCAGATCAATAATATTGTTGAATATTAAATGTCCCCAACGAAGCAAGCCAAAAGGCCAAGGCAACATCACAATCACCATGTTTCTTTTTGTTAAAGTATCTAATATAGGTGTCGACAGGAGATCTTCATGTGTTCTGTGAGCATGGCCTGTGAAATTGGCCGGTTCTGAGAGCACGTTGTGTAACTTATTGAGTCGCACCGGCAGCACATGTGAGTTCAGACTCCCACTGAGAGCTAATGGATGGAGGGCCCTTTATGTCATTCTCCAGTAGAATAAATGCTTCAGACAGGATTCCGTACAATAGCCCAGATCTGGAGTGCAATTAGATGAATCAGCACAATCACTCCTAAAGGAAAGGTTTTAATGCCTTTTCATTTTGATAATCTTATATGTGCAAACAATTATAAGCCTGTGACCTTTGTTAGAATGACAGTGATTTTATATGCTAAGTTAGTTTGTGTTTTCTTTTTCTCCGCCAACAAAAATGTCTCGGAAAGAAGCCCAGCATCTGGTTCGGTGCGTCATATATGACAGCATTTTATGATCAAGTCCGATCCAAGATCCGGGTTTTCATTGTCACATATTACACAGATAAGCAAACTGATAAACAGTGAATATTAGCTGCTCAACCAAACATATTTGAGGAGCAGAACTGAATGTTTGTACAAGACAAGAGTGAACCAATGAAGCTTTCACTTTAATCTGATCTAATCTGCAATTTCTATGTTACAGTTTTTCTCGATTGTTTACACACATTTCCTGCAAGTATGCCTCTTACTCTCAGAACTCTACACACAAATCTAAAAAACACACAATCGGCAAAACCCCTCAATTCTAGTGCAAAATGAAACTTTACATTCAAAACAATGTTATATATTCTCAAAATGTTATTTTGTTTTCATATGACACACACAAACCATCATATGAATAGACATTTATAAGAACCAGTTGAACACTGATGTGCTCAACGTAAAACACTATGCATCAATGGAAAACGCCTTCTCCATTCATCATCATACTGTAAGATTTGGTGATGGCACAGGTTAAAAGAAGACCGACTTAGCAGATCCGAGGTGATGTTGTAAATCCTGACGGAGCTCCCTGTGTGTCAGCTGGGTGTATGTCAGTATCGCAGCAGCAACCTTCCAGTCTCTCTTGTGAAGCCAACGCGCAAGTGAATCCAACTGCAGTTCATTCGACTGGCCACTAGAGACAGGCTCCAAAAGAGACTCAGTCCCATGTTAAAATGCCTTTACAGCAGGAACACTGGCGCACACTGGTACAGCAGTAGCGACGGCACTGCCAGTAGCATATAGCATTAGCTCCTTAGCCTGAGCTAACTCCATCACGTTGAGCTAGGAGGTGTGGTCTCAGCAACAGACTCCTTTTTCGCTTATTTCACTTTTTGCTGGTAAGATGGTAAGATGGTAACACACTTACGCAATTTTTTTTAACAGTCGATGGGAATGTTTCTGCATTCAGTTTGTGTGTGTTAGTAAACGATGGCAGAATGAAAAGCGGAATGATGCAGTTTTTATGATCCTAACCTTTTAAGCACATTGATGCTTCCTGATCCATGATGGATCTCTTCTGCAAACTTACATATCACCTTGATCCCGAGGCTCTGTTCCAACACATAGTTTAAAGCTAAACCTGGGCAGAAATCTTTTGAACAAAATGAAGAAGAATGCAGACATCTGAGAGTATCTGTGGGTGTGTGTGCAGAGATCGCATCCCTCGAGTCCTGAGAGAGAGGTGTGTGTGTGTGTGTGTGTGTGTGAGAGAGAGAGACTTTTGACTTTTAAATTACATTTTATTTTACATGAAAGACTTAAAATACTCGATTCTTCTTTAAAAGAAATTATTTATATAAAAGGGGGGGGGGTTTCTAATATTTTATGCAACTCCAAAGCTTATCTGATAACCTAGCCCTTCATCAGGGCTTACACAACAGGCCTTCTGTTCCCCACATCAAAAAAAATTTCAATATCATTTACCATTTCATAGTAAGCAAACTCCAGCATCAAACATCCGTTACCAATCCTTTAAGCATAATCACCGAATCTTACTCCTCTTAAATTAAAAGTCCTGTTTTTTCTTGTTAACCAAATTGCCATCTTCGCTTTACCAAAAATAAAATTCAATAATACTACTTTTTGCTTATTTTTAGTACTATATTTTGGCCCAAATATAAATAAACCATTAGTAAACAAAAAACCTAAGCTCTGACATACATCTTTTAACAAACAAAAAAGTTCTCTTAATCTTGAACATTCAACAAAAAGGTGATTAACTGTTTCAGATTTCCCACAAAAACTACAATCTACACTGTGTAAAGAATTCAGTATGTGCTTTGTATCTGTTTGTGGCTATTCCCCAATGTATAATCCGCCACTGTAAGTCACCTAGTCTTTTTTTGATGGGCTTCTTATACAGGGACCTCCAACTGCTTCTTCGGGAAGAGCCTGGCTCAAGAACACCAGTCCATTTTGATCTCCATCACTTTGTCCAGAGCCCTTATGCTTAAGGACTACAAGATACAGGGCTTTCTTAGAAAGAAGTTCAAACTTTCCAAGCTCAGGTGTTCTAAAAGACAGTAAACTCCCTTCAGTCTCCTCCCAATCTCCCACTTCGGCAGTCACATGTATTCCAGGGAATAGACCATCAATACTCTCCAGATGTAATGGTTGAAGACTAAAAAGATTCTTTATCTCTTCCAGCAGTCTTTGGAGAATTCGAAGAGACTCGGATGTCTGTTTTTCAGATGGAGCTCTTCCGCTGTAATCCACTGGCTGCCATCTTTTAAATGTCCAATTTTACATATGCCAGCTTTTATCAAAGTTAGTGCGTAGAGTACCTGAATTCAGAAGTTCAATAGACAACAGTCCATTAAAAATAAGAGCTCTTCCAAATCCAATATGTTAAACTCTTCCCACAGAAGCATAAAAAGGTGTAAGTCCATTAAGGTCCATATTCTTTAAATCCATTAAAAACAGATGTCGGTCAAGACCCAGACGGCCAACCCTCTTCAAGAGGGCACACGCCACTTCCATCCAGTTCTGGTCTCGATGATACAGAAACCTCTGGACAGTCTTTAGAACGATAAGCCGCATACCTGGACTTAACTTCGACTAAACCTTGTCCTCCTTCCTGGACTGGTAGATACAGCATAGCTTCTTTCAGCCAGTGCCTTCCAGACCAGAAAAAATTAACAAGAAGTCTCTGAATATCCACAAAAAAATCCATTGGTGGGTCCAAAACATTCAGTCTGTGCCACAGGGTGGATGCCACTAGATTGTTAATCACGAGCACTCTTCCCTATACGATAGTTGAGGTAGCAACCAGCTCCATTTAGATAACTTTATCCTTTACATTCTCCCAATTTTTTTTGAAACCCTTCATTTCCTAAATAAATCCCTAAAAACTTTAGTCCAAGTTTTCCCCATTTTACATTATCAGAAATAAAGGTAAGACCTCTGTTGAATGTCCATTAAACCACAATGCTTCAGTTTTACTTAGTGATGCACCAATGTGAAAATTTGTGGCCGATGCTGATAACCGATATTATTATTGCTGTTATTGCCGATACCGAATATTTACCAGAGGTCGATATTTCTGTATAGAAAACACATAGCGAGGATTAGGGCTGCACGAAATTGGTAAAAAATTACATTTTGTGATATTTTATTTTTCTGTGATATATATTGTGATTTGTGATAAAAACAAATTCACCAGATTACTTGAATATCTCTATTTGGAAAGAATGAATCATTCTAGAATGACTGGGCTGGGTGGTTTTATCATGGAGTAAATCTAATATTAAATAATATTAAATATATATTTAATATATTATAATATTAAATTAAACTAATATTAATAGAATGTTAATAAATGTACACTTTTAATTAATGGAACCTTATTGTAAAGTGTTTCCGATTTATGTCTCTTGAGTTCAGTGAAGGACAGATCAGTTGTTTTAACCATTCATTAAAGTGAATCGGTTCAAATGAGTCATTAGTTCGCGAATCGGATGTGTCATTAACGGAGCACGGTGACTGTGATATTATCCAGGCAGTTTAGGACAACGCATCGAGATTTGTCTCGACCTATTTTTTATAGTTCTCGACACAGAAAACATTTCATCACCAGGTAGATTTTTTTTTTTGGTTTATTGAAAGTGTGGTTTATGTCATCTGATCTGATGTGTGGAAAGCTTTTCAGAGAAGATAAGGCAACGCTATTTTAGCACAATTCACAACCAGTAAGCTTTTACCATCGTGTATTCTCAAAGATATTAAGTCAACTCAATTCATAAACATGCGCGAGTGAGGGAGAGAGAGACCGTTTGAAGACGACTGCGTGTGACCGGTGCTTTCACTCTCTCTCGTTCCCTCAGTTAAACAAGCGAAGCAGTCAATCTACATCACTTACCGGTCAAATATGGCTTTGGCGGGACAAAAATACGCATTAGGCTGACAGAAAACAGTGCGCCAGTTCCAGTCTTCAGGCGCTTGACGTTTTAAACGGACTTGCGCACGCTCGTGTAAAAACAAACATCCCAGCCCCCACACTCAAATCTACACGCACGTCAAATACACAGGAATGATCATCGGCCTGTTCACATCGGCCCTATTTTGACATCGGAACGATACCGATGTATAAAAAAATTACCAAATCGGCCAATGTTATATCGGCGGCCGATATATCGTGCACCACTAGTTTTACTCCAATTTAACTTAGCAGCTGGTGCTTTTTCATATAAACAAAGGCAGTTTTTGATTGAGTTTACATCTCCTTGGTTCTTAACAAATACAGTAATGTCATCTGCATAAGCCATCAACTTAATTGATTCATCAACTTAATACTGTTTCCAACACAAACACCAGACACTTTTTTTCTGAATAAACACAACAAAGGTTCAACTGCTAATGCATACAACTGACCAGACAGAGGACATCCCTGTCTGATAGCCCTTTGCATTCGTATTGGACGGTGAACTTAGATCTCCTCCAATTTTCACTAAACATGAAGCATCTTTATACAAAATCTTAATCCAAGAAAGAAAAACATCACCACAACCAAAAGCTTCTAAAGTTTTGAATAAATAGTCATGATCTACATGATCAAATGCCTTCTCTTGGTCTAATGATAGAAGGCCTAGGTTAATTCCATTTAGTTTACAATAATCTATTAAATCTCTTACCAGAAATATATTATCATAAATAGTTCTATCTGGAATACAATATGATTGATCCTTGTGAATAATATCACTCAAAACACACTTCAACCTGTTCACCAAAACTTTTGCCAATATCTTATAGTCATTAGTGATAATAGAAACAGGTCTCCAGTTCTTTAAGAGACTAATGTCTCCTTTTTTAGGAATAAGAGCAAGGACAGCCCTCTGACAGCTCTTAGGAAGTCTTTGTTCTTCATAACATTTCTGCACAACCTCATAAAAGTCTTCACCTATAATTCCCCACATGACTTTGTAAAATTCCACCAGCAGACCATCAATACCTGGTGCACGACCGGGCTTCATCTGTTGCACGGCTTCAGTCAGTTCTTGAAAAGAAAAAATACTGTCCAAACTTGCACGTTGTTTTCCACTAATAGTTGGGAGGTTTTCTAACAAGTCCGAGGTACTCTGTGAGTCACACACTTCAGCTCTAAAAAGATCTGAATAAAAGTCCACAGCAATTTTCCTCATCTTTTTTGGGTCAGATGTTTTAGACCCATCTGGGGATGTCAGACAATGCATCACATTCTGTTTGTTTGAGACTTTTTCAAGATTAAAAAAATACGCAGTTGGTGCATCCATCATCCATGTCATGAACTGACAGAAACCGTGACCTTATAAGTGCTCCCTGCTTGCACTTGTAATAGACACTTAAGAGAACTCCTCTTCTCACACAAACTCTCAGCCATCACTGTATCCGGTTGCTGCACCATATTAGATGTAATTTGTGCTATTTCCTTCTCTAATTCACTGATTTTTTGCTTAAACTTTATGGTAGAAAAAGAAGAAAACTGCTGACAAAAAAAAATGTAATTTGTGTTTTACCCAATTCCCACCACTGAATTAGATTTTCGTATTCACCTTTCTGAGAAACCCAATACTCCCAAAAAAAGTTAAAACTCTCAAAAAAGTCTTTCTCCTGTAACAAACACACATTCAATTTCCAATAAGGACTGTTGCACTGAGTCTGTGACAAAGTCAAATCGCACGTAACAAAATGATGGTCTAAAAAACAACAAGGTACAATATTTGCAGCCACAATTCTATTATTAGTTTTTTTACAAATATAAAATCGATCTAACCTAGCTGCACTTATTCTCTCTTGTGAAACTTTAATCCAAGTATACTCCTTAACTTTTGCATTCCTCTCTCTCCAAACATCCAACAAATCATTGTGAATGAGAATATTTTTTAAAAAAGCAGAGGATTCGTAATCTGGTTCAGTATTATTCCTATCCATGGTAAAATCAACTGTATTATTCCAGTCACCTCCTAATATTAGAAAGTCATCTGTATTTACTCTTTTCAAATAATCACTCAGTTTCTTAAATAGAATTATTCTATCTGCACTTCTGTTTGGGGCATAAATATTAACAAATACAAAATTGTATTCATCAATTTTTGCCTTAACAACAAGAAGGCGACCTTTTCTAATTCTTCCTTTGACAAAATATCAATATTTAGGTTTGATGAAAAAAGAATGGCTACCTCAGCACTTAAATTCGTACCATGGCTTAAAGAGTAACTGCCCTCCCAACACAATCCCCAATCGGTCTCATTACCCTCATCACTGTGAGTTTCTTGTAAAAAAGTTACATGTGAAGCTTTAAGCTTGAGAAACTCATTTAATAAACCTTGTTTTTCTCTATTCCTTACCCCATTTACATTTAAAGAACTAAATCTTAAAGAATGCATATTAAAGAAGGGGGGAAATCAAGAATGAAACCAGACAGAGAAGAAGAAAGATGAGAGCAGCACCCATAACCATGTGAACCTATTTATTGCATTTCCTTCCTCTGCAAACTTTTACGCAAGCCAGTTCATTTAACCAAAATCTTTTTTGTTTTGATAGGACATCACAAACTACACTTTTCTGAACATGACTGACTACAAAAATTTAGCAGCATCAGGAAAGGACTTCATAACATCCACTTTCTGTTCTTTTGTATGGTCCAGAAAATCATTAATATCTACTGCAGTATACAAATCTCCAGAAGATTGGCTCAACTCAAATTCAGAAACCTCTGAAACACTGTCACTGTCATATCTCTGATTCATCAACACACAAGTTATCCTCCATCTCAACAAACTGTAAACCACTTCCACTTGCCTTTTCAATTTCCATATCATTGCGACCTGTAAGACTGTGATCAGCTCCTTCTGAAACACCCAGCACTATAGGCAAAGAAGGTTCACTCACCTCTGACCTTGACACTGACTCGTCTGACTCCTGCGCTTCTGAAGCCGGTGTATTCACGAGGGATTGGTCCAAACATCCACTGATAGTTGGGCTTTTATCCTTAGTCTCATCAATTTGATTCTCGGTTTGTAATCTCAGTTTTTTATTCTTAGGTTGCACACTCGTTTCTTTGACCACTGTAGGTCTTTTTTCAATTTTATCGCTATTTTTTTCACAAACCGAGTGATTAGTCATTTCCTTGTTTACAGTCTCAACAATTATCTCCTCGTTTTGTTTTCTGTGAGGACAAAGTAGTTTCTTGTGACCTACGTCCCCACATTCAAAACATCGCATACTTTCCGTGGTTGCAGAGATCATGTAAGAACTTTCACCGTGTTGTACACGAAAGGAAATTTCCAAAAACTTCGTCGGTGCGTTCAAAAACATGAAAACCTGTCTCTGAAAGGACGTCACGTGCTTGAGCGCTTTATTCTTACATCCGAGCGGAACAGTTTTAATTCCACTCGCGAATTTTCCAAAGCGATTTAGTTCTTTTAAGATCGCATCATTTGTTATGAACGGTGGCACGTCGTTGCAGAGAGAACGCGCATGCGCACGAGAGAGAGAGAGGGCGAGAGAGAGAGAGAGAGAAGAGAGGCAACATACACTCCAAAAAACTAGTAATGCTGAATTAAATATTGAATATTGTTACATTTTAATTTATTAATATTATTTTTTTTAGAATGAGAAGACAATGTAATTTATTAGCACTTAAATATGGTTGACATTATAGAACATTTAAAATGTTTTTAAATCATCGGTTTCAAGTCGTCATGGAAGGGAAGTTGCGCTTTTCTCTTTTGTGTCGTATATCGAGTGAAACGCTTCTGGGACGAAGAACACATGTAGGCGGGGCTTGACTGTGTCTGAGGGGAACTAATTGGATGGTTGTGGTTTGCTATTGGCTGATCTCATGTGAGTGACAGGTTATAGCCCCGCCCTCGTCATCAGAGAAGAGATGCTGCAAGAGGAACTGATTCTGATTCAACATTACCAGGATCGTCAATAACTCAATCACAGATAAATAGTTTAAGAATTAACACTATTATTATTCATAAGAAAAAGTCTGTTTTGATTTCATGGTAACCGTCAGAGATCGCCACAGTTCTTGTCATCCTCAGTGAGTTGAATAGAGTTGCAGGTCCTCTTCACTGGAACGTGTGTGTAAATGGCTCCTGTCTCGGCCTGATCTGATGAGCTTCCTGAGAAGTTATTAATATTGAGTCTGGCTCCCTGTAAACCCTCTGGAACGGATCCGGCCCCCTTCCGCGAGCACAGCTCATCCAGTGTGTGTAATCACAGGTACACATGCATAATGCCGTCAAACCCTTCTTCTGTTTTTCACACTGCTTTGCAGCTCCAGGCCAGAGTTATTATGAATAATGACAAAACAGGTAATAATAATGAGGAATTAGTAAAGCACAATTAATGAATACAAGAGTAGGAAGAATATGAACCCATCCACTGTCGATATTATTATTCGCACATTAAGCATTACTCGTGATCTGGTTTAAGTGTGAATGCCGAACACGTATCTGAAACTCATCTCCTGGAGACGGAACAGTACAAGTGTAATTATCATTTAGTGTAATTACATTAACCTTCTGATGAACGGCTCACAGCTCGAGATCATGCCGTCTCTTCATCAGAATCCTCCAGTTTCTCCAAGCCAGATTCTGTTAGAGATACAGCAGTGTAGGCAAGCATGAAAACATTTAATTAAAGCCAGTGAAGTCAATCACACATGGGTGACCCAGGAGCCCGAGGGACAGCGGGCCGATGGCAGGAGCGCATACACAAACACACTTCCCAGAGAACTTTATTCCGAACACTGAGTAATGATACATGCATCTGTGGTTTAACAATCCACTCCAGTTTATAACAAAGCAAGACTTCTGTTCATCTTCACCCAACAAATGAGAGTGGTCTAATCTATTCTAATGAAGTTTCACCATGCAGTTTGAATGAAGCCAAGGTCTTCTAAAGCAGGGGTTCTCAACTCCAGTCCTCGCGCTCTCCTCTGTGTCTCCCTTGTTTAACACACCTGATTCAGATCCTCAGCTTGCCAGGTCTATAGACTCTAACAATCTATAGACTCTTACTCCACCTCCCTGAATGTCTTTATTTTCTATAGCGCTTAATACAGTACAGATTGTTTCACATAAACGATTCTTCAAACGATGCATCAACTATGGTAGTGAAGCCGTGAGTTAGGGTGTTGTACGGGAAACACACCCCAGTTCAGTCCTCATCTAACAGTGTCTCTGACTCGACTCCATAAGTCACGTGTAATCCAGCTTTCCAAAACTAGAAATGGAAATCCTACTGTATTTAATGCTGGCAATAATATCATGCATATTTAGCCAACATGTCCAGATGGACAACTTGATCAATCATTTTTGTGAATGAAATAAATATGTAATCCAAATTTAATCATCTTTCTGAAGTGATTTTAATGCGGTGTGTATGTTACTGAAGCAGCCGGTGTTTCTTCAAGCAAAAGCCTCTCATCTTTCAGCTGTTTCACATTCATGTGTTTTTCCAGATCTGTTTGTTTACAGCACATGCTGTCACAATCTTATTATCTTTCATGATACACTCTCTGGCTTAGATTGCGGCTTTCAAAACAAATTACCTGCGTGTCTTGAAGATTAAAATTTCATTGATTTTCCCTGTTGCTTCTTGGCTTTGAGCTCATTGTGATTTTTTCGAGGAGTGTTTAAGGTGACGTGTTGTTCATGGTGACGGTGTTGTTGTTCATGGTGACGGTGTTGTTGTTCATGGTGACGGTGTTGTTGTTCATGGTGACGGTGTTGTTGTTCATGGTGACGGTGTTGTTGTTCATGGTGACGGTGTTGTTGTTCATGGTGACGGTGTTGTTGTTCATGGTGACGGTGTTGTTGTTCATGGTGACGGTGTTGTTGTTCATGGTGACGGTGTTGTTGTTCATGGTGACGGTGTTGTTGTTCATGGTGACGGTGTTGTTGTTCATGGTGACGGTGTTGTTGTTCATGGTGACGGTGTTGTTGTTCATGGTGACGGTGTTGTTGTTCATGGTGACGGTGTTGTTGTTCATGGTGACGGTGTTGTTGTTCATGGTGACGGTGTTGTTGTTCATGGTGACGGTGTTGTTGTTCATGGTGACGGTGTTGTTGTTCATGGTGGGTGACGGTGTTGTTGTTCATGGTGACGGTGTTGTTGTTCATGGTGACGGTGTTGTTGTTCATGGTGACGGTGTTGTTGTTCATGGTGACGGTGTTGTTGTTCATGGTGACAGTGGTAAAGGTCTGCAATGAGTGTCGCTGCACAGTTTCCATGGTGTCCATATGAATGTTTTTCAGAGGCGATATTGATCAACATGCTTCCTCTCCATTACCAAGCATGAAAATATAATGACTATCAGATTATTGCAATCGTGACTAATCAATATGAGCCTTAATATACACTGGGGGCAAATTTGCCAAACTGTTGCAGGTTTCCGTGTCTGAAAAGTGCGGCAGTGCATCTTATCATTACTCTTTCAGTTAAACAGCTTGTTGATGGAGTTTGATTACTCTAGTTTTCTTTTAGGTAAAGACGCTAAATGAAAAAAATCGCATATTCAGATTTTATTGCAGAAATTAATTACGTTGAAATGTAGTCTTGACAAACTGATTAATGCAGAAGAACCGAATCAATGTTTGAAATTCAAAATGATTTTCTTAAACACCTCTTTCTCTCCTCCTTCTGACTCACATTCTTCATGAACAATAAACTACACCGTTTAAAGAGTGAAAGCATGTTTATATATTTAACTTTATGAATCATAATTACAATGAAAGAGTCCAAATGTTGAGTAATTATTTTTTTTAATTTCCCCTCTCAGAGTAGCTGCTCTATTCATGGCTGCTCTATTGTCATGGTTTGCCTGTTTTTATTGTTTTCATTATCTAAATTATTGCTTTGACTTCCTCTGCTGCTTCCTGTCTCATCAGTGACTCTCAGACTCTTACATAAGTGTGTGTGAGTGTATTTTTGTGTCTGTGTTTACAGGAACGTAGCTGTGTGTGTAAGGGCTCTATCTTGCACCCGGCGCAAATTACTTCATACATTGACGCATTTATCATTCCTTTTTTGCACTCGCGCAAAGCAGGCTTTTTCCCTCCACAGACGCACGTCGGTAAACTAGGAAATGAACTTGCGCTCCCTGGGCGGGTCGGCGCAAAAAGGAGGCGTGTGTCGGCGCAAACAATCCCTGGTACTATTTTGCAGTTCCAGAAAACAATATTGCGCCCAATGACCAGAAAACACCTGGGGCTCTATCTTGCACCCGGCGCAAATGACTTCATACATTGTACGCCATTTACCAGAATAACCTAATTTGCACTCGAGTCAGTGGGCGTTGTGCCTCCATTCAGACGCTACGTCTTAAGCTAGCAGTCATGCTTGCGCTCCATAGACAGAGTGTGAACAACGCACATACACTGGAGATGATGTTCGTCAGCACAGATGCATTTTGCATTTTGCAAATGATACATTATTATAAGGAAAAATATATAAACATGAGGGAAATCATTGTTGTGTCCATGACGATGGGAAAAATGGGCATAAAGCTTACACATTTACCCAAATTATTATATGCATGTTTAACCGAAGCTAATTTGGGTGTGTTTGTCCCATCCCCAATGTCACTTCTCTTTCTTCCACGGCCCTGACGTAGACATCGATCTTCCTGTGAACCTGATTGTGAAGCGCGCCTGGTAAACGCGCTGTTATAATAGTATTGCGCCATGGAACAAGCGCACCTCGTTCGTCATGCTCTTAAAGGGAATGTGATATGACGCTCTGATTGGTTTGTTTCCCGTTACACCCAAACCACACCTATGAATAATGAAGCTACTCCAGACCAACCCCTTTTAGATTTGCGCCAGGCGCAAGAGGCATTTATCCCGCCGGGAAAATAGCAACAGCGCCGGGATCCGCCCACAAAGTTACTTGCGCCTTCCGCTTTGACACTTGCGTTTCAGATCGTTAAAATAGGGCCCTAAAAGTGTGTGAGTGTTTCTCAGCAGTTGTTTCTCATCACACTCATAATCGGTGTGTAAATGAAGCAGCAGTGTCACTGAAAACCTCATTTCCCACATTGTATAGAATTTATTCTATTCATTCCAGTCAGAATCTCAGTTCAGGCTGATTCAGGAATGTCTGTGTTTTGCCCTATTTAATAAAGGTGTGTGTGGCTCAAACGTCAACGTTACACACAGCAGCAGAAAAAGTAAAAAGTGTAGAAGTGTAGAAGTATAAACATGTAAAATGTAGAAGTGCCACAAAGTGAAATCCCTTTCTGCTCATGTCCTTTGTTCGTAAATAACCTGGTGAATATGTCAAGATTTTAATTATATTTTCCTTAAATTCTTATTCATGAACTCGTTTTGCTCCGATAACTTAAATAATTTATAGTACATGTGAAAAAGGGAAAACAGGATTTGTGCCAAACAAACGAAAATAACATAAGCAAAACAAAACTAACTAAACCATTTTCAATCTAAATCTAGGCTAAAACAAAAGATCAAAGAAAAAGTCTTCAACGTCCTGAGACGCCGTATCTAAACTACACTAATTAATGAAAACAAAAATACAGAGGGTGGCACAAATCTCTAACCTAGTGTATTAGACACAAAATAGTGTGCAAGATGTATGTCACATGACATTCTTACCTATTCCCCTTCTCCTTCCCAACTAACCCAGCTTTGCAAAGCTGTTTAACAGAATCGAAACCTCACGAATGAGAAGTTTGAGGGATCACTCAATTCACAAAGATAAATCGTAGCGTGACACATTAGGCAAACACATAACAGAATTGAATTAAATCAAACGGAGAGAAAAACAAAACATTTCAAAGCAAAACCAAAGTCTCTCTAAACCAACACAACAAAAGCCTCTTCTCTCTCTTCCCACTGTTAACACGCGTCTTGAGCAGGGCTTCTCCAGGTGCCGCGCATCGGGCTGATGATGATCCCGCCTCCCAGACAACCCACTCATACACTCATATTCTGTACTATATTCACAGTCATATTTTATAATATATTCACACTTATTCTATAATATATTCACACTCATATTCTATAATATATTCACACTCGTATATCAAGGACGTGCTCATCCATTACTGATCATGTGCTTGGAGAGGTCAGATATGATATTCTTCTGTCATGAGGTGTTCTGATCAAGACTTGCCTTGAGAAGCAGTTTGCCGCTTCTTTATGAGACGTACAGCAGGTTTAAGCACAGGAATGACTTTCATGATCAAAAGAATCATTTCATCATTCAGTATAACGAGCGTCTACAAGCCAGAGCCTCTGATTCCTGGAATTAAAAACACTTCTGTGCATTTGATCGTGGAAAAGCGCTGATCTCACGTCACGCTGAGTTTCTTTCTCTCTTCCAGTCTTCCGTCTCTCTGTTTTAGGACTTTTCCATTCATCACACAAGTCAAGTCAGATCAGCTTTATTTCTAAAGATTATATTGTTTGATTTTCACAGGAAAATAATGATCAATGATGCAAACAGAGTTCAGTTCTGCTGTGAAGACAATAGTGTCACCTACAGCAAAAGTGCATGATATTATAAAATATTTTTTACACATGGTTCTTGGTAATACCAAAGTAATTGTTGACTTTCATTGAAGTACCATGTAAATATAATGGCACATATGACGAATCATTGATGATAACACAGTACTTTTTTTGTTTGTTTTTATTACAAAACTCAAACGTGAAACGCAAAAGTATCAAACGCGAAACGCAAAGCAACTTGTAGGCTGATCTCGGCGCTGTTGCTATTATACGACTCTTGCGCCCGGCGCTGAATCTTAAATGTGTTGGTCTGAAGTCGCTGCACTGCCAGGAGCGGTCTTGAGCCGAGACAGACTGCGGGACAGGGCCCAGGCTTACTAATGATGGTAACTATACTATAGTAACCCTATACATATAATGTATTATAATAACCATCTACAGTTATTATAATTATTGCATTTCTTCTTGGATTTCTGTTGGTTACACTTTATTCCAGATGGTAAACATCAGTGATTCTGCTAACTGTAGTAACTGTTGGGGAATAAGTAACTTACAGTCAGTTTAATTAACTTTATGTTTGATTATTATTATTATGCATGTCTTTTTTATTATGCATTAAGTATTGTAATAATGGGTTTATTTTATTATTGTGATTTCCAGTATTTTCCATGTCTTGGATTTTTGGAACAAAAAGGGCAAAGCAAAGGCTTGAGACAAAAGTCCTTAATTTTGAGAGAATTTCTATTCATGGAAAGTAGCTTCAATCTCCATATATTTTCATTCAAAATACAAATGAATGAGGCGAGTTTGCTGGTGAAGCGTTTCTTTCGGATGAGCTTCAGATCGATCAGACTCTTTTATGACATGCACATATTCATTAAAAAGGGAAAACATATTTGCAAACAAAATCTACATAGTTCATATCTGTGCTAGACTCATCAGCAAACGAGCCCAATTAAAGGGCTGGTGTTTATTATGCAGAAGGATCAGGCCGGATTCACTGAGCGTTCCCGACTGGATCATCACAACACAAGCTCCTGTTTAATTCCTGAAGGCCGGAGACTCGATCCGCGGTCTAGAACCCGTCTCTAGTTCTCTTCATCCTCGAGTCCAGGCAAACGCTGGCTTACCTGATGACGAATAAACCACTGAAACCTGTAAATCACACGGACAGCTTCTCCTGGATATACCGATTCGATTTGATTCGTTAATATGTTAATGGCACTGTGTGTCTGCGCTGCCTGGATCTTTAATTAGTGTGAGTTATTACTCAACCGAGTGCCTATCACTGCAAGTGTTGGTTTCAGATGCTTAAGACGGCAATGCGGAGACAGAAAAAAGCTCATAAATAACAAGCTGTGCTTCTTTAACTGGCTTTGGTCTCTGACGCATGTGTTCGCTTTACTTGTGTTTCCATTCTCAAAGAGCTGGTGATTGTGCAGGCTTTACTTTTTTAATGGTGTTAAAGTCACTCCAGTCATGTTATTCTTTAACAATTCTCTCCTTCAGGGTAAACAGGCTTTTTACATTCCACGTGTTTTCTTGCTGTGACTGTCCAAGGGAAAAGCCTTGAACTCAAAACTGGGTTCAGAATCTGCTCTTCTGTGCATACAAAGCTCAAAGAATCAGAAATGACCCGTATCTGTGTTTGTAATGTTCCTATGGTCAATGAAAAACTGAAACAGAAAAAACTGTAATTGCCAAGCCTGGAAAAGTCATGGAAAGCAATAATATCGGAATATATATTTGAATTGTTTCAGATCTCTACCTTCAGAATGCCGCCTAATTATTGTCGTTAACATAACAGAGCACCAGTCAACGTCAAACCCTTTATTTGAGGGGAGATAGTAAAGCCATGTAAACGTTTGGCCAAAGAATCTAGTGTAGCTGCGTCTCCATCCAGTTCGAGCTCATTGAAATGAACAGCATAGCTCTTGTAGACCTGTTTACTCATGCTCACAATCTAGATGAGCATCTCTGTGATTCTCATGGACTGCTGTGCTGGAGTAAGTGTGTGTGTGTGGCGCTCGTCTCTCTCCTCTGTCAGCGTCTCAATCTCAAACGTGTCAGACAGATCTCAGTCTGTTCGAGGTCAGCTGAAGTGGGCCTTATGGTCCCTTTATTACAACTATAAATACTGTTAAAATCCTCAAACCTGAGTATGTTTGGAAACACATACACAGAGCTGCAGGGGCATCAGTGTTATGGGCAGCTCGTTTTAAGCCACAACATAAAAGAGGGATCAAAAACCAACGTACAATGAATTCATGAAGGGTCACTGAGGCCCAAAGTCACAGTACCTCTTAAAGTGGTCCGCACCAAAGAAAACAAGCTCAGCAATCGCTGCGTCATCATGTTGACCGCAGTTTAAGGCGTGAGTTCCCAGATTGGCTGGTTGGATATCCCGGATCGAGCCCCCGATTTTACCATAAGGCCGACCCGTTTTAAAAGAGGGATCACCTACATTCAATGAATACAAATTATTTTATTCTCTTCAACAAATATAACAGTAACCACAAATAACAAACATAAGTCTAGGGAAAACAAAATAACAAAGAAAAAATAAACAAAATAATAACTAAATTAAAGCTATGATACAAGAAACGTACAAGAAAAGAAAATCAATGAGATGTTGCCAGAGCCACTCCTGAGAGACCTAATCCAAACCCTTATAAATCTCGACTCCCCTAATGATCAGTTAACATCCACACTCACAGTTCGCCACCGATGGGCAAGGAGAAGTCTCAAGGGCGCAACACTGTCCTGTTACACTCCATTATGTGCAATGCAGAAGTACGGCCGAGTGTCCATTCTTATGATCAAAAGAAGTTTGGGATTGTGGCTTAGTGTTCTGCTCAATAAATCTGGTTTGCAACTTCCCAGTACTAATTGTTAACTAACTGTTAGCCACTGTGCTTCCATGGCTTAGTGGTTCTGTCAGTGACAGACTGTACTTTTACACATAACAGAGCATCTAACTCGTCTACATGACAAGAAAAACACAATGAAGGAAGTGAATCTCTTGCATGATTCCCAGAATGAGCCTCATATGAAGGCCAGTGAAAGTGAGCAGAGGATGATGTGATCAATATGGATGAAAGCGGCACATTACGGTTTGCATCTCTTCATCTTCGTCCTTCGAGGAGCTTCTCTCTCTGTCCCTCGACGGTGACGGTGAAGCTAAAAGCTGTGAAAGAACTCATGATGTCTTGGATTTAATATATAATCAGTTCTGTTGTATGGTCAGATGTGGGAAACAGAAAGTCAGAAATTGAATTTCTCCGCCTCAGATTTGATGCGTCTCACAGTGAACGATGCTGCCGATTACAGGCCTCTCGCAAATGAAAACCGAACAAAGAGACGCGAGAACAATAAAAACATTTCACTCGTGGACGACCTGCTTTGCATTTGTTGATTTTGGGTAAAAATGTTTGTCCAAAGCGAATGATGTTTTTACGAATGCACAGTTACTTTTGTTTCCCCCAAAGTTATTCAATGTTATTCATGTTCACAGCAATAATTGCAGTGCGTTTAGAAAGGCATTCATCTGGGTGACATGTTTCTTTCAGCGATTCTCTCGTGATGATTCACCCTGTCCTAATGCACTCGGCTAAAGCCACAGAACTCGGACAGAATCTCATCTGTGTATTGTGTGCTGATCGGCAGCTGTGATCACGCTTCACTCACTGTTCCTCTGCCTGGTTGTGTCTTCCAGGGGAGAAGCAATGGCCGGTTCGCTCTCAGAGTCACCATGGTAGGAACGCTGCTTGCGTGTGGTTGAGTGTGTTTCTTCCCTCGGCCTCTGTCTGTGTTCGTGCTGGATGTGTGTGTGTCTGTGTAAGTCATCTAGCTCTGTGGACGATGGTTGATTAGATGCTTTCTTGCATTCTTCTCCTGCTTCTCCTGCATCCCTGTAGTGTCTTTGTTCCTCTGGATTCCCTGTTCCTCCAGTGCCTTCGCCACAGAGGAGCACACATGCTAGCGCAGGGATAAAGACAGTTTTGAATGATGTTACTTCTTATTAATTAAAGAAGACATCAGAAAAATCTGTGCTTATCTCTGCGGGCGACGTGATGATGCTCCTCGCAAAAGAAGATCTCCTGCCGGCACCCGAACCTGGTATGTGCGAGCCAACGGGTGTTATTCTGTCTTTGTTCATGTTTTCTTTGTGTTGTTTTTCTTGTGAGGTTCATTTATGAGAAGAAAAACCCAATAAAACACATTTGAAATGCTCCAGGTCTCTGGCATGCTGTTTGAGTATGGAGCGAACGTGTCTGGGTCAGTGTCCATGAAATTACTGGAGTGTCTGTGATATTGCTAAATGATCCAGTGCTTTTCCATCTTATCCCCAGAGAGAAGTAGAATAGTCACTCTTTCAGCGTGTGTTTACCCTGTCAGTGCGTGCACAGCTCTTTAAAAGCAAATACGCAACGTTTATTGTATTGTCTGCATCAAGAGCCGAAGGTTCCGTGCCTCAAACTCCTATTAAGCAGATAAAGATCTCTGTTGAAGCGGACACACACTGCGTTAGCTCAAGCGTCATCACACGCCGGCTCTAACCGTGGCCGCGGTGGGCAACGGCATTCTCATACATGTAGGACTACTGTGACATTTCACGTTGAAATGTTAACCGTTTTTGTCAGTGGTTAAATGCCAGACCCCAGTGGCTTTCCGGCTCTGCCTTTGTCAAAACCAGGAAAAGGGCAAGCCGTTGGACTCGCCGTCGCGAGGTCCATCTGGACCAGGGGTTTTCAATTAAAGGTCCAAGGGCTCCAGATCTCCTTCCCAGCTCCAGACCAGACAATACTTTTTTGGAATAGTTATAGATTTCCATCGGGGAGAATCGTATTACTTTGTAAAGGAAAGAAAAACCCCTAAATAATCAAACAGTGACGTCTTAGAGTTTCTGCCAAAACATTACCTAAAAAAGTAAATATTTCTCCCAACTGGATATGAATATAAAAAGGCTTAGATCAGATGTTTTCACAGGCTTTTTATTTTACATTTAGACATCTTTGTGAATGGCACATAAAAGCTTTGGGACAGAAACACACAGAGCTGCAGCTTTACCTCTTAAGGAAAGTGTGGACATTTTTATATATTATTCAAAGTTATCAGCTACTAAAAACAAACAATATACTTAATCCAATGATCAAAACCCTTATTACGAGGACAAAACGAAGTTAACTAGAAATTTAAAGGGTTTTTGGTCTGGTATCTCTAAATAATTTTCCAAATTCTAACAGTGTTTATTATGAAATGCTCTTCATTATCCGATTAAAAATGCTGGTAACGCTTTAGATTACAGCCCGGAAAGTACTGTGTAATTACGTTCTGTAATTATAGTGTACCTATAAAGTACTTACATGTAAGTATAAGGGAACAATATGTAAAATTTGGGAATAAAGGGGTAACAACCAGGAGAATAAAAAAAAAAAAAATATATATATATATATATATATATACTCTAAGTGTTCTAAAACTAAGGGGTACTTAGGGTACTTATAATTCAACTACTGAAATACAAGAATCTTGCAGTTTGGCGAGAACAAACACTGCGTACCTTTTTGTAGCAATTTTGTATCAATAAGAATGGGTGTAGAGTAGATATACGATTGTGTATGCATTTTTATTGTACTTACCCAGTAACTACATGGAACGAGAGGGTAACAAACACCACTTTAATTTACAGCCCGCAATGCCACGCTTACCCTGTAACTACAAGGAACAAGAGGGTAACAAGCACCACTACATGAAACAAGAGTATCTTTTCCCAATATTTAAGCAAAAGTTGCAATAGTTTTAGTTTTCATTGCACTTTTGTTAAAAAGATGCCTTTACAAATGCATAGATATGTACTCTGTAATTTTTTAAAAGCCTATACAGGATGTACTGGTTCACCATTATTTCAAAAATCCTTTAGTTCTTTAATACTTACAGTATAAATAATTGTTTAATTCTCCTGGTTGTTACCCCTTTATTCCCCAAACTTAAAATATTGATCCCTTATACTTATGTTGTAAGTCCGTTATAGGTATACTATAATTACCAAAGGTTACGCTGTAAAATCGTTTTAATTACGCAGTACTTTCCGGGCTGTAATCTAAAGCGTTACCAAAATGCTAAAGGTATGGAAAGGAAAAACCATCTTTAATGATATCTATGACAGATCAGAATAACTGTATTAGCTGCATTCTCATTTTCCGCATTGTTTTAGCGGAAGTATCTATTTTGCTCACAGTGTTTCTGCTACTGTTGTTAGAATAACACATTGTCTGCCACTCTCAATGCGGCGCTTTACACTGTTTGTGAAAGAGAGGAGTAACACACACAGGCTTGAATGAAGCACTTTTTGCTCTAGAGACAAATATTATAGATATACACTCCCCTATAGGATTATTAGGAACACCTGTTCAATTTCTCATTAATGCTACAATTTGCAAGAGCTCACCAAAATTGGACAGTTGAAGGAAAAATGTTGCCTGGTCTGATGAGTCTTGATTTCTGTTGAGACATTCAGATGGTAGAGTCAGAATGAGAACATGCATCCTTCATGCCTTGTTACCACTGTGCAGGCTGGTGGTGGTGGTGTAATGGTGTGGATGATGTTTTCTTGGCACACTTTAGGCCCCTTAGTGCCAATTGGGCATCGTTTAAATGCCACGGCCTATCCTGAGCATTGTTTCCTCATCCTTGATGGCTACTTCCAGCAGGATAATGCACCATATCACAAAGCTTGAATCATTTTTAAATTGGTTTCTTGAATCTCACCAGATCTCAACCCAATAGAGCATCTTTGGGATGTGGTGGAACGGGAGCTTCGTGCCCTGGATGTGCATCCCACAAATCTCCATCAACTGCAAGATGCTATCCTATCAATATGGGCCAACATTTCTAAAGAATGCTTTCAGCACCTTGTTGAATCAATGCCACACAGAACTAAGGCAGTTCTGAAAGCGATGGGAGGTCAAACACAGTATTAGTATTGTGTTCCTAATAATCCTTCAGATGAGTGTAGCTCTGAAAGATCATTATCATAAACAACCCTGAGTGATTGTGATTAAAACTGGTGTATTGTTTTGACGCGCTGCTCACTGTAATCTGTAGAAACGGTAAAATGGTGCAATTATGTCTTCGCCATTTGAGTATCACTGATCTAGACTCCGTCATCACACTGATCTAGACTCACGTCATTCACACTATTGACTCCATCACATCACCTGACTCCGTCATCACACTGATCTAGACTCCGCCATCACACTGACCTAGACTCCGTCATCACACTGACCTAGACTCCGTCATCACACTGATCTAGACTGTCATCACACTGACTAGACTCCGTCATCACACTGATCTAGACTCCGTCATCACACTGATCTCAGACTCCGTCATCACACTGATCTAGACTCCGTCATCACACTGATCTAGACTCCGTCATCACACTGATCTAGACTCCGTCATCACACTGATCTAGACTCCGTCATCACACTGATCTAGACTCCGTCATCACACCTGCATCTAGACTCCGTCATCACACTGATCTAGACTCCGTCATCACACTGATCTAGACTCCGTCATCACACTGATCTAGACTCCGTCATCACACTGATCTAGACTCCGTCATCACACTGATCTAGACTCCGTCATCACACTGCACCCGAGACTCCGTCATCACACTGATCTAGACTCTGTCATCACACTGATCTAGACTCCGTCATCACACTGATCTAGACTCCGTCATCACACTGATCTAGACTCCGTCATCACACTGATCTAGACTCTAGACTTTACTTGATTTCCACAATTAGAGGGCATGTTAACACATTCACTTTTTATTCCAGGATTCAGTTATATCGGGATAATTTAATATCACATCTCAAGCGACGTATTTATTTTTAGTGCTTATTTTATCGACAGATGTATTTGCTGTTATCCGGGAGTCTCGAGATGAAGCGAGCCCACTGAGTTCTGCCGTAGATGCGATGACAGATGAGGTGGATACATTTCATTCTCTGGAGGAAATGCAAGAGAAATGTCAAACTACTGAATCATTGCTTGGCCATCTGGACATTACTATGCAAACTGGGATGAGTGTTGTTATACTAGATGTGAAACAGGAGTGTGTGCAAAGTGAAGATTCATCAGCTGTAGGCACTGGCGTCGGTTTGCTGGTTCGCTTCCAGAAGGCTAAATCAACAACATTCGTGGGTCTGATTCATACAAAGTAAATTTCATCACCAAGCAGAGAGAATATTAAAAATGATGCACAGCTTATGACTACTAAAAGCGACGCACTGCTTAATGTCACGAGTCGCTTCCGAACAGTTTAAGATTAACCTTCTGAAATCATCAGCTTTTCAGCTAAGGTATCATGGGTTATTTTATATTCACACAAACCAGACAAAGCAAGTCTGGTTCGGAAACACAAAACTTAGCAGAATAAAAGATACAGTTGAGTTAGATGTCACTGAAGACCTCAGAGTTTCTTCATTAGCCTCGTCTTGTTGACTAACTGACTGGAGAGCTGAGGTCCGGATCGGCCCGTGACGGCCCGAGAGCGACGGACGCCAGAGTGTGACCGGCTCAGACCTCCACATTTAAACTGAACGCCCTTTCAAAAGAAACTAATTGGTCCCCAGATTAAAGCAGGATCATTGAACTGGACAAGCTTCTTATTAATTAGGACTCAAGACTCTGGCTCTTATCAGCGGCGCTGTGAATGTTCTGGACCTGAGACGTTACGGGACACCGTCGGCCTCCTAAGTGGTCCTTAACTTTTACTTTGTCAGATTTAATTTAATTAGTCAGTTTTATTAGTTGCAGAGAGGGCAGTCCATTTGCCCCAGGATCCGGCTGCTGTTAATCCGGCCTGTTTCTGCTGGAAATAAAAAATGTACAGTATATTACTGCATGATCATGGTTTAGCAGACTCCAATTCCCTTTTCCGGATGCAGGATTTTCAACAGGTGTCCGTATAACAAATACACCACCGTTCAATATTTTAGAGATTTGCAAGATTTATCTAAAATACTTTGATTCTGCATTAAATGTTATCAAAATTGACAGTAAAGACATTCACGAAATTTCTAATAAATACTGTGCTATTGAACTTTCGATTTATCAAGGAATCTTGCAATAAAAAAAATACATGACGGTTTCCACAGAAATCTGAAGCAGCTCAACCGTGTTCAACACTGATAATAATCATAATCATGTTTCTTGAGCATCAGATCATAATATTAGAGTGATTGTGAAGGATCATGTGACACTGAAGACTGGAGTAATGATGATAAATTCAGCTTTGATCACAGGAATAAATTACACTGTACTGTATATTCACATAGAACACAGGTGATTTACAGTATAATAATATTATGTCACTGTTTTACTGTATTTTTGGTGAGCAGAACAGACTTTGTTTAAAAACATTAACAAATCTCACGTTCCCCTTCCTTTGAACTGTAGTGTATAAGAAGCATATATACATAAACATTTTCTACAAACATATCTAAATCTGGTACTTTAATGATGTTTTATGTCATTAATGAACAATATTGTAAAGTGTGGGTTAGGTTAGGTTATTCTTAGTTTAACTGTAAAGGTTAGGGTTTCTACATCATTACTGTATACAGCTACAGTAACAGCAGCGATTGGGAAACAGGGGTCTTCATTCATCTGAGCTCCATGACTGATGTAAATGGATGTTAAACTAGTCACTCTAATGAATTTTTAAACAGGCACAACAGCAGATATCCAGATCCCTCGAGTTTTCACCCATTTATCAGGCCGCTTCACGAGCGCATCTCGACTAGCTCAGGTCTGCAGTGGACCATCACAGAGACACACACACACACACTCACACACAAACGCTTAAACGTCGCACACACACACACACTCACGCACTGACTCGCACACAAATACACTCACTGACTCACACCCACATACACACACAATGTCATCTGGTGAAGTAGCCCCAACACCTTTCGTTGGCCCATGAAGATGAAGATGATGAACTCTGTGACCGAGTGAACTGAAGCTCATCGTCACATGCAGAACATCCATCACTTCAGTAAATGACACGTTCTCTTTCAGTCAGTTACGTTCTATGCTACGTCAGAACTGACTGACGAATGTGGGTCTCGCCCGAGAGCCCAATCACCTTCGAGTGGTACAAAATGAGCCAATGGTACGCAGAGTAGCTTGGTCTGTGTAGTGTGTGTCTGTGATGGTATCGAGCATTACTGTGAGTATACGATCACTTCTCACGTCTGTTTCAACGAGTCAGCCTCTCCAGTATCAGTGTTGGAGTGACGGCGTTCAGTGTGATCTCTTAAAAGAGCCGGATCCTGCTGTGTTTGATCTCCCCTGTGCGCTTCAGCACTGCTGAAAGAGTAAATATCTCTAAAAGATTCATTTTAGAGATGTACTTCACCACGTGTGTTTCTGGATGCGGTCGGTTTCAGAGCAAACTCTCCCCTGTGCAGAGGATCTCTTTTCTCAGTAGGAAGATAAGCTTGGTCGCCAGTCCGATTCGGCGCGAAGATGGCAGTTCCACTAAAACTTTTACAGAGGCTCCTGGGGCACATGGCATGCTCAGTGGCAGTCACGCCGCTCGGGTTGCTTTGAGACAGATATGAGACAGCTTCAGAACTGGCTTCACTACAGAGTCTCGAAGTGGGCATGGCAACAGGGCACAAACAGTGCCAGTCACTCTGGCCTGCGTCTGAACCTTCACCCTGTGGTCCAACCTCTCCTTTCTACGGGCAAGTGTTCCCCTAGAATGAGTTTCCAGGCATGTTTTGTCTCAACCGTTGCCTCTGCCATGGGCTGAGGACAGAACCTGGACAGAACCACAACTTCTGTGGCATGTCCGTGCACCGCTTCAGGGCCCTGCTCAGGGGCAAGCATGCACTTGTCCAGATGGACAACACTGCGACCATCAGCGTACATCAACCGCCACGGTGGTCTACTCTCCCGCCACATGTCACATCTTCTTTTATGGTGTCAGAAGCATCTAAGATCGCTTCTTGCCATTCACATCCCGGGCAAGCTGAATTGCGCATCTGTCGAGCTCTCACGACAGCGATACTGGCCCAGGGAATATAGACTCCATCCCCAGATGGTTCAGCTGATTTGGGAATGCTTCAGAGACGCTCAGGTAGATCTGACCACCTTTCTCAGAGAGGGGCACCCTCTGGCACCTGCATCCCAATCTTTGGATCTCTGGATCTCTGGATCCGGAACACAGAAGGTTTAAGTACCTCAGGTGGTAACAACTATCACTTCAGCTAGGGCCCTGTCCACCAGACACGCATATATTTGAAGTGGAATCTCTTCGCCACTTGGTGTCCTTCTCATCAAGAAGACCCCTGGAAATGTTTTTCAGCAAGGGTTGGAGCAAAGGCTGTCTCTTTCCACCCTCAAAGTCTATGTGGCTGCCATTTCAGCCAGCTCTAAGCCAGTAGGGAAGCACGACCTGGTTATCAGGTTCCTTCGAGGAGCTAAGAGGCTTAATCCGTCAGACTCTTCTGGGATCTTTTAGTGAACCATTGCACTCAGTGGTGCTTACGGGCTGGGTATCGTAACAAAATGTCCAGATACCGATACCTTTACTTTCGATACCGGTTCCTGAACGATACCTTTTTCGATACCAATATTACATAACCAGTTTTATCAATATAATATTACCTACATTTTTATTTTATTTTTCAGTTGTTGACTTTTTCACACTCATGTATGTAAAAAAGCACCAATGCTAAAGTTTTCTATGGTTCCTAATCATTTAACAACATGTTTTCTTTACTTCAATGAGCTCATTGTTTCTGCCTTATCTTAATGTTTAACAATGAAACTGAATGAAAATTAATTGAAATGCATTACACTGTCACCTCTGATAATAACAGATCATCACTCTAAATTGTAATTTAGAAACATGCATTTTCTGTAAAGCTGCTTTGAAACGATATGTATTGTGAAAAATGCTATACAAATAAAAGTGAATTAAAGCAAATATAGGCTGCTGGGGGCGGGATATATGCCTCGCGCTCAGCACACGTGAAGCTTGCCGCAAAGCACTGGCAACAGAAGCCTAATGATTATGGATGTGTCGTGAAACAACAGCAAGGATATATTTTTAATCGTTTATTAATGAACAAGTGTTTAATAAGTCTGCTGGCAGCAAATATGATTATGGCGATGCTGACTCGTCATTTCTGCAGCAGTGAATGAGCGCGCCTAACGTTATATGGATCAGGTAATCAAACTATTAATTTCGAATTGTTTTGTTTAAAAGTAGAATTATTTTGACCGACTATAGACCTATTTCTCTTGTCTATGAGGCAAGTGTCCCATATGCTGAGTGTCGGTTCATCTGTGACGCGCTCCAGTTCTTGAGACGGACTTTGTACTCTCAACAAGTGTGTGTGCGCTTATCAGATTTACCGTGTTACTGGTCTTGGCGGCAAATATCCTGTCGAAAATATTGCATCGCGAAGCTTCTGGTATCGAGTCTGGCACACAGGTACACTTTGGATCATTTTCACATATTTTCTATCCATCTGGGTTGGAACGCTTACACGCACGCATGCACACACACACACTCACGTGCAACGAGCTTTGTCTCTGAGCAGCCGCGTAAACTAGTGTCTTTCTGCCACAGCCTAACATGCTGACGTTGACGAGATTAATCACTTAGGTACCGAAATTTGGTATTGAAAAACAAGACATGTTTTCGATACTCGGTAGTACCGAATCAATTCGGTTCGGTGACTCGGTACCTAAAAAGTACCGAAACTCTGGTACCCAGCCCTAGTGGTGCTTAAGTTCTTCTAGTTGAAGACGAAACTTCTGACAGCTTTGACCTTATTTAATAGGTCCAGGATATGTGCCCAAAGTTCCCACCACTCCCTTCAGGGATCAGGTGGTGAACTTGTAAGCCAGCAGAAGAGAAAGGAAAGGTTGTCCCCAAGCAGAGATTATCCCACTAGATAGTGGATGCTATAGCCTTGGCTTATCAAGCCCAAGGACTGCCAGAGGTGTTTGGCGCACCCACTCCACGGACTGGATATGCACGTGAATTTTCTCAGGTGTGTTCTGAACGTCTAACACCTGTGTGCTGCCCAGTTGGTCAGCCCTGGTGTTGGACTAGGTGCCTGCATGTGTTGCGATTCCCCTGCTTGGGTAATCTCACGAGTGTATTTCCATGGTACCGTCTTCTCTCAGTAGCACGTGACTTTCCCTTGGCAAGACCATTCTTCCTGTCTCCGATGTTGAAATATATTCCACCCTCTGGCTGGGTTACCTCAGAGATCTTCCATATGTATTCTGCCTAGGCGGTTCCTGTGTGTACTTTAAGCCCTTCCTACAGATTTTCCCGATGGGAATTTGCTACCCAGTATACCTTGGTAACTCAGTGTTAAGCCTAGCCCTTCGCTCGTGCTGGGCCTCACGACAGGGAGCTATGGCTTGCGCAGGGCACTGGAAGACAGCCATTGTGGCGTTTTGCATAGGACCCTATTCGTCAGTCGTTCTGACGTAACATAGAATGTGACGACTGAACGGGAACATCACCAAGAGGTTACATCCCCTTACCACATCCGTTGTACTGCTGAACGTCCGGGACACACCGCTCGTCAGCGAAGATCTTGAAGGCATGTGCTGCTCCTTCTATACCCACACAGCGGGCGGAGGTCGCGATTCAGACTCCACAGACCAAGCTACTCTGCGCACCATTGGCTCCTTTTGCACCACTCAAAGGGGATTGGGCTGTCGAAGCGAGACTCCATTCGGCCAGTCGTTCTGACCATAACGTCTCCGTTCACTGTTAAATACATAACTGAAATGTTCTGCTTCTCTGCAGCTGTGGATGAGTGATGATAGAGCAATGCATCTGGCAACATCTTTGAGCAAATATTGTGTAAATGAGATAACAATATGCATTTTTACATTTTCATTAACTTAAATGATAAATATTGAGTGACCACTAAAGTTGATTGTACTTGCATTGTTGGTTGCTGATGCTTCTTATGTCATTTGCTTTATTACATGGCCAAACGCATGCAGACCGTGATGAACCACACACACACACACACATTACTAACAGCTGCATGAACTCAAACATGCTTCTGTATGTCAGCATGACCTGAACTTGACTAAAGAGTGCAGAAGTGCTCATAGCTGCAATGAGGATCTGCTCCCATTTCATGTTGTAACGAAATATATGAATCAAGCACATATCGCAGGTCTGCATTCTCTTCGGTCATGTAGTGTGTGTTGCTTATTAATGTGCTTCCCTTTTTTTGCTAAAGGCAATTTTCCCCACTCGCTCTGGATTATAGTCGATCATGCTTACCTTTATTTTGGAACCAAATCAGGACTTATCATTGCTTTTTCTGCAGGAGTCCATCAACATAATTACAATCATCTCGGTCTCAGTAGCCCAACGCGAACACCGAAAAATGGTAAGGAACCTTCTCAACAAATAATCTTGTTGTTGAGTGCTTGTGTTTGCATGCCTACAAGATCAACTGCTTCTATGAACAGCTCAATGGCATTGGCCATCTTCATCATAATCATCATCATCACCTTTAAGAAAGACCCTCAGAGAACCTTGAGTTCATGTTGTCAAGGGGCGGCGCTCGGGCTGCTGGTTACCTCTCCTAGCTGTAGCGAAAGCTTCTGACGGGCGAGCTGAAACGGCTCGTTAGCACTGATTAAATCACTGCCGTTGGTGAAGCACTGAGTTCGGACTGGGGTTGTGGAGGATGGGATTTGGCTTTCCATCCCAACAAGCTTCAGAGGCTCCCAGTGGATCTGTGCTTATATGACAAAGCCTGTTATTGCCTCCACACAAAGCACAGATCCGCTCACGGAGAGCCGGCACTGCTGGGGTTTATTATCGACCGGGTCGTCATCGCTCCTGCAGTCCAAATCTTTAACAGCTTATATACTATTTGCATTTTGTCTTGTAACATTTGCTAAAATAGAATTTTAATAAAATAGCACACACACACAAACACATTATATAGTATCACTAAATTTAGTTGACACACTGCCATTCAAAAGTCTTCTTAAAAAATGTATTTATCTAGGATGCATTAAATTGACTTATAGACAATTACAGTTAGTCTATAAGCTTTTGTATTTTTTTTTTATTAACGCCGACAGTAAAATGTTGCCAGATATTGCTACGAAAAACAAGCAAAACAAAATAAAAATAATCCGAAATAAGTTCAAAAGCTTGTGTTTTGGAAATAAGGTTAATATATCTCTAACCCAAACATGTAACTTACACTTTAGTAACTTCCTAACGTGTCACATTAAATCAGAAAAACAGGTCCGGAAGACATTAGTTGGATCTGGCAACATGGGATCTGGCACCCGCACCTTCACTCACAACGCGCTGTCAAGCCCCGTTCACTGCGCTAGCTTCTCGCAGCAACACTGAATTGCAAACACTCATATGAGGTGCTTTAAACACGGCTAATTAATCATTCAGAGAGCTTGACATTTTATTTTTGAATGTAAAAAAAGACCTCATAGCTGGCTACGGCCATGAATACAACGAAGGAGATTGATTTAATCACCAGAAACTCAAAATATTATGTTATATGAACTACGTAAATTATTTAAGTTGATTTGACAAAAGAAAAAATGTTGTGATTACAAATATTCAAAATATTTTTTTACAGTGTAACCCTATCCATAACTTATCCATAAAATAGGGAAATGATGTGTGAATAACACTGATTGAGACTAAACTTACATAAACTGTAACGTTGTCCCTCAAATCTGATTGGTTGATTGAAAGTTGATCCAGGATCTGCTGTTCTGGCTCCTCAAAGATGGGACATGCTGTAACGGGGCATTTTGGGCAATATATGAATCCTTATTTTATCATGACTTTGCATTGCTAAAGGGCAACCTGATTTAAGACAATATATTTAGCAAAACAAGAAATTCAGAACATAGGCCATCCTTCCGACAATCAATCAATCAATCAATCACTCAATCGGAACATTAAATTAAGATGGTTTCCTGGTCTAAACCAGCTGAACATCGCCGCCACTGTTACTTCCATTACTATATAATCGAAAAGTAAATCATCAAATCATCATTGTTGGCCCTTGTTGATCGTTTCCACTATAAGCATTTACATTCGGAAATGATTGATGGTTTATGCTGATATTGTCCAAAAGCGCACGGTGAATGCTGGGCGTTTGGTGGGCCGCGTGTTGTGTGTGTGCAGTGACTGCGTATTGAGACGGTCACACACACCCTTCAGTCTCTCTCTGGGGACGTGGTTCTGCTGCAAACACACACTCACACTCAAGCCAGAACGCCATTTCACGATGCTTCATCATTACAGGAGCGCCAGAAAACCAAGCATCCCGACTCTTTTCATTTGCTCTTATTGAACTGCGTTCTTTTTCCCTTCAATCGACCAGCTCACAGATCTCTGAGGCACGGTAAGTTACCTTCGCAACATCATTGATTCTCTATCTTTCCTTCTCCTCCTCCTCCTCCCTCCAATGAAGATGAATGTGTCCACTTCACACACCACCGAACCAACCGCTGAACCCCAATGCATGAGCCAAGCCAGTGTAAACGCAGTTGTGTGAGCGTTGCTCGTCCTCCCTCCGTCCGTCTGTGAAGTGTTGTTGCGTCTCGTTCTGCTGCGCTGGTCGCGACTCTATTTATAAACCGGGCCTGACCCTCGACCTGAGACTCGGACTGGCGTGACGGGACACTGGGAGCCACACACACACATCACATCGATCACATCGCATCACATCAGTCACCGCACCCGATCGGCCCGCGACGCCGCGACTCTTACAGTCACCAAGTCCCAGCCCAGACGTTCCCATCATCCCTCCTTCCACACAGTAATGTCTTCGACATGTCAAGTGTGTGCGTTTATGACGTTTATGAATGTGTGATTTTGACTGTTCCCATGGTGTGTTTTGTCTCGCCCGCAGAAAGCACCCGGATGAACAGCATCCTCACCTCACAGACCGAGCCGTACGACCTGTCCTTCTCTCGCTCCTTCCAGAGTCTCTCTCATCTGCCCCCTTCATACGAGTCTGCCGTGAAAGCTGACCTCAACAAATACTCCTCGCTCAAGAAACTGAGTATGTGCCAGTCTAATGTCCTCTGAGAATGATCTTTCTTTAGGAGACCCGCGTCCGCCCAGCCCTCGCTAACACCGCTCAGTGTGTTAACATCCGTTACATGTAGAAATAAAGTCAAAATTACTAGGAAATTGTAACAATTTACTATTCACAATATCATCCACCATATTTGTGGATGTTATGAATTAGATCAGATTTTAGTTATGAGAAAGAAGTCTCAAATGTGAGATATAGAGTATCTAATTATTTTCAATATAATTATATTTGTTGTAACACCTGTAGTAACGTTCAGTTTGTTGACGTTCGTTAATGAACAGCACTTTCACAGCATTCATCCATCAACATGACATGACTTTTGCGTGAACATACACGCCACTTTCGATTAGGTCGAAAGTTAGGCATTGTGTAATGGCATTTAAATACAATGTGTTTTCCCACCGGTCACTATTGTTGCCGTTGACATGTTTGTGAGTTCTATGAACGCATTAAACAAAGTTGAGTTATTGCAAATGCATATATCAATACTAGACACCTTGAACATGATGTGTCCCATACATCTATGTCCTATCTTTATTTTAACATACTTTACTAATCTTTTCTTTGGGAGCTTTCTTGCTGCCATCCTGTTCTCTTGGCACAAACAGGAAATAAACAGCTCTGGTCATGTGACTATTTACAGTAAACATGTGACACTGCACATATTTCATTGAGACCCTTTATTATTTCAATATCTGCTGGAAATGCATTGACAGATTGTTATAGCCTTTAAAAATGAAACATTTTTTTACGGTCACTATTGTGATTAAATGGGTTAACAATGATAAAAGTAGATTTATTTATATTTATCTATTAACCTAGATCAAACATGGTTCATTCAGGTATTGCATTTCAGTGGATTTTTCATATTCAGAAAGTGTAGATCTGGAGAGCTAGTGATAGTCTGTTAGTATGGGAGATTCAGCATTTATATATATATATATAGATATATACATATACACGATTGCCAGAACGAGGCTCTTCCAGATCTCAGAAAGAGTCTTTTCCACTCCATCATGTCAATCAGCTCGTCTTATTTTCCGTCCGCTGCGCTAGATAATCAGTAATCAGCATCCGAGCACCGATTCATTGTTGATTCCTGTGTAAATGCATCTCTGTAAACACACTGCGGCTTCAGTAAGCTGAGTAAACCCCTATAGGCAAACGTCCCCGTAATGAAACGCAGGGAGCCGTGGAGATCAGAGCCTTCCCTTCATCCCGTCCGGATCCTCCTCCACAGGCGGCCATTATCCGCTCTGGGATCTGATATCTCTGAGTAAAGCTTTCTCCTGGCCTCAGCCCCATTGTATTGATCAGGTTCTTGTGCGGTGTAATAAGGTCTCAGCTCATTATATTCCCTAAGTGAAGAGTAAATTCCCCTGAGGCTTGTGTAATTGCATAAAGAACGCTTCAGATCTCTCCCGGCCCTGAACTCTGGGAAACTGACAGGCCTCCTCCTCATCTGCAGTTCCTGCGCGTCCGCGAGCTTCTACCAGCGACAACATGCAATCCCACACTAAACTGTTGACAGCGGCGGACCGTCCTCCTCCACGAGCCTCCATCCGCTCCGGAGCGGGTTCGTTTCGTGTAGGCTGTAGCTGAAAGGCTTAGCGTTTCTTCAGTTTTGCTCAGACGGATCATGCTGGATGCAGCATTTCTGTTAATAACATACCCAGCATCTTCCTCCTCCTCCTCCTCCTCCTCAGATGTTTGTTTCACTAATATCCACAAACCTTCAAAAGGAGACTCCTCTTATGAAGAAAGATTAATTGAATCTGTAATCACCATAAACCGATTATGTGCCATTAATTCCCCCAATAACACAGTGTTGGTCCTTTCGGCGAGTGTGAGATAAATGCTGCTATTGAGCTCTCTTATCTCCTAACAAACTCATATCTCATTCCCTCAAGAGACGCGTGTTTCAAAAGCCCCACAAATATGACTGCCACTTCCTCGGGCTGGGAATTATTGTGCACTTTTTTGTTGTTCACAAACCTCTCATCACAGTTCATTCGATTAATTCTCACTTAAAGGAAGATTTGTGGCTGTAATTTTGTTTGATACACTCCTTTATTGCATTCACTTGGATATGACTGGGCTCTAAATGTGTGGAGTAAATCTATCAAGTGTAACAGATATCTCAAGGACATCAGCCTCCCCAGATTGTATTCATTACACCTCGAGCAATGAGGATATTTGAATTATTTCCAGTTACAATCATTACAGTAGAGTTGGGACCTTCCGGGGACGAGTGTGTGTCCTGCATCAGTCCTTCAGACAGAAGAACGTCTCTGCTTTAAAGTATCTTCGAACTGGTCAATCGCCGCACGCTGTAGATTTCCGAAGTTCTGGTCAATTTCAAACATTTTAGTTTGTCAATAGTTCAACAAGTAAAATGTGTAGACCTACGATTTTATTTAACAAAAACACGTTAATTAATGTAGGTAAAAATAAGGACTTACTGGCAGAAATGATTTCAATCGCATTCTTCTTCTGAGGTAAATTCTTCCAAACTCGATAAAAAGCATGATGTGCTGTGAACATGTCTCTTTCTGATTTTCCAAACTCTGACGTAATCTGGCCTGGCCACAAAGCGGGTTCACGAAGTCCTCAGTAAATTATCCTTGTAGTGAAAATGGCAGAACAAACCAGAAGACATTTCTAGAGAAAGAGCAGGGAAGATTCTTGTGAGAGCACACTGGGCGAAGTTTGAGCACACACGCGCAAGAGCTGAGCGAGAGCAGAGCCATGTTTGAAAGAAAGTTTTGTGCTAGAGTCACGGATCCACTCTCGGGTTACAGTAGTGCGCTCTCGTCATGGAACGCCTCAGATGAACTATAAAGGGTAGACCCATTTCGTATTTAGGGTCTTTACGTTCCAGACATGTGAAGAAAGTTGTGTCTGAAAGCTGCTGCAATCCTTTATTTTTATTTGTTAAAATGAATGGAAAATATCTGGCATTTGTCCATGGGTACTCAAGTTTGTTGAGGCAGTGTGAACATGACCATCCAACGGCCATCTTGTTCGTTGGCGTTTGTCTGTGGGTGGGAACAGGCCTTTACAGTTTCAAATGATGTATTACTACAAAAATTGAGAATTGAGTGATTAAAAAAATCCAATCGTTATTATGTTTTATAAACGAGGCCTTTGGCAAGTTACCTTGCTTTCAGGATACTCTGACACTCACACTGCTTGTGCTTTCCCACAGCGGATAAGGACGTCGACGACTACTACACCAGGAAGAGGAATCTCCCAGACCTGGCGGCCCGAGGAACTCTTCCTCTGCACATGATGAAGATGAACCAGGATCCCCCGAGCAGCCAGCAGCCGCAGCCAGCGCCCCGCCAGCGCCCCCGCCGGTCCAGAGGGCCATGTCCCAGGACCGCGTGCTGTTCCCCCGAACGCAGCCAGGAGCTCGACTACCCCGCGTCCCCCTACGCCATCTCCCCGTACGGCGGGCGGATCCTGTCCGACGAGCAGCTCCTGTCGGCCCGAGCGCTGCGCTCCCACGAGCGGCTCATCTCGCAGGAGCGCCACTACTCGCAGGAGCGCATCCACGCGCAGGACCGGCTCCACTCTCAGGAACGCCTGCATTCCCAGGACCGCCTCTACTCGCAGGACCGCCTCTACTCGCAGGACCCGCTCATCTCTCCCGACAAGATGATGTCCATCAAGCGCTCCGGGTTCCCAACGACAAGTCCATGTCCAGAGCCATATCGCACACGGACGTGTTCATGCCCTCCACGCCTCTCCTGGGACCGATACAAGATGACCAAAATGCACTCCCATCCCAGTGCCTCGAACAACACGCCACAGAACACTTCCACCATGAACCAGACGGCCTCCAAGAGACAGGCCTTCGCCTCGCGCCGCACGCAGACGGTGGAGCAGCTCCACTACGTGCCGCAGCAGCACCACCACCACTACCGCACCGGGAGCAAGACCGAAGTAACTGTTTAAGCGCTCGCAGACACTCGGTCTCAGGATCCGGTTCTGCAGGAACTGACCCAGCACCAGCCACTCTAGATCCACACCCAGACCCTCCTGTGTGCATTCCCATTCAGTTATATGTGTTTGTTTATCACCAATGAGGAAGGACTTTTGCATTCGGTAAGGGCTTTGCATGGGGACTCACTGCGTCAGAAGAAAGAACGTATGATGAAAGGTATGGACGTGGAACAAGAAGTGTATACATTTATATATAAATACACACACACACTATATATATATATATATATAAACACAAATACTGTTTGTACTTCTGGTCCTAGTCGATAGCTTTAGAAGTTCTTCTGATGTTCGCGCACTTCTTCGGTGCCTCTACGAAAACGTTCCATTTCAACAACGAAGTGGTTTTGTGGGTTAAAAAGCACAATCAAGTAAAAGTTGAGTTTGGTTTTGTTCATTCGCGCTGTGGGTGATGGCTAGCATATATCAGTTTGTTCTTCAATTAATGGCCATTCATTATTTTGCGAAGATGATTGTAAATAAGCTCTTTTAGCACCAGTAAATGAACGGAGTCTGTTCTGGTTGGCATTTGTATTATTGTAGTTTGATTTTTAGAAATTCAAAACTTCTTCAGAACTATAGAGAACCCACTAACCCAGTGTTGGAGCATTTAAAGTAATATGAAACTGTGTGTTTGTCCGTTCATATGTGTTTGTAGAATGAGAATTGGGCGAATGTTGCTGACAAACATATTGATTTCTGGCTGTAGACTGTGTTGCAGTGACTCACAAGACAAATGAGTATATTATGCTTGTTGTAGTAGCTTCAAATAAACCGTCCTTATTTTTCTAAACATTAACATATATGTGGAAAAGGTTCGTGTGTCTCAAAAAACACTGAAATATTAAAGAGCTCCAATCTAATAGTCCATGAAATCTGGGTGGCTAACTTCAGATGAATTGTGAAAAACAAAGATGCATTCTTTTTTTATGTGGGTAAGTTTAATAAAAACGCTAAAATTCATGGTTTTATCAAAGGCTTTGTCCGGATGAGATTCAGAAGGATGCTTCCATCACTTGTTTCTGTTTCTTCTTTTGTGTTTTGATCCTGAGATTCTGTGCTCTTTTAGAAGATTAACAGTGAAAACTCTTTCATGAAAGAGTTCATGAAAGTGAATGAGGAAAAAATGGCAAACAAACAATGAGAGCAAGATGTGGCTCTTGCGCAAAATCCCAAACTAGCTTTGTTGAAGAACATGTTCATTTGAGTTCATGGGAGAAGTAATGATGTCTGGTTTGTCAAGAGATTTTAAAAAGAATGACTCGAACTAGTTTACAAAAACGTGCTGAATGATTCCTAGTGCAGAGGTCATGTATGGGATCAAAATCCCGCCAAATGTATTGCGGCCACGGATCAAAAAATAATAAGCGTGATTTAAAAATGTAAAAACACATGTAAAAATATATTGCACGAACTGAAAAATATGTAAAATTATCAGAAAAGCAAAGAACGTGGTCACGGATCAAAATATAATAAGCGCTGAACCAAAAAATAACAAGCATGAATAAAAACTTTAAATATATAAAAAAATATATTTTGCTCAAAACTTAAATTTGTGTTCATGTTTTTCGTGCTTCTTCCGTGTTCTGCGCTTGTTCTTCCAAATGTTGCACTTCGAGTTTCATGTAAATTAGGGCGGGCTTAAGCGTCACCATTGGTCCATAGTTCTAGATTGACAGCTCCTCCTCTAGCCAATCAAATCGAAGAGGGGGAGTGGACGTCACTTCAATGCGACTCATGACTTGACTGATGTTCACTCGTAGAGGTGCAGGTGAAGATAACCAACAGTTCAGCAGCAGACAGCAGGCAAAAGTCTTTCCGTGGCAGGACACCATTAAACTATATGTGTGCCTGCAACTCGACCTGTTACTGCTACATATACGTCAACCTGGTGACACGTTATTATAGTCATCCTAACGACGACAAACTGTCCTGTTGTACCTGTCCGGTGATCCATCATAATTGCTGGCCTTACTTCTGGAGCTTCGATCTCCTTTGAGCCACACAACAGTTTCATCAAAGAATTCCCGATTTGAACGAGAAGTTTGAATTAATGACTCATTCATAAAGACAACAACTTGTAATCACCTACAGGCCGTTTTACTTTCATATTTAATCTATAACATGATCGGGCAATGTCGGTCCTGTGTGCAGGGTTTAGCTCCTCCAACCCTAATCAAACACACCAGAAGCAGCTAATCATCTTTAGGATTATTAATACTCTGACGTTAAACTCTGCTGGACAGCCGCACTCCAGAATAATTTTCATGTTGTATTAAAAATGTAAGTTATATATAAAACATTAATCCTAAAGTAATATGCAAATATGTAGCTATGTAAATAAACACAATAAGTAATAAATCACTGCATATCAAATCCACCAGGTTTCTGTAATCTTCTCTGTAGCCTACTATCATTTCATTAATATTTTGTCAAATGGTATCTAGTCTTAGAATTAATTTACCAGGCTATCTATATGATAGCTTTTGAGGGTGGCATAGCCTATGTAACGATCGCCAGATTATGGCTGTGCATTATTATTATTATTACAAAGGCTACATGTTCATTTTAAATGTTAGTTGTTGTTGATGATGTTCTTTGTTTTACATACTATGAGATGTACACAAATGCCTTGTATTTGCCTTGTAGCCTACTTTTTGCTCCTTGTCTGTAATGTAACTAAATAAAATGTAGTATATAAAATATAGTTATAAAGGTATATATATAAAGGTAGGCTGTGTGTAGCGTTGACAGATTAAAGTCCTACGGTTACAATGGCCGTTTTTAACTTAATTTTTGCAAAGAAATGTACAATGTTTCAAAAATGCAGGATGTTTCACTTAGAGCTGCCTTAACATATTAACGTTATGAGCCAAGTAATATTGTTTAACACCAATTACCAGTGTGCACATAAAATTCTCATGTAGCCTAGGCTATCTCAAACAAGAGGAATTTAATTATTTGTATGTGTCCAGAGTTCAGATAACTTTACGTCCTTCCCCTTTATGAGTGAATCCATGGAGTGAATCAGTAGCGTGAGTCGCATTGAAGTGACGTCAACTCTCCTCTTCGATTGATTGGCTAGAGGAGGAGCTGTCAATCTAGAACTATGGACCAATGGTGACGCTTAAGCCAGCCCTAATTTACATGAAACTCGAACTGCAACATTTGGAAGAACAAGCGCAGAACACGGAAAGAAGAGCGAAAAACATGAACATAAATTTAAGTTTTGTGCAAAATATTTTTTTATGTGTTTAAAGTTTTTATTCATGCTTGTTATTTTTTGATTCATGCTTATTATATTTTGATCCTTGACCACGTTCTTTGCTTTTCTGATATTTTTGTATTATTTTTTGCAGTTTGTGCAATATATTATTACATGTGTTTTTACATTTTTGAATCACGCTTATTATTTTTTGATCAGTGGCCGCAATACATTTGGCGGGATTTTGATCCCATAGTCATGAGGTGGTCATGCTGGAATACTTCAGACTAGTGATGCGCGGGTCGGCTTTTTTTTCCAACCGCGGTTCCGCTTTTATGAAATTATTTGGCCCGCCCCAGCCCGCACCGCTGTCTCTATTTTTACAACCCGCCCCCGCGACCGTTAAATAGACAGTAGCTACTAGGCATTGTAATGTAAATGAAAATAGCCTTTATTTCAGCCTGAAAGTGCTTGGAAACATTGCCTTGTAAACTGGCAACAACAGACGATTATGAATATGAACCATAAATCAGGTCATATTAATAAACATTTTAAACATTTACAAAGCAGCATTTGTATTCATCTAATAGGCTAAACCATTTTTTTTTTTCATTTCTTAGACCCCCCACAAATATGTCTTGACATGCTGGAAGTGGACATTTTGTGGCGCTACTTGTTTTGTATATTTTTCACATCGAGTTGCACTTCAGGTAACGAGACTACTGTCTCCTGCTAGCCTGCAACTACTTATGAACCGCTCCCAAACATTAGATTTAGCAGCCTGACCTTTTTTCTTTTAATCATGTATATTCCTGACCTCAATATCTCCCGCACCTCGTCTTCCATCTTCACTTATATTTCTCCATTGTTGTTGTTGTCGAGGCTGGCGGCAGGAGCTGCTTGGCGCGCCGCTTCCGTGACGTGTCACGTGACACCAAAGGTTTGGGAACCTCACGCAAGTTACGCTTGCTACGGCAATGGTATTGTAACCTTATCAAATAACATTATAAAATATGAAAATAGATATTCCCAAATATTTAATATAGGCTGGAAATTACAAGCAAGATACATAGATAAAAATAATAATAATAGTAATAATTAATGACCCGCCCCAACCCGCCCCGCAAATAAAGTGACAATTTCTTTACCCGCCCCAACCCGACCACGCGGGCCCGCGCGTTACAAGTCGACCCGCGCATCACTACTTTAGACTTTTAGTTGCGTTTGCCTAAAGAGCGGCCAGCACATTATTCAGAATTCCTCCTTTTTGTTCCAGGAGTAAATAAGTCTCAGGTTAGGAACGACACAAGGCAAACTCCTTCTCAGGAGAATTCTCTCCTTTACACTGTATTTCACCAGCTTTTCTTCAGGCGATTGTACATGACAACCTTGCCTCAAAGTTTCAGGAAAGCACTTACTTTTAAATGGTTTTTGGTATGTTTACAAATCATGTTACAGTTTAACTTCGGAAACACTTGTGTAAAATAATCTGACCAAAAAAAAAAAAAAAAAAATGCAATTACTCACACCCTAGAAAACGCCCCGTCCTCCAGCAGAGACGGAGAAAGCCGACGTATCTGGAAACTAACCAACCAAATATGCCTCAGCGACGAGGTGACACATTGGGTTATTTTATCATTTTTTTGGACATGTGAATTAATACCCGCTGCTCGCGTCCCAGCCGGAGCCGGAGAAACCTCCTTTAAATTCATTGAACTTCAGGAGGGAAAATGCAATTCTCACACACACAAACAAAGCCGTTTGCATTTGCATTTCTTTATTTGCAAAAGCTTTATGGGAGAGACGGACTGGCATCTGCGAATCCTCTCCTCTCCCTATCAGCATTTAGATGAAAATATGACACTTAAATGGAGTCTGTGTAGCAGATTGGCAGTAAAACAGACACTAAAGCTTCCTCTGTGTGCAAATGGCCGTCGACTCAAACATCGCTCACATATGAATGATGAAGAGCCTCCGGGTCTTCAGTCCAAACTCAACCCTTCCTGCTAACACTGTTACCCTGGTAATGTTGAGGCATCAATGTTCATAACAGTTATTTATATGTTCTTTATATTAACAGGTATAAGGCATCTGTGTGTGAATCTGCAGCATTATTCAGTTGCTGAAACACACACACCGACTCCAGTCACGCTCTTAAGGACTCTCAGAAGGCTTGAATACACCACACACATCTTCATATTCCACACAGCACTTGTGAATAATAAAGGCAGTGGTGCACTTCTAAAGCTTTTAAAGAAAAAGAAGAGGCTCCGAGCGCTTCCATTAAGTTTACAGTTTGCTCTTGTCTCAAATTAGCATATTTCAGAAAGCCAAAGTGAAGAAATGCCAGGATCCTCTGGAAATTAGCATACAGCCTGCTTTAATATTACACAGTGCGCCATCGCAGCCTCGTGTGAGTGATTCCTCGAGACTGACCTGTAGCCTAGCAACCAGCGCTTCCCGCGCAAAGCATTACAGCTCCTCCTTTAGATTCTGAGCAGGAGTCGTCCTTACCGCGCGCATGTGTGTGTGTGTGTGGCTGAGCAAGAGTCGATCTGAGGACCCTGCCTTACCATCGGCCCTATCAGTTTTCCTCTTTCTTCCACAGCAACTTCCTTCGTATTTTAAAATATTTCCTACTATCAACACAACATTTCATTTTTAAAGGTCTAGTTCAACCACAAATGACATCATGTCAAGTGATTATCTTTCTTTCAGAACACAAAAGATGTGATAATATGTAAAGGACCCATTACAGTGGTTCATCTGCAGTTTAAAGCTCATCTGCACTTATGCATGTTCTACATGTGTGTCACAAAATGTCTTCATCTTCGACACACAGAGCAATGGCTTGTTTATATCCAGCAATATTATTATCTCCTGCATTGACAGTATTATATGAGAACTGAACTAAGCTGGACGATGACATCACGGTTTCTCCAGAGCGGCTGTATATAAATGATCTAAATCAATAACTTTTTACAAAAACAATGCAGCATCAGTGAACTCAGTTCAGACCGGACTGAGCCGCTCTTTCTCTTCTGTGTTGCATTATTGTCCCGTTATCTCAGTAAGAGCTGATCTGAAACACTAATCTAGAAATAAAGCTGATGATTTAATAAGACTAAAAATACTGTGCAAACGTTTTGTGATACCCGAGTGTCCGGGTTTGGGTTAGCCCAGCGTGGCGTCCCACTTTAGCACTGATCTGACAGCAGTTCTTCTGACACCAGTAACGAGCTGTACCGCGACCAGCTTGATTAATTGCTTTCACCAATTTACCGTTCGTTTAATCATGGACGGCTGCCATTCTGATCTCCTCCTCTGATCCACAATCAATACTAAAGCAATCTGAGCAGAACACCGAAAGAGCCGGAGCTGGTCCTCCTGAACGCCACGGGCCGCAGTGTGAGGCCAGACCCTCCGTCTGATTCAGAGTTTCACTCACGCTTTGCTGTGATGCCTCACGAGAGATGCAGATCTAGTTCAAATGTGCATGTGTAGAACAAAGCCTCTCGACCGCTACAGCTCGAGTGAACGGGTAGCACATTAATCATAAATAACTGATTTGAGAGAAGCAGGTTCCCCTTACATTTGTGTCTGTTTGTACAAATGGCTCATATTTATTCTCTCTCGTGTTAGTCTGATATCCCTTACACTGGAACACAAGAGAGGAAGAAAGCTTCGTAATGGATTCTGGATGGATGTATTGCTCCACGTCTTCAGTGACAGATCTCAGCGGCCCGAGGCTGGGCTCCACCGACGGACACCTCGCTTCAGTGTGACGGAACACACAGATCTGGAGATCAGAAGTCAAGCACATCTAGGAAAGAAAAACTCAAAGAAACAATTACGAAACAGGAGAATTTGGTCAAAGTGCTTTTAATCTGACTTCACAGCACGTCTGTGCAAACATCGCATTGGATCGTCACAACAAATGATTAAATACTACTAATATAAGAACTCATATATGATATAAATCATGAACTCCTGCAATGAGGCTCAGATCTGCAGCAGCAGGGCGACGCCGAGAGGGTCCACTTGGACGGGCTGTCTTTGGTCCGCAGGTTGAAGGTCCACACGTAGGTGGGCCCGCGCTGCCGGGTCTTGTAGACGGGGCACTGGTACAGGCTGCGCTGATCCTGCTTGTCCACCGGGATCGCCTTGATGAAGATCACAGGCATTGCAGGCGTCAGCTCCTTCAGACGGGCGTCCACTATGATCCCAGCCTGCAGGACACACACACACGGACACACATTAAACAATGTCAAGTCATAATGACACACTGTATATTCATAATTACATGAAGTAAAGATCATTTGAAAAAAAGCAGGGAGTTCTCCACCCTATTCTAATAAGTATCCCAGTGAAATGTCTGATAAAGATTACGAGGACACATACATTTATAATGTTTTATATTTCATTGCAATCTTCCTTTAAAAAAATGTTACACGTTGAGTAGGGTTGGGTATCGGTTGGGTTTTATCCAATACCAGTACCTACTCGGTATTTTTTAAATGGTTCCGGTGCCTAAATGGTTCTTGAAACGGTACTTAAGAAAACTGAAACCGCACACACTTTGTCAAAAAAAATAATACCCCTTTATTTACAGGGCCAAACTGGACACAATATTAACTTACAATATAAATACAAGTAACATATGGTAATAATAAATAAACCAATATAAAATAAAAGTTCATATTTACATAATATCAAATAAAACAACATTATATCAAACAATGTAATTATACTGGAGATTAATAGAGATTACTACCAGGGTAATATAATATCGACATGGCCACAGGTTCCCATGTTTTGTCTGCTTTAACTAGTCATGTAAGTTATTTTGTCATTTACTAGTTAAGCTCTTAGCCAGTTTGATATTTCGTTCCCACTGCGTCTTATGCGCAGCTTTGAGTAAACATATGAAAGAGAACGTCTCTGTGTAACCCATGTTAACTCATGAATAGGGAACGAGACGCTGCGTTCGCTGCCAAATATCTCGCGCTGCTTTTCGGCAGAGAACTCTGAGGAGCAGATGATGCGCGCGCAATATAATATGAAGAGGTGAGCGTCAAGGCGGCGCGAATGGTGATTCTATATCCATAGACAATCGATATTCTGACGCGTAATTTTACACGTGAAATGCAGCCAAACATTTTAAACATTTGTGTTTAATCTCCTCGCTATCAGCTGACGTTCCGGGAGTCTGCCGCATATTGATAGCGGCTCCCGGATGATCGCAAATTAGTTGAAATCTCCCGGAATCTAGTGCAAGCGAGCAAGCGCGCGTGCGAGACAGATCAGACATTGTTTCAATAACCGTATAGTGCGCGCACGTCGGAGAGAGGAGACAGCGAGAGACTGCGTGTGTGCGCCTCATGCCACCGCATGCCACAGACTCAGGCATCGAAATCAGGCACCGAAATGTTCATTCTTATTCGGTCTGGTTACTACCGTTTACGTCAGAACCGGTTCCCTGTTAGAACCGAGTTTTGGTACCCAACCCTAACGTTGAGTTCATGGAGACTTTTATGGAGGATTATATGTTCTCTGAGCGGTGTTCTCTGTTCTCTGAGTGGTGTTCTCTGTTCTCTGAGCGGTGTTCTCTGTTCTCAGTGTTCTCTGTCCTCTGAGTGGTGTTCTTTGTTCTTGGTGTTCTCTGAGTGGTGTTCTCTGTTCTCTTAGCGGTGTTTTCTGTTCTCTGAGTGGTGTTCTCTGTTCTCTGAGTGGTGTTCTCTATTCTCTGAGCAGTGTTCTCTGAGTGGTGTTCTCTATTCTCTGAGCGGTGTTCTCTGTTCTCTGAGTGGTGTTCTCTGTTCTCTGAGCGGTGTTCTTTGTTCTCTGAGCGGTGTTCTTTGAGTGGTGTTCTCTGTTCTCTGAGTGGTGTTCTCTGTTCTCTGAGCGGTGTTCTCTGTTCTCTGTGTTCTCTGTTCTCTGAGTGGTGTTCTCTGTTCTCAGTGTTCTCTGAGCGGTGTTCTCTGTTCTTGGTGTTCTCTGAGTGGTGTTCTCTGTTCTCTGAGTGGTGTTCTTTATTCTCTGAGCAGTGTTCTCTATTCTCTGATCGGTGTTCTCTGTTCTCTGTGTTCTCTGTTCTCTGAGTGGTGTTCTCTATTCTCTGATTGGTGTTCTCTATTCTCTGAGTGGTGTTCTCTGAGTGGTATTCTCTGTTCTCTGAGTGGTGTTCTCTGTTCTCTGAGTGGTGTTCTCTGTTCTCTGAGCAGTGTTCTCTGTTCTCTGAGCGGTGTTCTCTGTTCTCTGAGTGGTGTTCTCTGTTCTCTGAGCGGTGTTCTCTGAGTGGTGTTCTCTGAGTGGTGTTCTCTGAGTGGTGTTCTCTGAGTGGTGTTCTCTGTTCTCTGAGTGGTGTTCTCTGTTCTCTGAGCGGTGTTCTCTGAGTGGTGTTCTCTGTTCTCTGAGTGGTGTTCTCTGTTCTCTGTGTTCTCTGTTCTCTGAGTGGTGTTCTCTGTTCTCTGAGCGGTGTTCTCTGTTCTCAGTGTTCTCACCTGCCCTGACCTTGACCCAGAGACAGTACTTGAACCAGACCCTGACCCAATGACAGTACCTGACCCAGACTCTATCCCAGAGACAGTACCTGACCCAGACCCTGACCCAGAGACAGTACCTGACCCAGAGACAGTACCTGAACCAGACCCTGACCCAGAGACAGTACCTGACCCAGACCCTGACCCAGTGACTGTACCTGACCCAGACTCTGACCCAAAGACAGTACCTGACCCTGACCCAGTGACAGTACCTGACCCAGACTCTATCCCAGAGACAGTACCTGACCCAGACCCTGACCCAGTGGCAGTACCTGACCCAAACTCTGACCCAAAGACAGTACCTGACCCCGACTCAGTGACAGTACCTGACCCAGACTCTGACCCAAAGACAGTACCTGACCCTGACCCAGAGACAGTACCTGACCCAGACCCTGACCCAGTGACTGTACCTGACCCAGACTCTGACCCAAAGACAGTACCTGACCCTGACCCAGTGACAGTACCTGACCCAGACTCTATCCCAGAGACAGTACCTGACCCAGACCCTGACCCAGTGGCAGTACCTGACCCAGACTCTGACCCAAAGACAGTACCTGACCCCGACTCAGTGACAGTACCTGACCCAGACTCTATCCCAGAGACAGTACCTGACCCAGACCCTGACCCAGTGACAGTACCTGACCCAGACTCTGACCCAGTGACAGTACCTGCCCTGACCCTGACCCAGAGACAGTACTTGACCCAGACCCTGACCCAGTGGCAGTACCTGACCCAGACTCTATCCCAGAGACAGTACCTGACCCAGAGACAGTACCTGACCCAGACCCTGACCCAGTGACAGTACCTGACCCAGACTCTGACCCAGTGACAGTACCTGACCCAGACTCTGACCCAGACTCAGTACCTGCGGCTCCCAGCGTGCTCCTTCCATGAAGAGCCCGTGGATGTAGGCTCCCTCTCGGGCGGCGTGCTGAACTCCTCTCGGCTCTTCTTGGTCACGTCGCACTGTAGGCTCATGCGGTCCAGTGGCCACTCGTTGCGCCGGGCCATGGACTGCATGATGGCCGTGAGGAAGGACTGCGGGTTGAAGAAGCCGGAGAGCCACACCACCGCCGGCAGGCTGAAGTCCGAGGTCCAGGTCTCCAGCTCACGGATGCGGGTCAGCAGGTCCACGAACCAGATGCCCAGGCCACACATGGACGGGTACGCTCGCTTGGTCCAGGAGTCCGGCACCTGGTCCAGATACACCGCGTTCTGGAGGTTCTCCATGTCGTTGGTCATGGTGAGCTCGCCCTGTGAGAGAGAACACGTCAACAGAGATCGGTCAAGTTTCCTTCTATTATTCAGTGCTTTAACATTTCACAGCAGCTTGAACAGAAGATTACAGTAACAGAGAGTGTTTAGGCTTTATAGCAGATCTAGAATAAAGCTATGGTCCAGATAAAGTTTGATTGTTACACTTTCGTTGTAAAGATCATTAGTTATTAACTTAGAGCCGCTAACACGACACCACCCTAACAGAAACCCTTAACGCGCTCCGGGCGCCACTCACACGACAACTTGAGAAACAGGCAAACCCTGAAACAGGGTCCAAGGTGCATCTCAATTTACATGTTAAAAAGGAATCCTAAATAACAATTGGACTGATTATTTCCAGGTAAACAAATGATCACAACGTCACCTTCCTGACATTATCTAGTGTTTATGTTGATAACAGCGTTCTGCTCATTAAACCGATGCCAGCCTGTACAGTACAGTAGCTGAAGAACATGATTAGTGAGGTCATCTAACACTGTTACTCCTGGAGCTCTGGTGACGGCTGTTGTTCTGATCACTCAATGGACAGGGTTTCAGTGCTAATGCCGACAAACAGATGACGCCCTTGAGATGATTTTGCTGCTTAGTTTACAGTTACATTTTTTATTTCATTTTCGATAACTTGAATGTTTTGTCTTGTTAGTAAAGGACTTCAGTGATTTGAGAAGGTGATTCTGTACAGGCTCGACACAGAAAGAAAAATCATCTCGGTAACTGTTAAATCGAACCAGTTATAATTATTATTATTATTATTATATTCTGCCAAGGCCAAAATCCATCACTAGTTAATAGCCGTCTTTTCCTCATAAGGCTTGACATCGTTCAGGGATTTAATACAGTTAAAATAGGTCTGAAAAGAGCAACACGACCACTCCTGTTCCGGAGCACACGGTGCGGTGCCGGTTAGCAGCTGTGCGGAGAAAGCTCACACTGACGCCACATCACACGGCATAAAAACATTCAGACACTAGATCAGCATTAGATGGCGATGAGATCCGTAATGCAGCAGAAAAAAGGTTTCAGAGTATTATAGGTGTGTGTGTGTCCGTGTGCGTGTGTGTATGTATGTGTGTGTGTGTCTAACCTTCAGGCCCAGACTGAGCTCCTTCAGAGAGCGTTTGATCTCTTGTGTGAGGACGTTCATGCGCTCGCACTCCTGGACTGCCACAACGATATACGGCGTTCTCTCCTCCACCTTCCCCATCATCTCTGTCATGTTGAACTCTTCCGGAAGCTTCTCCAGTATCTCATCAAGCACGGCTTTAACCTGGACACACAAACACGCCACATGAAGTCAGAAATAAATATTTACATCTCCGTAGCAAAAGTCTTACTTTTTTTGTTGTAAGAGGCCAAAAATGATAGAGAATGTTAATCAGTCATTTTGGTAATTTTCCATTAGCTCAGCTTAAAGCCAAGTGTTTCATCTTCCTTGACTGATCATTTCCTGAGGTATGATTATTGGTAAATTGGAACACCGTACACAGAGGAAATGATCGTTTGGTAGATGATTCAAATATTCAATCACAGCAGGAAATGGATTCATCTAATACTGTAATTGATGCCGCTGTCACTGCTTTAGAGACGGATGAGCACAGAAACACAGTTTGGATGGGAGGCTTTCCATATGCTAATAATTAGCAATAATAATAATAATAAAACATTCAACATATTAAACATGACAAGCTAACAAAGTAGGATGTACACAAAGACATTAAGGAATTGATTTCTAAAGTAAGGCATATATAAGAAAGCCATAAGCGTCTGCGTTACAGGACAGAAGTGGGCGAGTGGTTCCAGCAAGCGGGCCATTTAATCACATTCCTCTCAGTAGATCTATTAGCCTTTGTCAGATACATGAAGAGTTAATGCAAAGTAGTCATTGCTTACAAATCCCAATCTCTTAACTTAAAAAGGTCAGCTGTCATAATGCATTCCAGCCCTCTCACACGCTCTCATATCTAATGGTTTAAATGTCAGAGGCCTCGGAACCAGCGTCTCCCCCTCAGACACGAGGGCCTTCAGTGTCCGTCTCAGCTTCAGCCTTACTGGGAGTTTAATGAGGCTAAATTTACTCACATACTGTACAGTCAAACCTAAATGTATTCAGACTCCTTGAACATTTCTCACATTATCAGTTTGTTCGCTATAGTTTATAAAATGGTGATAAATATGAGCAGAACTCAGTTCTCAGATCAGTGGATATTTGACTGGTTTTGTCCGTCCTTCTGTTGGACTCTCACACATGAATTATGTTGAATGTCTATCAGCTGGTAAATTTAACTACACAATTAGATAATACCAGTTTACCTCAACCAGTGACCAAGCAATACTTCATGTTGTTCAGAGTGTGTGTAAAAAGAAAATTAGCAATTAAAGTACAATAAATACAAGTGTCAGGAATCATTTTTGGTCCTAAATGTGTATAAATGTCACTGGTAGTCACTGTATGAAGAATATGTTGGACGTGTAAAATGTCACAGTTTACTTTATTCTGCTCTCCTCACTTACAGAAATGAACTATAGTGTCCTGCACACACTAGTGAAGAAATATCAAAACTGATATCCGGTGTCTGAATAATGTGTGGTTGGACTGTAGCTGAACTAGGCAGAGATGTGCTCGTCCTCATTCTGGAAACGGACATTATTGTTGTTGTCCTTAGCAGCTGAGTAAGGTCAATAAAGGTACATTAACACACTTTTTCCATTGAGATGACTGGGAAAAAATGTCCCAATTATGCTGAATTAAACCTAATTATTTTTGCTGTGAAAACATCAATGTGATATCATGAGGTAAATCCTCTATTATCCTCCTCTTTACACATAGCACTGAATAATGTGTGAAGAGCTTTAGGTGTGAGTGTGTGTTATATACAGTATTGAGTCCAGAACCTTGTCGTCACGCGAGCCGGACGCCCCCTCTCCGGATCCGCTGTCTCTGGGCTGCATCTCCAGCACGGTTCTGAAGAGCTTCTCCGAGGTCTGTGTGAGGAACCCGATCTCAGCGTTCGGGTGTAGGCCGTACAGGTACGGGGACTCGGGCGGGAGACCGCGTCGATGTACTGAAACACATCCAGAGAGTCCTGAGTCCTGAGGAGCCGTTGGACTCGCATAACCCAATTCACAACACATCTAGTTTATTAAAAGTTTAAAAATGTTTTTTCTTGGTAATGTAAACACTAAGGGAACATGCCACTGTATCATTCTTCATTTTTGTTATTTTTAAATATTCTCTGAACATTCTGAAATAAGTAGCACCATTAAAAGACGTTAGACAAACTCTAACTAAAACATTTCAGATAAAAACCCTCCATGAATGATGTACAAATAATGTTTTTGTGCTGATGTTTTGAGAACATTATTAAAGACCAGATAACTTTGAACAAATGTTCAATTTATATTACTAGAAGAGCATTTCCTTGTCAGAACGTGAGCTAGAGTTCTGAGAACGGTTCCCTGATCATCATTAGACAGAAGGAGTGAGTCTAAGTGAGACTACTGGGTCTCTCATCTGCTGTGGTGCTCCTGACGCAGACCCTCAGGAACACTTGCAGGCATCCTGACTACTTACACACACACACACACACAACAAACACAAACTCAACACTATACACACATACAACAAACACAACACCCTAAAGATGAAATCTAGCATGCAGGTCTCTGGCGTGAGAGCCAAAATATTCCCCATGCATGACCAGCATCCCAGAGACCTGAATCCCAGCGACCAGAATCCCAGAGACCTGAATCCCAGAGACCAGAATCCCAGAGACCAGAATCCCAGAGACCAGAATCCCAGAGACCAGAATCCCAGAGATCTGAATCCCAGAGACCTGAATCCCAGAGACCTGAATCCCAGAGACCAGAATCCCAGAGACCTGAATCCCAGAGACCAGAATCCCAGAGACCTGAATCCCAGAGACCAGAATCCCAGAGACCTGAATCCCAGAGACCTGAATCCCAGCGACCAGAATCCCAGAGACCTGAATCCCAGCGACCAGAATCCCAGAGACCTGAATCCCAGAGACCTGAATCCCAGAGACCAGAATCCCAGAGACCAGAATCCCAGAGATTTTGAAACAACATTCTAAAATGCTGTGGTAGAATTCATACATTCATGCATTCACAGTCTAAATAGGATCAGTCCAGTCGAGTCACTTCCACAGATAATACCCATTATTCAGGTGACTCTGACATCACTTGGCACTCACCATCATGTAGCTCCAAACTCGCAAGGCTTTTGGAACAGAAAAGCAGTTATTATCATACAGTGAAGCTGATGATCACTCACTAGCTGGTTAAAACATCTCCTTTCGAGGGAACTTGCACTGCGTCGATGACGACACTATGGGGAATGCCTCTTGGTGTAACGCTGCCGCCAGGGGTCAGCCTCAGCCGCCACTGAGCTCCTCATTCCGGCAGGGACAAAAGGAGATTGTCGCTACTCAGAGGTCCCCTTCAGAGAGCTTTGGACTCACCCACAGCCTCCTGAGAAGACAGATCTGAGGACCGTCCTACAGGTCAGGATGCCAACGGGAAAGAGGTCCTAACACATGTGATCCTTCAATCTCACAGGAGGTTCCTGAGGTTCACTTTCGGGAGCGAAGTGTACCAATATCGTGTTCTTCCATTCGACCTAGCTCTCTCCCCTCACACGTTTACCAAATGCATGGATGCAGCTATAGCTCGGCTGAGGCATCAGGGCATCTGGGTGCTAAATCACATGGACGACTGCATTTTCCTGGCCCAGTCTCAGGAGCTGGCAGTTCGGGCAAGGATGTGGATGTCATCCTTGCCCAAATCCAGAGCTTGGGGTTGAGACTCAACACAGGAAAAAGTGTGTTAGCACCAGCCCAGAGAACCAAGTTCCTGGGGGTGGTGAGGGACTTGGTTCCGATGCGGGCACAATTGTCTCCTGCACGGGTCGAGTCCATGGCCACGGTGACCAGGGTACAGCTAGGCCAAGCCATCACTGTAAAACATTTTCAAAAAGAGTTTTCAAGATTTTTCATTTTCATCAGACGCCTCCCTCACAGGCTGGGGCACGGTCACGGACGGCCGCTTTACGAGAGGTCTACGGCAGGACCATCATTCTTCTTGGCACATAAATTGCCTGGAAATGCTGGCGGCTTCCAAGCTCTAAATGAGTTTCCTGCCAGACCTCAACGGTCACCACCTTCTTGTGAGAACAGGCAATATGTCAGTGGTGTCCTATCTAAATTATCAGGGGGGTCTGAGATCACGCCATCTATGAGGTGGTGGAGTCGATATGCAAGAGGTTCAGCCCAGAGGAAGTGGATCTGTCCACGTCGCAAGAGGCAACATACTGTCCACTGTGGTTCTCCCTCATGCATCCAGCCTCTGCTAGGGTTGGTTCTCCTGATCGCTCCTCAGGAGAAATCTTGAGAGGCTCTATCGTGACAGGGTCTGTCTACTGCTAGTAGCCATTGCTCAGACATAATATCGCTCCTGGAGTGCCCTCCATGGGAGATCCCCATCAGGAGGGACCTGTTGACACAGGCAGAGGGCTCAATATTTCTTCCTCGGCCAGAGATATACAGAGATATATAGGAAATTGTATGGCCTAGAAATGAATGTTTTCACCTTTAGGTGTAGAGAGCGTGAGGTGGACCTAGTTAACTGGCCCGTGGCTTCAGTGCTGAAGTTCCTCCAAGATCACTTCTCGGCTAGTTTTACCCCGTCCACACTCAAGGTGTACATGGGTTGCCATTCCGGCTTTCCACGCTCCTCTGGGGAGACATCAGCTGGTCATGCGTTTCTTCCGTGGGGCTCGTAGGATGAGATTTGCGTCTTGTATCAGATTGTCCACATGGGACCTGGCAGTGGTTCTCGAAGGGCTGGTCGAGGCTCCCTTCGAACCTCTGGAGTCGGCTGAGGCCAAGAACCTGTCACTTAAGGTGGTCTTTCATTTCCTCTGCCCTGTCAGAGCACTAAACATCTATGTTCAGAGGTCTTCTCAGTGGAGGAAAGCGGAGCTGTTGCTGGTGTCTTTTGGGTCACCCCACTTCTAAACAGACCATTAACTGGTTTAGTTCAGGCTATCTTTATGGCCTATCAGGTGTGGAGTTCACCTCTGACACTGCGTCCCTTTCGTCACGCCTCCTTCTGCGTGGGAGTTCTTTCTTTATCACAAACTAACGCTGTTGTGTGCCGGTGTCCCTTTGTAGCTGTCACACGCTACGTCATCACGCAACGCCGATATTCATACTTCAGATGCGTTACGACAAGAGGCGTTCCCCATAGTGACGTCATCGACAGAGAACAAGGGTTAGGGTTGTACCCTTACAGTCGTAACCCGAGACACACTGCGTTGTTTTGTAACCAGAGTGTCTACAGCATATCTAGTTCACCTAGTTCAGGATATGCTTTGAAAAGTCTGATAAGTGTAATATAATATTTTAATAACAAAATATTGTTTCCAATTCTAAATAGTTAGCTTTTATGGTTACACTTTATTTTGATAGTCCACTTTAGACGTTCTACTAATTATAAGTAGCTTTTCAACTACATGCCAACTAACTATCATTAGAGTATTAGTATATTATAGTAGACTGTTAGTAGACTGTTAGGTTATGGTTAGGTGTTAGGCTTTATGTTAGGAGAATAAGTTTACTTGTAGTCACCAAGTTGCTTATAGTCAGTTGAATGTCTGTTGGGGGACCAACAAAATAAAGTGTTAGCAGATATTAAGCTGACAGTCTACTAATACTCTAATGACAGTTAGTTGACATGGACTTGAAAAGTTACTTATAGTTTAGTAGAATGTCTAAAGTGGACTATCAAAATAAAGTGTTACCGCTTTTATATTTACACTGTACTAAAGTGAAAATGAATCATGAAAATGTCAAATTTTAAGCCCTAAAACAACTAATTTGTTCTTATATTTTCCACACACCCCAGTCTGAGCACTGCCTGAGCAGTGGTTCTCTGTTGTACCTGATGATAGCCGTTGTAGTCGTTGTTCCCCGGCAGACGGAAGCCGTGTGCGAGGTACAGCTCCCCGTCCATCATCTCGGGCTTGATGAACTCCTCCAGGTACGTCCTGCAGAGCCTGCGGTCCCAGTCATCAGTGATGTGACCTCCGTACATGATCTCCCCGAAGAGGTAGCGCAGGTCATCGAAGGGCACCTGGAGGAAGAGAGAGTGTGTGAGAGAGAGAGGACCTGCAACCGTCTGATCGGCAGGCCTGAACCACCACAGCACTTACAACCCATGATTAAGTCCCAACTAGCATTCAGTGTTGCTCCCTAGAGTGCATTAGAGGTATATGAGACTTAATCCGTTTCCTACAGCTGTCAGCTCCGTTACACTGAGAGTTGCAGATACACAGACTGTAAACAAAGCAGAGCTTGCTTATCATTTTGAATATCAATCACGCTGATGACTTTCTTCATTTCCGTCGGCTCATGATGAAAATATTCTTGCATGTGAATGTTCAGGTCAAATGTATAACAGCCTTCTGTCTGTACTATCTTGACTTCTTTGCTCACTTTCATTACTTTTATTCTCGTGCACAGACGAAACATTCTGAGACTGGCTTACACTGTTTCAAACGGACTGTAAACACCGACTGTAAACATCGACTGAACGTGACTCAGCGATTTATTTATTTGAGTTATACTTTTAAGCTCCTAAATAAAACCTTCGGGAGTCTTCTGAATCCAGACAGAAATGTAATTCACTGATAATTCTCTGCTGCGGAACAGGGCACAAGTCATATTGGCTATTTTCATTGTGTTTAATTGTCCATTTTGGATGAATTTAGAGTAAATGAGGAAATTATGCCAAATTTTGGGTGAACTATCCGTATAAACCAATAGATGTTCAATATTCAAGCTGGTCTTCCTTCTCTAACTGTGATTGGTGTTGCCTTTATACTGTATGTTTAACCATTTATAGCTGATTCACAGCACTCGCATCAAACTGACTGAAACATTTTATCATTTTAATTATGCTGAAGCAAAGCTATCCGACTGCAAGTCTAGTCTGAGTCCATGCTCTTCTGTGTCGGGTGTCTGCCGTGAAAGCAACACTGGTTCTTTATTGCTCTGTGTAATGAACGGACATAAATATTAAATTGGGAGCAGGTTGTTGTGTAAGTGTGTGAGAAATTAAACGTGCATCGTCCGTCTCTTTTAGTGGAGCATATGTCACACACACACACACAGTCTCTCACCTTGCTGTTGGCCTCCAGGTAGTTGTACAGCACGTTGACGGAGATGGTCAGGTCGCCGGTGTTGAACGGGTAACTCCTGTTCCACCCTGAGGGCCGAACTTCCGTCGCTCTGCCACTACGGCGTGGAAGTAGCACAGGGCGAACAGGATGCTCTTAAACTCCAGCTCACGCGCACACAGCTCCAGCGTGTCCTGTCAATCAAAACACATACATCACAACACACTTCACTCTCTACAACATCATCCGACACGACAGAGAAACCTGTGCTGCTGTTCCGCTGTCAGGGTCCCAGTGGACATCAGCCATCAGGACTGACCAATGAACGGCTCCGCTGCAGTGTTTTAGGAACCGAGACTGCTTTGTAATTGAATGAATGAATTGTCGCTGCTTGTCTGAGCTTTCATCCTTTCAAAGCCCTTCAGTGAGTGTGGTGTGTGTGTGTGTGTGTGTGTGTGTGTGTGTGTGTGTGTGTGTGAGGGACTGAAGGTACAGAGCCACATTCTTCTGCTCCTCATGGGATTCATTTGTTTGTACAAGCAAACCAATAACGTCATTAAACAAATGTCTGCGCTTCTGGCCCGTCACGCAGCCGGTCGATCAGGAGCCGCTGGACACTAGGCATGCTTATTTTATTGATTTCTTTTAGGTATTTAGGGTATCATTCAAAAGCTTAAACACTTAAAGCGCTTTGAAATCAGACATTGCTTTTACTATTAAAATGATACTTTAAAACCTTTTAGTGAATCTTTTTATATCAACTTCAAATTTAGACACACCTTGATTAGACATACAGCTTTAACTCTAGAGATATAAGCAATCCAAGAACGTCATTAAACAAATATCCTCTGCTTATTTTAAAGTGAGTGACATTTAAAGGCCAAGTATGGAAACACACACACACACACACACACAGGCCGTATGCAGTAGTTAGTGCTGGCTTTAATAATAGAGGAGCAGCAGTTAAAGTCCTGACCCAGCATTAACGTTCAGCACTCGGCCCAGCGCCAGCACACATCTATGAGCCTCCATCAGTGTGTGATCTCCACAGCGGTGTGTCACTGTCACCGTCAAACCAATCAGACGGAGTTAAAAATCAACACAAAGCACTAGCACGGACAGCTGAGAAGGGCGAATTGAAAGCATCTGTCATGTTCTGGATTACTGCTTCTTACTGGAGTTAGAGCGGTTCAGGCCTCTTCTCGAGGTGTGTGTATGACCCTGTCCTCCTGAACACCCCAGAACTGATGCTGGATCAGGCACGTCCTCAGAGAACACCACACAGGGAATTACACGCTACTATTCAGAAATGCATTAGAAATGCCACATACACACACAGTGCCTTAAACACCTCTTCTGTGAAGGACATATCGAGATTCATTTGTAATTTTATATTTACGCGATGGCATGAAGTCAAAAACATCAGGCTGATCTGACTGTGGGTGTCACCAAAAACAATGATATTTATGAATTAATAGACCATAATATTAAAAAACACGTTTTCCCAGATATTTTTCCAAAAACAATTCAAGCTAATATGAATATAAAGAGCACATTTTTAAGAAATGGCATGTTTTAGAAGTAAATTGATTGTTTTCTAAACGGCTGACACTGTTAAACTCAAAGAGAATCACATTCTGAAGAGTTTTAATCCTAATTTATATACTATCAAAACTATATAATACGCCAGAATAGTTTTTGTGCTCTGTAAATCATCAGCACAAAGGTGTGTGTCAGGAGAAAACAGAACAAATGTGTGTGTCAGGACAGTTTAACTTTGAGGGTTTGTTGGGCAAATATTGCACAGCATAATTGTGTTGGCGTGTGCCTGCGTGTGATTGGCTGTCAGAGGCATGTGCAGGTCAGAGGTCCCCGTACCTGGTTGAAGTTGTCCAGGGCTTTGTGCAGGTTGGCATGCATGCCCATGGGCGGCTCATTGGTGATCTTGATGGAGTTCTCCAGGATGCCCTGAGGGATGATGTGGCCCTCGGGC